>OZ025244.1:16773639-16778639 GCA_964019155.1 Osedax fenrisi | reverse complement strand
TATTCAGATGTTCGCATTAAGTACTCCTTCACATTCCAATCATACGACTAATGAGTAAATCCAGAGTTGTTATTTAACTATAATTATATATAATTCAGTATATTAACAAACATCGCTCTTAATATCTTTTCTTCTCCAAAGTATTCCCCTTTTTACTCGTCGGTAATTATATAATAATTCATCTTTAACCGCGTGGAGATTATTTTTTTACATACTCTATTTATTCTCGACATTCTCCAAATAACCACGATTTTATTCGCTGTAATATATTCAGAATACGTAAAATCGGGAAGTCTTTGACGTATTTATTGAAAGTAACATTGGTTATTTCCGCGACACAAATTAGCGTATGAGCAATACTAATATATACTACTCGATTTACTGTATTGTTATATACTACTATATACTATATGGTTCCTATACCCTTATTACTGTTTCATGGTCGTCGATATATCATCTTAACCATGTTATACTATAGAAAACTTAATTATCAACCATTTCAATGACAACATAGTTTCAACTATACACATATTTAAAAAAAAACACAAATCAACGTAGTATATAGAGTATATATATATATATAAGGGTAATTGTCTCGATAAGCTTTAGCTTCTACAAAAACCCTGGTGCAAACCTAAATCTGATAATAATAATAATAATAATAATATATATTTATTATAGTATACTTTGTATACTATAATGTTAACTATAGTACGGTACTAATAGTATCCCATATAACATGTACATCTAAATACATATACGCATTACGTTAATCTTAACTCGAATGTGAATACTACACACATCATTACATGTAACAAATTGTTACTAACAATACATACATGCGTATGGGAATCAATCAATTAAACTATAGTATGTAAAGTTTAGTTTAATAGACAAATATGTATACAGCATACAGTATACATTATTATATATATATATATATATATATATATATATATATAGATGCATCTATAAATAATATATAACCACCTTATAACATCATGATATTAGTAGAGAGCGTTTTTAACAGGTGTTTATTGTTGTGTGTTACATAATCAGTATTGACATTACGTAATCAACCTATTACGTATAACAATGTAGAGTATAGATTTCCTAATTTAAAAGTATAGTATTAAATTTACTACAGAAATAATATATATCCGAAATGAGTATTAGCAATATTATTACCAATGACGCAATACTCCTATATATAGAGAGATATCTATATATAGAGAGCTATCTATAGATATGAATATATTCATTGATACTACGATCTTTTTATACTACGAAATAGATATTTTTAATTGGAATATTTAATTATATTTCAATGATTACAGTTATTGAATAAAAGATATCATAAATATTTATTTATGTGAGAACTGCAGTTATATTTTTTATAATTTATATTTCTATATACGTATTTAAAAATACGTATTTATTTATAAATTCGGATTGAATATAATTATGTTTTTCAATATTATTTATGAATACATTGCAAATAATATAGTTTAAGTATTACATTATATCAAGGTATCCTTAGTTATATTACAATTTTAATATACTACTATTAATTTAAATCATTAATTTAAATATGAGTATTTGCATAGATTTACATGTAAATTAAATGTGGTCCTATACCATGATGAAATACGATAAAATCACTCGAGCGTAACATCATAATATCCTAAAATATTCGTTAGAAAGCGTACTGTTCTTGCATGTATTATAATAGGGATTTCCCTATAGGGATAGCCTTAACCAATAGATAATCCTGAACCTAATGTCATTGAAAACAGTCAGAAAATATTCACGCACTATGACTAACTTATTAGTAATATATATATATATATATATATATATATATATATATATAATCATTCTATTTATATCATTCTTTGGATAAGAAGTATTTTTAAAATTGTATCAATACTATAATTCAATCGTTCCAGTCTAGTGATTTTGAAAACAACAATGCATTAATATACATTTTTACAGGTAATTGTATGTGTGTATGTATATGCGTGTATTTTATATAAATACGATATTGAATAATAATTACATAATAAGAATATATGTATATATATATATATATCGCAATAACAATATAGAATACACTATAGAATTGCATATAACAATGGAATATATTGCGTTGTATATACATGATAAAGGATGTAATAATAGGCAATAGTGCAAGGCGTGGTAATGGAATTCCAATAATATGGGAACTACTATGAGTAATATATATATATATATATATATATTATATATATCACACATATTTTATATATATATAACATATTAATAGACATGTGTATTTTAACAATCTCAATAAGTATATATATATATATACATATATATTTTAATATATATTATATATTTGTTATAACAAATTCCAGATTCATACGAATACATAATAAATAGCGTATTTTATTGTATACGATTTCGATACGAATCGATATGAATCGATGTTAGGTGCTCGCGTATCCTACTACTAATTAGATAATCACCACCGGAAGTTATTGCATTGCATCACGTAATCAGATATCGGCACTAATTACGCAGCCTTTGTTTATCGATAGTACGCAATCAATGGCTGATCCAGGCACCGGTTTTCATCTGCGTATCAGGTGTCGATAGGTGGGCTACCAGTATATATATATATGTATATATATTATTAATATTATTAATATATTAATAACGTATATATTAATACTAAAAATAATAGTAATTACGATGCGTAAGTAGTTCATTATGGTGGATTATATATATTATTATTAGTATTATATATATATATATATATAACTTAATGGTTAAACCTAAAAGAAGCAGAAGCATTTATTTTCATGTGCATATCAATTTATATTTTTTAACAATTTTTTAAATATGTCGAATATAATGAATTATCTTGAACGAGCAGCAGACGTACTTATATCTCAGAGATACCACATCGACGTCACCATTTAAGAAATCACTAAACCATACCTAATTAGGAAATCCCATACTTTGTAACCACATACCGACAACCAATTGTTGCTATAGTAACATATATGTACAGAGGATATAGGTTATAGCCATTAATAAAAGTACAAGTAAAAGTAAAGTAATCTATATATATATATATATATAATATATATAGTATATATATATTCTTGCTTGCTTATTTCTGGATTCTTTTTATTGATTCCCGGACAGTTATTGACTTCCAAACATCACGATTCATCATAGCCGCTCGTAGATCATTTTCTCGTAGACCGGTATCACGCTCCAGTCTTTATATACGAATGATGTGATTTTCCTCGCCTTCTAGTTCCATGGGTTGGCTGCCACAGAACATGATCCGAAACAATCTCATCTTCATATATATATATATATATATATAGTAATAAGTTATTTCTAATAACCTATATCATATAAGCATATAGGCTATATGATGATGATGATGATGATGTTAAGTTTATTATGCACTAAAATAGGGTCATGTATACAACACCCCTTCGCTCGTGCGAGAAGAAAATAATAGTTAAATGATAATAATTTAATAATAATATACATTGAATATACCACGGATAACAATAATAAGTGATATAGCGGACTAGTATATACTACAGTCTATTATATACCTTCAGACTAGTCTGCATTCACATATACAATCAACTATAGTTATAACTTACACGTATACGTATTCTAGAACTATCTAGCCACCCTCTTCAATTACGCATTAGCCCCCTACTGATATCCGGTTTACTTAAATACCCTATAGGGTGCTAATATATTATGTTTCTATCGTCAATGTCAAGACTTTATTATTTTACATTCTCGTTATTATTAGTATCGATTAAATATGCGTATACGTATATATATATATATATATATATATATATATATAAATATATATATATATATACCGAGCGAGTAGACTACATTCTATAAATAGTTGTTTATACAATAACATAAGACAATTATTAAACGAAATTGCATAATATAAGATGACTGGCAATAGGAGATCAAATAGCACCGTAAGAACTACACTATAGTCTATTTAATGTCGATCTGCGTTGTCCGTATCCCGTGAGTCTATTTATAGATTGACGTACTTTTCTGAAATCGATAATTGATACCCAATCACCGCTCTCTCGGTGTTAAACACACATCTCTCTAGTCTCGCTCCATTGGTACACCGTATAGTGGTCGGGCAAGTGGTAGCTGTTGTTTCACACGAATGTCTCACGTAGAATTTCGTATGAATACGCGTATACGCATTATATATAATGTCGTATGTAGATGTCGTATGTAGATGTCGAATGTAGACTAGGGGCGCTGTAACGATGTTGTATGTAGGAGACCAACTAATCAAAATAAATATTGCGGTAAAAGTGGGGGGGGGCAATACATAGGAGGTCCCCCTAGATTTTAAAGTGGAGTCATATCACCCTCGTCCCTCCTGTTGCAGCGCCCCAAATATATACATGTCTATAGACATACGTTTATATTCACAGTTATGACGGGGACAAATACATAAATATCAGATGTTAAAATTAGAATGAGCGTATACGGTCATATTATGTAACGTATATATATATATTGTTATTTTTTTTATTTGGTGGAGTCCTTTAATTCCATCCAGGAACTTATATGAAGTTTTCACTTATAACCATATATGGCTCTAATGTCCCTTCGAAGCCGCTCCCATGTTAAGCATCCATGGTTTTAACGAGAGCCGATCATTTATGTATACACAATTATATAATATCACTTCTAAATAATATTTTAAGACCCATTATATAAATTAATTAATGGTCCGGATGAGGCACGAACCCGTGTCCTACTGCTTGTGTGTCTGACACCTTAGCCACTGAGCCACACAGGCAGTTAATATATACAGTAATATATATATATATAATAGGGCACACGTATCCCTATAAAATAGAGCATGCATCATATATCATATATAAATAGATACTAACTATACGATTACATCATAATTACACAACCGCATCTCT
>OZ025244.1:16746139-16771139 GCA_964019155.1 Osedax fenrisi | reverse complement strand
ATAATACATAAATAATTAAACGATAAAATAATATATATAAGTAAATAATAGGATTGTTAGATTAATATACGTGAACAAAATAAAATAATATAAAATAAAAATATACGAATATTAAAAATGACCGATAATAAAATCTATGACTTTACTTTTGAAACGTTCTATGGATGTCACAAGTCTTAAATCTCGAAGTATATCATTCCATAGTGCAACTGCCGAATGCCGAAAATGTCTTTTTCCATATCTAGCCAGCCTGAACTTGTGGTAATGAAGTATTTTGTTGTTATATGATCTAGGTGTTCTCGACTCAATCCAGAATGTCAGAAAATATTTTAAATATGTAGGTGATTTAAGGTATATGCATTTATAATTATAAATTATATAAAATTATATAAATTATAAATTATAATCAATCATTATAATGTTATATATATATATAATATATTGATCGATGTTTATCAAATAACCATTGTATTCCATATAATTTATCGGAAGTGAAGCGTGATCAGATAATTTTATGCGAAATAGTAAGCGTACTGAAGACCGTATAACTCTATTTATACAATTTGTAGAATATAAAGGAAGTCCTTTGAATAAAGAATTACAGTACTCAATACGAGATAAGACTGTAGATTCGATAAGGATCTTACACAAGTTATCAGGTAACAAAATTAGAATTATTTTTATTTAGTGTAAATTGAAGAATGAAGATCGACATACACTTGAGATCTGATCGATAAAACTTAGCTTATTATCAAAAATAAAACTACGAATTTTAACAGAATTAGTAGGCGAAATAATGTGTCCATCAAAAAATACTGGAGGAGAAATGGAAGTAATACGAGATAAATTAATAATATAGGTTTTAGACATGTTTAACATTAGATTATGTTGTCAAGACCAATTATTTAAGTATTTAAATAATTCAACAACAAATAATTATAAGAAAGTAGAGCATGTAAAGGACATTCTAAAGGACATTCGATATGAATTTGTAAATCACCCGCGTGAATATCATAAACCGGTAATAAATAGTAATAAATAGTAATAAATAGTAGGACTGGTGGAAAATGTCAATCAAGGGTAACAGATACATTTATAATATTATTTGACCAATTACTGAACCTTGTGGTACACCATGACTGAGTAATTTTATAGATGAATATTCATCATTAATTTGTATAGAAAAATACCTATTTTGAAGATATGATATAAACCATAATAAAACAGTATCAGATAACCCAGTCATTTGTAAACGATCTATTAGTAAATCGTGTTTAAAAATATTAAAAGCTGATGATATATCGATAAGTAACAATTGTATATTATTATTATGATCTAAAGTCCATAAAGCCATCAGTTCGAGAAATTAAAGTAGTTTATGTACTAAGAAATTTTCTAAACCCACTCTGTTTGTGATCTAGAATTTTAAAATGAAATATATAATTATTAAATTGCTTAGCCACAATTTTGTCCAAAAATGTACTAAAGAAAGGTAATTTTGATATTGGTCTATAATTAGATAATATTTCTTTATCAAGATTATACTTTTGTTAGAATAGGTAAAACTACTGCATGCTTTAAAATATCAGGTATTTTCCGTGAGAGAACTGTTAACAACCGGGATTATAAAAGGTGTTAGAAAAGAAGCAATATTATGAAATAAGGAAATAAGAATAGGAATATAAAATATAATACTATATTATTTAAAACTAAATCATTCTAAACATTAAATACATAATTTCAATATTTTTTATCGAATAGTAATTAAGTTATAACTTATAAGCATATTTCTAGAGGTCATATAAATCCCTAATACGGACACTATATGTATTAATACGGACACCCTATAGACAATCATTTCGCAGAATGTGCATATTCTGATTTTCCTAAAAATGCGTGCGTTATAATATTAATACCACCAATGAAGTATATAAATCTAAAAATGTTATTATTTAGATACATAACTTGTATTATTAATTTAAAAAATAATAAACATAAATAAATTAATTACTAATTAAATTAAATTAAATAATATATAGTTTATCTAATGGTATGTATGATGTCCGTATTATAATACAGGGGTACCGAATACGGACACCCCTGTAATCTATTATATAAAAAGATTAAATAAAATTTTAAAACCACAATAATATCTATACTCTTATAATATTAATATATTGAAATTGTTGAATACAAATGTTGAATCATGTAATGTTAAAGTGTCCATATTAGGTGTCCACTTTTCCCTATAATTATACCAAGGATATGAAAAAAATTTTTAAAGGAGCAAATATCTCTAAAATATTTGCTAACGTAACGTTAAAATAATTAATATATATATTATCAATTGATATACATTCGGATATAACTGATATATATATATATATATATATATATATATATATATATATATATATATATAAATCAATAGATGTAATGAGTATAAACAATAGAATTACTTGTATTCACTTTGAACATTTTCAACTTACAAATAATTGCAAAATGATCCGTATACAGATAATAAATTACGCTAACTTACCCTATATGGTAAATTAGCGTAATTTACCCTATAGTGTAAATTACGCTAACTTACCTTAACTTGAAAAGTATAGGGTAAATTACGCTAATTTACCTTTAACGTGAAATGTATAGGGTAAATTATGCTAGTTTACCCTAATGTAGAAATTAAAAGGGTAAATTAGCTCATTTTACCCTTTGTAGGGTAAACTAGCGTAATATAATATATTATATAATACATAGATAATAATGTAATTTACCCTACATTTTTAACAGTGTAATGAGATCCGAGGGAATAGTACATTTAATTATGGAACTATCTTCATGTGTTCAAATTAAATCTTAACAATTTCCATGAATATGTGTAGTAAATTCAATATGCTGCTTCAATCAGAGAGTATATATAAAAGATGTGAATTCTGTATGAGGAAATAAAGATGAACAACAATGGCAATTAAAATCACCTAAAATAATAAAATTTGATATATTGATATCAATAAGAAAGTTAAAAAACTCATCAAAAAAAGTAGTAGTCATTAATTGGAGGATGATAATAATTACTAAATTATATAAAGAAGTGCCATTTTTTATGAAAACAATAATACCATCACTAAGAGAAAAGGGAATGCATTTATAGGGAGAAATTGTAAACTTATACATAATATATTACGATTTAAATAACCAATACCACCACCATGAGAAGAAGAAAATCTATTAAGTGAGATACATATATATATATATATATATATATATATATATATATATATATATATTATAATAAATTATCTTAAATAATCTATAATAAAATAGAAAATAATCTATGTTCGGTGGAAATGAAATATTTAATTATTTCTATTATGATAATATATGCTTTCATATTTTAGAATATGTTCATATTTAAATAGAATATTAATCTCCAGCTATGTAATAACCTCGGTGAACTAGAATCACTTTGGCGATATTAAATATGTATACAAAGTTATAAATAGATGGATATAAATACATGGATATTATATAAATATATTTACATATATGTATATATGTAGACATATATGTATACATATATTAATCTTGAATATAGTATTTTCCATATCAAATAACCGTTTTAGTAAAATAATGCATGTACATATTATAAATTATACTTTATTATATATCATATATTATAATATTATAATATTTTTATATGTAATATCATATTTTCTAAACAGAGTTATATATATATATATATATATATATATATATATATATATATATATATAGCTTATTAGAGAATATTTATATATATATAATTATTAATAATAAATAAGCTCGGGTACATAATTAACAGTCCCTGACGACTGTTTGGCTAAGCATATATGTACTGTACTACTACTACACTACTACACTACTACACTACTATAGTAGTAGAATACCATCACTGTAGTGTATAGTGGTATACCCGAATCACAGCCACCCCTGACTCCGCCACTAATATCAATAATATTACTAGTTATACTAATACTACTACTACTACTATTACACATTAAGAAGATAACATATTATCATTATAATATAAAATAACTATAGTTAAATAACTATAGTTAAATAACTATAGTTAAATAACTATAGTTATAATATAACATAACTATAGTTAATAACTACAGTCGTGTTCAGGTGTCGCTGGTGGTGCTTCCTTAACTCTATGACGTAATCGATAACAATAACTCATGCGTGAACTCTCTCTCTCTAAATAGTTACCAAGGACACTATGTCCTCGAGATTACCACCCATGAGTGGTAGACGGTGCGCCATTAAATGTTAAAGAGCTCGTCTTTTAAATGGGCCACTATTACTCCTCCTCCTCGTCTTCATCTTCTCTTCGCATCCTCATCCGAGCTTTCCTCTCGGATGTACGGTTTCCGATACACGTTATCCATTATCACCTGCATCGTATTGTTTTATTATGTAATACATCATTGATATACTATATAAAGTGTACAATATACAGTTTACGATATACACTGTATACAGTGTATATTGTACACTATATACATTGTACAATACACGTACGACGTACGTATTGAGTGTGTGTACAATTATAACGGACATACTATAGTATAATATATATATAGTATGGTAGTTAGGTAACAATGGTGGCATTCCGTGTAGCGAGTATGATATACGCAGGTGATAATAGAATAAACACACCCAATACACCTACACACACACACACAAACACACAAACACACATACATATATATATATAATATATATATATATATATATATATATATATATATAATAAACACCATTAAAAAGGATATAATATAATATAATAAGGATTTGTGTATAGCAAACTATTGAACTTGGAAATATGTGTGTGACATATCGTCACCAGAATCCATTACATATAATAACCGGTATATATACCTATAATATATATTAATATTCACCTGACTAAAACGTACTATATAGTACGTTTTAGTATATATATATGCGATTATTAATTCGAGCATTAACATCACATCGAGAGAGGACATATTGGACATATCTAATTAACTCGTGCATGAATATCACGTGGTTTGATATCGCATTACCACGTGACATTCGATACGTACTATACAAGTACACGTGTACGTGTAGAATACAACAATAATAATGCTATTATTTAATTAATCCGAGAGCGGGCGATATTGAACTCTTCCGTCGACGTGAAGAAGCGCGCAATACACGGAACTATAGGCCCTAGCCGTATTACATCCGCAGCTCGTGTGTGTGCGTGTGTGTGAGTGTGTGTGTGCGCGTGTGAGTGAGTGTGAGTGTGTGAAACCTATCCGATTAGACAACACTAACCGTGTAATCGCTAATCGCGTGTAAACATCATATCTGCGAATAATATACTATACATATATAGTATAATATATGTATATATAGTATAATATCGAATAACATACTATATATATATACTATAGTATATTCTATGTTAATGTAACAGACGAATTACTTGATATATCAAGTAATTCGTATATATACTACGCGTATTTCGTTTTCTCTGATATTATTATTGTCTTCATCTTCACATATATATATTTTTTTTTTATATATTTATGTATTTATTCTATATATATATATATATATATATATATTCTATATATATTCAATATAATTTAAGTAATGTAGTAATTCCGGGAAGGTAATACCAATAGCGTTCAGTATTTCTGAATACAAATATTCTTCATTGCAATCACGTGATAAAATCATTGAACCGTAACATTTCAGATAGATTATAAAGTATAATTATATTACTTATTATATAATAGTGATACGTGTAGTAGTTTCACATATATTATTATATTATGTATAAGTAATATACTTCCTATAAGTATATAAATATATATATATATATATTTTTTTGTAGAAAATCACTACTCATGGTAAATCTTATATACCATGTGAACTTATACTAATTGTTATTGATATTTTCTCCCCATCCATATCCATATATGTCATTATCACATTCTGTATATCTCTCAAACATCCATCTTCTTCACTATCCATAGTTCCACACACACACACACACACACACACACACACACACACACACACACACACACGCGCGCACACACACACATATATATATATATATATATATATATATATATATATATATGAATTATATTTATTTTACTTGTATAATATACAAAAATTAATAATTAATACACATGGCATATGTATACAATATAATATAGTTAAATAATGAGTAAAAAAGGAACCCTTTAATAGCAATATGCTTTCGAGAAAGGATTCCACACAAAAATATATAAGTATTAAAGAACAAAAACAAAGAAATATGATAATAACATAACTATAATAATATATACTGAAATTAAATTACATAGTGAATCAAATAGCTCAAATCTCACGTGCGGCAAACATCTACTCACAACATGAACACATGGCATGCCCGAATGGCCTTTATCGGCTACATGTCTAGGTATATTAGTCCAAAAGGATTTTATTGGTATATATATATATATATATATATATATTTACTATATAGGGTATATATAACCGATACATAGGGATAAAGTGTTATATCTTTACTTCTCAACATATTTGTGTATTCTGTATTGTTATGTCACATCTGATGAAATCTGCGTTAGCATGATGAGTGTGAACGCATGACAACCACTGTATACGCATATGTACACACATACCTACACACATACCTACACAAGTATGTACGTAGTCATTGCTATGCTCCTTATCGTAATGACACCACACGCATACATAACTAATATATTACAAGACAAGCATCTTCCTCTCTATCTCTCCCTCTCTATCTCTCTCTCTCAATATCTATCTCACTATATCTCTCTCTCTATCTCTCTCATTATATCTATCTCTATATCTCTCTCACTATCTATATCACTATATCTATCTCTTTCACTCTCTCTCACTATATCTCACTATCTCTCTCACTATATCTCTCTCTATCTCTCTCTCATTATATCTCACTATCTCTCTCACTATATCTCTCTCTATCTCTCTCTCATTATATCTCACTATCTCTCTCACTATATCTCTCTCTATCTCTCTCTCATTATATATATATATATTTATATCTCTCTCTCACTATCTCTCTCATTATATATATATATATATATATATATATATATATATCTATATATCTATCTTTCTCGTTATCTTATTATCTCTCTCACTATATCTCTCTCTATCTCTATATCTATCTTACTATATTTATATCACTTATCTATATATATATATATATATATATATATATATATCTCTATCTTTAACTCTCGCTGTCTTTCTCTCTCTCTCGCTATAGTGTGTGAGAGAGTCCTGAACAGTAATTACTATAGTAATAGTATACTACCTGTCAATTATCAGGATGAGACTGAGATTTCTGCACTAAGTGCATACATGTGTGCGTGTGCATATAATTATGCGTGTGTGTTTGTTTGTTTGTGTATTTATATATATATATATATATATATATATATAATATTGAAGACATAATAATAATAATAATGTATTTATTAAATACTTACATAATAGTTATAGAACAAATTTCTAAAGTGTAAAGTCTTTAATGATATTTAGTTATTAAATAATAATTATAATTAATAACATTTATATAATATTTCTCTGAATATAGATATGCGTATATCCATGGAAATACTTCCTGGGTACTTAACTTCTTATTATAAAAGTCTGCTTATACCATATATGGTATACCGGAGATCCATATATCCCGACAGACGTATTACTGATCTATAGCCTACATAGAGCCTATTAAAGTTGTAGCAGATAAAAAACGTTAATCTAATCGTCACATTAAAGTAAACTTTCAATAAGTGGAATAGTGTACGTGATTGACAGGTATGTATATTTCATACTATTCATAGTACGATGTAAACATACACGCATGTATGCGTAGTACGTATCATACATGTACATGCTAATGTTATGATTTACACATGCCATGACTGAGGTAAATTACATAACATATATATGTTATTAGATGAGTTATTAAATAATTATAAATATAATGTCCAAAAGGTCGGCATAATCTGTATTAAATGCTCTAATTCTAGTAGTAGTAATTCATGTCATTAAGCACTGATTCCACAGTGAAGCTAGTGCGGCGAACATACGAGAGGTTATACCCATATATGGTGAATATACCCATATATGGTGAATATACCCATATATGGTGAATATACCCATATATGGTGAATATACCCATATATGGTGAATATACCCATATATGGTATTATGTTAAGATTAGCGAGGGTAATATCGATGATAATGTTACTGATATATATTATACCCTTGTATGCAATGGGATATACACTATAACCCATAAAACCTATTACATACACACATATTATATATACAGTCAACCCTCGATAAGTCGGACTCGCAAGGGACCGGGAAAAGTGTCCGACTTATCCGATATTAAGAATATCATGCAAATA
Source organism: Osedax fenrisi (assembly GCA_964019155.1). Classification (NCBI taxonomy): domain Eukaryota; kingdom Metazoa; phylum Annelida; class Polychaeta; order Sabellida; family Siboglinidae; genus Osedax; species Osedax fenrisi. Next base: position 16,762,638 of record OZ025244.1, on the reverse strand, counting down.
AGACATGAAATGCGCAGCGCTAGTTAAATGGTTACCGACATATGGAATTATGCAACAATCAGCAACATAAAATGTTGTATTCAATTGAATATATAATTAATTATATTACTTACTAAAATTATAATATTCATTATTTAAAGTAAACATTTCTGACAATTTATAAAAAGTCCGACTTATCCAGTATAAAAATCATAAAAATGACTATAATATGTATCCGACTTATAGAAAAGTCCGACTTATCCAATCCAACTTATCCGACTTATCCGATTAATTTAACATGGAACTAGATACAAACCAACCAAACCAACTAAAAGGTGTCCGACTTATCGAGAAGTCCGACTTATCCGTAGTCCGACTTACCGAGAGTTAACTGTATATATATATATATATATATATATATATATATATATGTATATATTTTTATTTTATTTGGTGGAGTCCTTTCATCCCATCCAGGAAATTAGATGAATTTTCACTTATAACCATATATGGCTCTAATGTCCCTTCGAAGCCGCTCTCGTGTTAAGGCATCCGTGGTTTTAACGAGAGCCTATCATTTATTTATACACAATTACATAAGATCACTTCTAAATATTGTTTTAAGTTCCATTTTATTTATCCTGGCGAGGATTGAACCCACGACGTCCTACTGTTTGTGTGTCTGACGCCTTAGAAAACTGAGCCACACAGATAGTTATATATATATAGAAAATATAATATATTAAATATTAAATATATATATATATATATATATATATATATATATATATATATATTGAATCAAGTATATCGTTATATACAAATATTATTATATGTAATACATATTATGTATTAACCTATTGTTATATAGGATAGACCTGGTATGTTATGTAATGATCAACATCACCACGTAGACTTCTATATTTAGTTTAATAATACGTTATAAATACTTTAGTATACTAACTCTAGTTAGTTTAACCATGCAGGGAGTTAAATTCCTGATTGAACCTAACAATACTGATGATAAGTAAAAGCATGCTACACTGATACTAGTGTCGAGAAGCATCTACATAAACAACGCAGCGCTTATATTGCATAACGGCGTAACAATGGAATCGTGGAATATGTTTACATTGTCGAGAGAGAGAGAGGGTTGTTGTTTGCATTGTTTGCATTGATTTCGGCGATACATCACGAATAGATCCGTCGGACGGCGTCCTTTTGTTCTCCCACCCCTACCCGGCTACTCATCTATCACGTGAGCTCGTCGCTGTTACGTAAGAGAGCCAATAGATGCAGCGGGGCTAATTACGTCATCGTTAGTTACGTCATACGTCGCACGTACTCCATTACGAGCGTATTGATGTGTGCGGTGTGTGTGTGCGGCGTAGTGTAAGATATCGTATACGAATGCATTAGTTTACATTATACATATGTATACATATGTAACATTTATATAAATATATATATATAAATATATATATATATATATATATATATATATATATATATATATAGAAAGAGAGATGTGTGGTATTACTGATTATTCGCAGATGGATTCCATTATTATAGACAGTAGATCGATCCGACGACTCCACCACCTCCACCTCCTCCACTCCGCGTCTATTACGTAAGTATATTACGTAAGAGCGCGTTCGATCACGTGGTGGCTGTCGATAATACCACGTGACCGGATGTTTACCTAGGCGCCGGTGATGGTGTCGGTGTCGTCGGTGCGCGACGCAATCGAGCGTGACATACTTCCGGTATGCGTATACACTTCCGGTGCGATACACCATTATCTCGGTACAGTATACTGTACCGAGATAATGGTGTATCGCACCGGAAGTGTAGTATATACGTATATATATATACGTATATATATATATATATATACGTAGACGGTGAATCAGTGACGTAACTATTATGCAAATAGTGATGCGACGAGTGATATAATATATTATGTAATACTATACTGTAGTAATAGATCTACCTAACTTTAGGATATATATTATAACAGAATATACATAGTATTAACGATATATATATATACAGTAAACTCTCGGTAATTCGGACAACGTATAAGTCGGACTTCTCGATAAGTCGGACACATTTAGTTGGTTTGGTTGGATTTGTATCTAGTTACATGTTAAATTAATCGGATAAGTCGGATAAGTTGGATTGGATAAGTCGGACTTTTCTATAAGTCGGACACATATTACAGTCATTTTTATGATTTTTATACTATATAAGTAGGACTTTTTATAAACTGTCAGAAATGTATACTTTAAATAATGAATATTATAATTTTAGTAAGTAATATTAGTGAATACAACATGTTCTGTTATTGATTGTTGAATAATTCTACATGTCGGTAACCCTTTAATTCACGCTGCGCATCTCATGTCGTATTTGCATGTAATTCTGAATCTCGGATAAGTCGGACATCTCGCTAAGTCGGACACTTTTGCCGGTCCCTTGCGAGTCCGACTTATCGGGAGTTGACTATATATATATATATTTGTGTGCGCGCGTGTGTGTGCGTAGTAACATACCTATAGGTATAACGTATACGTTATGTATACATGTACACTCACAAAAATATCCTAGTCATTTTCACTAGGTAGCCTAGTAATTTATGAAATAAGCTAGTCATTTATATAAATGACTAGCTTGTAAATGTATTATTTCTTATAAGCTAGTATTTTTTCAAACATGTATAATCCGCTATAATTTATAAAGTAAGTTTAACATGGTAATATAGAAATGACTAGCTTATAAATGATAAAAACCAAAAGGCTAGTAATTTTAAATAATAAATGACTAGCTTGTAAACTAAAATGACTAGGTTATACGTTTTATAAAATGACTAGGTCAGGATTTCACAATATTTCTTAAATTTTAGGCTAGTAAAAATGACTAGACTAAATGTTAAATGTATAATAATAACCTAGTCATTTATATATTCAAATAAATCTATATACGCATATATATATAACAATCAATCAATATATATATATATATATATATATATATATATATATATAAATATATATATATATATATATATAAATATAATCAATTGATATAACTTAAATATTAAATTGCATGTAAATAGATGTATACAAATATATTTAATATTAATTAGTTAATAATAAATATATAGTTAATAAAATATCCCCCCTAAAAAATTATTACAAAATAAATTATTTAAAATGTATAATAATCATAAATATTAGACATTGAGAATATATAATCAATTTATATATTATTAATATATGTTGCATTAAATACATATTTATAGACTCAAATGTCAATGATATCTGAAATTAAAAATATTTAGGTTGTCAAGCAGAAATTAAAAAAAAGTTTAAACAATTATTTCAAAATAATGACAATAATGTTATAAAACCATTTTCCAACCATATTATTGACAAGAGAACCTGCAGTACCCTGTATTATCAACAACAATACTTATATTAAACAATTTAGATGATTATTGGACAAATGGTATGGCTTCAAGTAATTCTACTAGTAGGTATATTAGCTAATATGAAATTACCTTTATTTCTTCTTGACATACCCATCAAACAGTAATAGCCGCATAATATCAGCATAACAGCATATGTTAGAGCATCAAATGTTTACATTGTGCTATTATGCTACCATTATGCTGCTATTAAATGTATATTATGTTGCTATTAATTTGTCATGTTATTATGCTGCTATTTAAAGTCTATTATGCTAATATTATGCTTCTCTTAATTTTAAAAGTATATTATGCTGCTATTCTAATAATAGTAGCATAATATACATTCAAAATTAATAGCAGCGAAATATTAGCATAATATACTTTAAATAGCAACATAACATTAGCATAATAGCATTACAAATTAATAGCAGCATAATAGATATTTAATAACAGCATAATGGCAGAATAATAGCATAATGTAAACATGTGAGGCTCTGACATATGCTGTTATGCTGCTATTATTCGGCTATTACTGTTTTCTGGGTATGTAAAGAAGATCTGATTGTCAAAAGTAGATGTTATAAAAAACATTATAGAACAACATAACAACCTAACAACATGAATCTGAACAATATTATAACAACTTTTAAAACTACACTGTTAAAAAAAAGAGTTTTCCAGCGTTTATTAAAATATAGAAAACTCTTTTTTTATAATCTAGAAAACTCTTTATTTAAAAACAGTTTTCTATCTACTAATACGCCCAAATACTCTACAAAAGAGTATTCCATATCATAACAGATATAAAAACTACCAAAAGAGTTTTCCAGCGTTTAAAATCTAGAAAACACTTTTTTTTATAATGTAGAATACTCTTTTTTTATAATGTAGAATACTCTTTTCTGTAGAATTGATGTAAATATGACTAAATTAAAGTTATATTAATTATTTAATATAGAACAAATAACATATTATACCTTTTATTTATTTTATTATATTTATTATATTGTTGTTTATCGAAATTAATTATTAATTATTTTTTTAATTGTATATTTAAGTTAATATACTGTTTAATAAATAAAATATTTTTTTATTTAAGTATCCTATAGATTTTTCTAAATTATCAACTACAATTTGTATCATAATTATATTGATAATACATTTCATGTTGAATAATTGTTCGATATTGAATATGTATCAATTGAATATTGATTAAATATTATATTCAATATTATAATTTTATTATTATTGAATTTAAGTTTTAATCTAACTTAAATGAAATTATATAATATATTGTAATATACGAGTTAATTCTTTCATGTTACGATACTATTTATTAAATAGTATTTACTACACTAAGATACTAATATTTATTTTAATATTTTATTTTATATTTAAAACTACATCAACAACTTAACTTATTAATAGCTATAATAATATTTTAGTAAATAGTTTTTATATGTATCCTATTAATAGCTAGAAAACTATTTTAAAAAATTATAGTAAACACATATTAATTAATATTAAATAATACATTATTTAAACAGAAATAAATTAAAAGCTAGCCTACCTAGTAATATTTATATTAAAATGACTAGCCTACCTAGTAATATTTGTTTTAGAATTACTAGCCTACCTAGTAATATTTATATTAAAATGACTAGCCTACCTAGTAATATTTATATTAAAATGAATAGCCTACCTAGTAATATTTGTTTTAGAATTACTAGCCTACCTAGTAATATTTATATTAAAATGACTAGCCTACCTAGTGTAATTTGTTTAAAAATAACTAGCTTACCTAGTAATATTTGTTTTAAATTTACTAGCCTACCTAGTATTGTTTATTTAAAAATAACTAGCCTACCTAGTAAAAATGACTAGCCTAACCAGTCGTCTTAGACCAAATCAAAATGACTAGCTTACATGTCTAAATGACTAGGATATTTTTGTGAGTGTATGTTAATAACTCAGTATACTGGCGGAGTAGCCTATCATGGTTGATACCGCCTTCGTATGTGAAATCTGAACATCTAGAACACACGCATATATATAAGTATTAGGAATTATATTACAGTATGAACTTAAATATAATGCAATTTAATATACTTGTAGATGTATATTATACACTATCTACGGTGTAACTGGATGCGTGCGGGAGTGATAGTGCGGGAGTGTGAATCTCTCGCTTTCGCACACGAACGCGTCACCGTATAATATCGCACACATCAGCACGGCATTCACTCCGAGAGAGTGCGTATTCGGGTGAGATGTGACTAGATACGTAATATACGTAGTTTTTAAAGTGAATATTGTGTTACACAATGCGTGTGTATATAATAATAGTACACTGTATAATATATGCGTGTGTGTGCGCGTGTGTGTGCGCGTGTGTGTGTGCGTGTGTGTGTGTGCGACGCACACTGTGCGTTGCGGCGTAGTGTATGTATATGCATAGATACATCACATATATGCGCTTGTGTATATTTGTGTTTATATTGTACAGTGTACATTGTACACATATGTTCACATGTATGTGTGTTTGCGTGCGTGTATGCATGCGTATGTGTATGTGTGTGTGTTTATATGCACACCCGCGATGTGATGTTATAAGACGCCTTTTATTATGTATACATATACATCTAGTTTTTATCAGAGCTATATATAAATATGTCTACTTGGATATTACATAATTCATATATATATATATTAGTTGTGCTATTTATTATCATATATGATAAATATAAATATATATATATATATATATAATAAATATATATAAAAACTAAAGTGTAACTAATATAATACCGATTAGATGGACATGTCGACACGGTTAATTCTGCGCTAAATTAGCACTCCATGGAGTGTGCACACAGAGCGTGTTTGCGTGTTTAAGTGTGTGCGTAGGTGTGTGTTTAAGTGTATGCTTAGATGTATGGGTATACCTATAGGTGTGTGTTTGTTTAAGTATGTGGGTGGGTGTGTGGGTAAGTGTGTGGGTGGGTGTGTGGGTAAGTGTGTGGGTGGGTGTGTGGGTAAGTGTGTGGGTGGGTGTGTGGGTAAGTGTGTGGGTGGGTGTGTGGGTAAGTGTGTGGGTGGGTGTGTGGGTAAGTGTGTGGGTAGGTGTGTGGGTAAGTGTGTGGGTGGGTGTGTGGGTAAGTGTGTGGGTGGGTGTGTGGGTAAGTGTGTGGGTGGGTGTGTGGGTAAGTGTGTGGGTGGGTGGGTGTGTGGGTGGGTGTGTGCGCGTGTTTAAGTGAGAGCGTAGGTGTGTACGACGCGCTGTGCGTATATGTGTGCATATGTGCGTAGGTGTGTGCGTAGGTGTGTGCGTAGGTGTGTGCGTATGTATGTGTTTACACGTGATAGTTTGGTCAGACGCTGTCAGACGCATGCAGAGCGCTACTAAAACACCGTATACTGTGTTTTATACCGTTATAACGGTCAATAGTGCTGACTCATTACTAATGACTCACTCGGTACACTTGACCCCTGACCCCCATTGTACTGCGTTACTTAGTGGATAGATTAGATACTACTATCACAGATAGTTATTGGTCGTGTATTCATTATTATTCATTAATATTCTTTACCGATTTTGTATATTTGCAGACGATATTACTCAATATTAAATAATTACAATCGCAAAGATTGTAATCCTAAAATCGATAATGAATTAATTAATTTAAATAAATGAGAAATAAACTCAGACTGCTACTATCACAAACTATTATATCGGCTAGACATATACAATAATTCGACATCTCATAAACTCGTTATCTTAGACACATGTTGCCGGTCCCATGTGTTGTCCTGAGTTAGCCGCTTGCAGTATACCGGTTATTACGGTAATGGAACACATCGATATAATATTAATAATTATAATTATATTAATAATATCAGATATGGTTTTAAAACCCAGATTGATATAGAAGTTCTATTGATATTATCTAGAAATCAACCCGACAGTATACTGTAATCTATAGATGAACGAATATAAACTATATATATAGTCTATATTTATATACTATATATGTAGTCTATATTTTTTCTATATTTCATATGAATATAAAATAAATAATTTATTATAAGAATATATCTATATATAGATATATACATATTATCTATAGATAATATAATTGTAATAAATTAAGTCATATAATTTGCAGATCATTTTAGTATATAGTTTAACCTTTCATATGTGAAGCCATTCCTATAAATAAATCGTAATTTTCTAGATAAATCTATGTAATACATTAAAATATGTTTACATATTAAAGCTCCTAAGATTACGTATAATTATCTATAATTACTTATAATTGCCATGGCAGTGAATATTCCTATAAGAATAATAATACATACATACTGTATGTATTATGTTAAACATACACACATGCATACACACACACACACACACACACACACACACACACATATATCCTCTCTCTCATTTGCGTGGATTCGTATCTCGGATAATACATGACTATAGTAAAAAAGCACTATTCTTAGTAGAGTATTAATCTTTAATAGAGCACACACAGACAGACATGCGCACCGCTCTACGGACTATCGCACACGCGCACCGATACGCCTACTATCGCACATATGTGTACGCGCACACATACACGCGTATATACAATCGCGAGTAGGGAAACTGGCATCCGTTATAGGTACGTGTGAGTCACATGATGTGACTAATACTGTATATATATATATATATATATATATATATATATATATATATATACTGTATATTAACAATAGAATCATTAGCACATACGTCATAATCTTGTTCACACGACACACAAAGTTAACCGCGCACAATTATATATTCACATCGCGGCGCCGCACATGTCACACACAAACGCTAATAACATGAATAATAAATACGGAAGAAGCGACTAGTGCTGCCATCGGTAAGTAGGCGGCGACGGTGAGATTAACTAGACAACTTAAGTACCGGAGAGAATTAAGGATACCATTATCCTAGCGCACATATGCGTAGTCTTAATGTATAGATGATACAACCCCGAGTGCCGTTGTATGTAAAGCTTATAAGCTTTTTAAATATATTTATGTGGTCGCTTATTGTAATCTTAATGTAATCGTATAAGTGTGTACAAACATCCATATACACACACCCATACACACACGCACACACGCACAGGCACACACATATAGGCGCGCGTATAATAATAGTTACGCGTTGACACTTATGTGTGTATTATTAATGTAATTACATGCTAAGGTGTTCCCATCTCGACGTGCGTACGTGTGTGTGTGTGCGTGTTACTATGCTTACTACCGTACGGTACACTGTACCCGCCCATGGGCAGTGGGTGTACATTGTGTACACTGTACGGTGGGCAGTGGGCAGTGGGCAGCGTACACCTATACTCCCCCTCGGGGTATCTGTATATAACCCGGCGGGTATGTATTGCGGTGTATAGGCCGGTAGGAAGGCCCAGCTTCTAGGAAATCACATCAACCGAATACCTTACACGTACCGGTGGTGATGTGGCGAGGACATTAACGTATTAACGAGGACGTGACCTTGGTATTAATGTGAAATACGCGTACAGCGCGCATGTCATTGACATTAATATACTCGCAGGATTACAAATTAATTAAGAACATATTAAATAGTAATGTATATATATAAGTGTGTGTGAGTTACATGTTACCTGTTACCTAATTGGTTTAAGCACTTCCATCAACTTCTTTATTGAAGTTTTCCGACGTGCTTTCAATGTATTATTGGGGAAATGTATTATTCTGTGTGTATGTGTATAATACTAATGTACACTAATGTTTATTAAAATTAAATAGAGTAAATATCACCTAATTTATTAGAATTATATCACTTCATTGTTAGATAATTACGTTGCAGTTAATTTGGTTCAAAGTAGTTAAAGATATGACTCCATCTATGTTGTTATATCACGAAATTCGTTAAAACGGGGTTCTGCGTACGGGTTTTTACTATATAAATATACAATAATGTTCAATATTACACTATACAATGTATAGTATACATCCAATACCATATATACAGAGCTGGGCAGTATCGCCGATACAGTATCTATTAAGGCAAAAAATCAGTATCGTAGATACATTTGTAATTGTATTTGTATCTATTATAAAAATTACAAAAGTATTTGTAATCGTATCTATTAGTCATAAATATTATCTACGATACGTATCTACTAAGACAATTATTTAAACAGATACATTTTATTATATTATATCATTTGGTTATTATATTTATTTTATATCAATATTTTATAATATCATTTTATAAATTAATTTTAATATATATATATTTTAATAAAATATCTTTTGTTAATATTGAAATTAATTCATTGTTAACAATTATGATATATCAATTAGTGATTTATTCTCAAAAAGCATTATATACATTTATTGAAAACAAAGACATTATTTTGATAATATATTTCATATAATAATTTATTTATAATTCAAAATTATATATTATATAGAAATATAAAATAATTTTAATAAATATAATAATTCTAAATAATAATAATTAATAATATATTAATAATTTATTTGTTGTATATTTGATAATTTACTATATTCATGTTTAACATTCGAAAGTAAAGGTCGCTGATTATTTTTAGTTGAAAAATAGTATATTGTAATAATGTATATTTCTCTATAGTATGTAATGGCTCATAGTATAATTTCAGATGAAATAAACGCTGGTATACCAGCGTGTGTACAACCAATGTATACACTAAAAGAGTCATCGTTGGTATCATTAAATGTCATTAAATGTCAACAAATGTATTATATATCATTTATTGAAGAACACGTTATAAGGTAACACGTTGTAAGTATTTAATATGTCCTTTTAAAAGGGGTATCCCACAACCAGTTTTTCTGGAAATAATGTCCGGAATTGTTTGCTAGAAAGTTATTTTTTAGCAAGTTAACTATAATTTTAGTTACTTGTTACCAGTTACCTAATTCGTTTAAGCACTTCCATCAACTACTTTATGGAAGTTTTCCGACGTGCTTTTTAATGTATTTATTGAGAAAACGGCATGTTTTGAGATTTAAATTGAGTATTACAGTTGAGTCAATTGACCGGATATGGTGAAGTAGATCATTCTAGATTTTTGGAGCATGGACGGAGAAAGATTTATGTTGGGCAGATGTTAAATATGATAGAACTGGAGTTTTTAATTTGAATTTGTTTATTTTTGTTGTTGTAAATATTTATGTTAACCCAATTGGGAAGTTAGTAAGTTGGCGATATAGTCTGGTGTGTTATAGTGAGTAAATACATGTATGATGAGTGAAATATTATAAATTATACTGGATTTTATTGGCAGCCAATGTAAGTTGGTTCTTAGAGGAGATATATGTTGTCTGGAATGTTTAGCTATGTTGAAAAATATATAAATCTGATAGCTGTGTTTTGAAGGCGTTTATTTATTAGATTGTGAGGAGGCATATATGTCCCCATAGGGACATGAATTAAAGTAATCAATGTGGGGTAGAATGAGGGATGTAGCGAGAAGATTGCAGTATTAAAATTAATGAAGGGTCTTATTGTTCGTAAGTTTTGTAGTGTGTAGTTAATTGACTGTGATAGTGATTTAGTCGGAATGTGAAATTGTAAGGTTGGGTCGATTAATATACCAAGAGTTTTTACTTTATTAGCATAATAAATACTCAAATTGTTAATGGTAATTTGTGGTGAAAGGAATATAGTAGTAGATGTTTTAATATGCAATGATTCAGTTTTAAGACAGTTTAGTGATAAGGAGTTGTTGGTGAGCCTGTTATGTATATCAGTAATACAGTTGTTAAGTAAATGTATTGCATTGTTAGGGTCTATCAATCTACAGTGTAAGTATATGTCATCTGTATACGAGTGATAGTCGGCTATAGATCTATAGTGGGGGTATTTGTCAATAATTTTAAATAAGGGAAGTAGATTGATATTGAATAGGAGTGGACCAAGAACAGACCTTGAGGTACTCCATGAGTAACTTTACGAGGTTTAGAAATTAGTGAATTTATGCTAATTTGGTAAACACATGACCAGTTAGGTATGTGATGAACCAATCGATTGAAGTACCACATATTCCGATAGAGGATAGTCCATTTATAAGGATATTATGGTCAAGGGTATAGAAGGAAGCTGATAAATTAAGGAGAATGTAGTGAGTTATCCCATTCCTTTCCGACAATTTTCGGGAAATATAGTAACATAAAAGGGGTCCCACTACAACTTGCTAGAAAATCACTTTCTAGAAAACATTTCGGGATATTATTCCGTGTAATATACCTTGATATGTACTATCAAATTCGACATCGAATAAATATATATATATATATATATATATATATACATATATTATATGATATAATATATATCTATATAATTTATAAATCTATATGTTTATATATATTTTATATAATTATAATGTATTTGTATCTACTAAGATGTATCTACTAAGAAAATTCTGTATTTGTAATTGTATCTACTATTATTTTTTTTAAAGTAATTGTATTTGTATCTATTATAAGAAAAAATGTGTAATTGTAATTGTATCTATTATACATCTTTTGAGTATCGTGCCCAGCTCTGCATATATAGATGTATACATACATATTGTTATTGTTATTGTTATTGTTATTTTTATTTGGTGGAGTCCTTTCATCCCATCCAGTAACTTAGATGAAGTTTTCACTTATAACCATATATGGCTACAATATCCCTTCAAAGCCGCTCTCATGTTAAGGCATCCATGGTTTTAACGAGAGCCGATCATTTATATATACACAATTATATAGGATCACTTCTAAATAATATTTTAAGACCCTTTTATAAAATTAATTAATGGTCCGGACGAGGCTCGAACCAGTGTCCTACTGCTTGTGTGTCTGACGCCTTAGCCACTGAGCCACACAGGCAGTTCAAACGTACATATATATATATATATATATGTATATATGTATGTTAGCTGATTAATCAGCACTAATGTTATCACTAACTACTTATTATATTAACTAATGACGAGTGATACGCATATCATTACGTAATATCACTATGTTCGCCATTGTTGTAGGCCATAGTGCAATACCGTATACTTACAAACACACTTACATAACACCAACTCTAGTATAATATTTCACACACCTATATATATATATATATATATATATATATATATCATAATTCTCTATATTTATATATATATATCGATATATTGAGTTGTAATAAAATATATTACTTAGTTGTAATTAGAGTTATTACTTAGTGTGTGTATATATATATATATATATATATATATATATATATATATATATATATATATATATATATATATTTAAATACACATTATTTAAAATAAATACTAACACATGTACATTGTACAATATCTACGTATTATTAATAAACATAATATCTACCTAATTTAAACACAAACAATGTTTATCTTCTTGTCAGATACATCTACCGAACGCCTCCGGAACTCCAGCGGCCGACAGCTATGAACTTTGACCTCAACAGCACGGTTACCATGGATACGGTGTTGACCTCTACGCACAATGACGTCATAGAGAGGATAGACGTCGTGTTGTCGTCTTGGGTGATGCCTTTGCTGATAACTATCGGAGTTTTAGGTTAGTACCTCTATCATCATCACTACCATCATCTGCATCATCTGCATCATCATCAGCATTACCATTACCGTCATCATCATCATCATCATCATTATCATTATCATCATCATCTTCATCTTCAGTATCACCATCATCATAAGTATTATTATAACCATCATCATTACATCTATAACATTACAAATATCATTAATCTCTGAATCGGGCGATATAAATCAGTGTATTCATCGATATCAATATTAACATACACTGTATACAGTGATCGTAGTAACATTGTACTCCTGTGTGTCTCTTAGCGACGGCAACAAAGCATACCTATCGTTACATACTGTACATTGAACTAGTGGACAGTACGTTGCGGCCTATAGGCTTACAGGCTTACGAGCCATGTAGTACGTAAGGCCGCCCACCACTTTACGATGTCGGTCACGTGTGTTTGTTGAGAATTACGTAACGAAATAGATGAGTCATACCGTGACGTCTCTTCCCATTAAAACACACACACGTGGGATACACGAACTACTGTATAAGTCGTACACTGTACACTGTACGACTTATAAAATAGTATGTGTATATATATAGAATAACATATAATAGTTTATAAACTTATTAATTTCAATTTCCGGTAATCATTTTCTTTGTAACATAATTTAGATCACGCATTCACTATAACAACACCGAGCGCATAAAACACTAATAGCAACCGTTAGCAACCGATCTAATTAATCACGTGGTCTTATGGTGGGCGTCAAGCTTCGTCACGTGACGTGTTATATACACACGCCCCTTTACGCTACTCTCCGTTAAATGTTATGTATATATTTATGTATACACATGTATACATCATACTATATATAGTAAAGAGTATACTAAATATACTATAGTATATTTACGTTCGCAGTTTACTGAAATAATCTATTTTTCCGCAGCTCCTTCTGCGTGAGTGTAAAGGCTTATAAGATCTGCGTAAAGTCGCCTCCTCCTCCTCCTCCCGTTTAACAGAGTTATGTAAATGAGGAGGAGGAGGAGGATGATGAGGAGGAGGAGGAGGAGTAGGCGGAGTGAGTGTAATATCTATTATGCAACAATCGAGCTTACTTAGCATACAAACGCCGTACACTGTAAGACAAACGGTATATAGTACACAGTACATTATACAATACGTATATATACATGTAGGCTAGTGTAGGCTATTTCATAAACCATGTACTATTTAAATGTATTGAGATAATGTAAAGCCGTGTTCACACTAAAACTGGTGCCATATTTGTAAATATAAATATCAGCGGCTTCAAATTATTAATTACTAATTTTTATAATTTTCTTAACCTCACCGCAATCTGGCTATAAAACTACGGATAAAAGCGAGACTTTTGCTGTGAACGCAGATATGTAAATATTATCCACATTAGTGTATATATTGATACATAATATAGTATAATATGGTATGTAACAAATAGGTGTGAATAACTATGTACAGTTACGTAAACAAAATAATTGTATAACTTTCATGACAGCAGCATAACACTGTAGTATTATAAGATGAATTATCTTTTATAATTATAAATCTTAGATATATCAACAATATATATATTAAAATATATTAAAGAGATATTTGGGAGAAATAATCTTTTTCTTTGATATTCTATTTATCCACCCTTATACTTCTGTATACATTTATTAGATAATATATTATAGTTATATTCTCTATAGTGAAATAAAAAAACTAATAATTTGTTAAACTCAAAATACATAATAATTTTAAAATTAAACTTTTTGTACATACATTTAAAATATTTTTTATAAATATTTTAGATATAATTCTGAATAAATAAAATAAAAAATAGGAATACGTAATAATGAGATTAATTATGGAATATTTAAGTTAATCATTAATATATCATTAATATATTACTAATATTGTTAAATGTTTTAATGATATATTTTCGGAATACTTAGAGTTCGCAGTTGACAATTTTATTTATAAAAATAAATTATTCTACGTGAATTTTATTGAAATATAGAAATTTATAAAGAAATAACCGCAATTTTTTATATTTTATTTTTATTAAATCTAGAACATTGGCCCGGATTCGAAGGCACTCTATCAGTCATGCTATCAATCTAGCGACCCTGTGTATATAGGAGTACGCATATAGCATCATCTGATTCCGTATGATTCATGATTACAGATAACAAACAGTATTGATTGCGGACGAATTCATTTATCAATATAATACAACTACTAACGATACGCATATATAAGTGTATATATTGTTATTGTTATTGTTATTTGTATTTAGTGGAGTCCTTTCATCCCATCCAGGAACTTAGATGACGTTTTCACTTATAACCATATATGGATCTAATTTCCCTTCTAAGCCGCTCTCATGTTAAGGCATCCATGGTTTTAACGAGAGCCGATCATTTATTTATACACAATTATATAAGATCACTTCTAAATAATATTTTAAGACCCATTTTATAAAATTAATTAATGGTCCGGACGAAGCTCGAACCCGTGTCCTACTGCTTGTGTGTCTGAAGCCTTAGTCACTGAGACACACAGGCAGTTAAGGAACATATATATATGTGTGTGTGTGTACGTGTAAATGTTTAAGTGTGTGAATATATTTGTATTCATATCCAAATTATTATATTTATTTAGTTAATGAATCATTCATAGATATAATTAGATCAACTTAGTATAATGTTAATGTGAATGTTAACGACCCGCATTGCAGTCGTTTGATCCCTGAGATCTGAACGCTATTAGCGCACTTAGAGCTTAGCATTCTCTTCGGCTATTACCTGTATACTTCACGTAAACACGTACACATACATACTTATAAATACGCATTCATAAGTGTATAAATACACGCACACATATATATATATATATATATATATATATATATATATATATATATATGTATATATATATGTATTTATATTAAACATACATGAATGATTGTTCAA
Source organism: Osedax fenrisi (assembly GCA_964019155.1). Classification (NCBI taxonomy): domain Eukaryota; kingdom Metazoa; phylum Annelida; class Polychaeta; order Sabellida; family Siboglinidae; genus Osedax; species Osedax fenrisi. The sequence goes on along the minus strand of OZ025244.1, from coordinate 16,746,554 downwards.
CATTTATTCTCTTTGAACTCCCTTCCGCCGCGTATCGGATCGTAATCCGTGATATGTGTGTGCGCGCTTCCAGGCGCACGTACACACGTATATCCAATCGTATGTTTACACGTATATCCAAGCGTATGTTTGCCCGTATATCCATGCGTATGTGTGCCCGTGCGCGCGTCTGTTGATGCATCAAAAGCGCCGCGTTATACGCCTCGTTAAGAATGCTATGCGAGGGCCTGCGTAGATGTCAGCTCCCCCCACCCCCGCCCCCGACATATCTTGATGGATGACACCTATTGTTTCAACCCGAGCCCGGTTGTAAGGGTGGTTCGATGTTACGATTTTATCTAAGATAAAGTACGGCGGCTATCTCGCGATCTTTGTATTGTTATAATGTTGTTGTTACGGTCCGTTACTATGGTTA
>OZ025244.1:16591139-16743639 GCA_964019155.1 Osedax fenrisi | reverse complement strand
CACATCTTTTTACATTACTATTTAAACTTCAATCCCCCCCACATCTCTAATAAATACTTATACACTCTGGTATATATGATATATAATATATCTGAACTATTAACTGGAAAAGTATTACTATATCCTCTTCGCTATTAATATCAGCTAGCTAATTATCTTATAAATGTTCTGTTTATAATTAGGGGAAAGTATCCGATTACCGACCCCTAAATGATTATTTGTAATAACGTATTCAATATTAAATATATTTATATGAAATTTTGTAATTAATGTAATATTATGGCTCTGAATGATGTGGCTATTTTAAATGTTCGATATAATTATATTTACAAGAATAAACAGTGGGTCGGTAATCGGATACATGTGCCTAATACCGAAACCCTTCTCCTATCACCGACCCCCTAAAATAATATGTGGTATAAATAATTGTAGTATTATAATATCCAATAAAATAGTAGACATACAAAAATATAATTAATTATAACATGCACGCAATTTATTTTTTATTGAATTTATGTTTTAATAGTAATTAAATTTTAATTTAAACTGTATAGTAATTATATTAAAATAGTGTATATTATTATTCAATATTTATTTATTAATCAATATGTATATAATCAACTGGGAACACGAATCCTAAATCCATATCAATAATACACAAACAACTTACCACATATTGTAAAGTAAAATACGAATCTATTTGGATTGGATATTATAAATCACAGGGGTCTGTATTAGGGTAATTTAAGGGGTCGGTAATAGGTAAACCATATGGGTTGCTATAATTAAGATATATTGGTTAATATTTATTCAAATTAAATTATTTTCATAATAGTTATAAACATTTTATTGATCTACAATATTATGCAAAAAATTAAGTTGTATTTTAATTAATAATGTATTTACAATGATATAAAAAAAGTTATTATTCAAATATTTAAAAAGTAAAAACAGAATATTATATTTGATCAAATAACAATTGTAGGATTAAATATTTTTTTAAACAAAATACTTATTCATATTTATCATTAAATTACTAACAGTTCATGTACATATATTTTTTTGATATATCTTATAGTTACTGAGATACGAGAGGAGGTCGGTATTAGGATACTTTCCCCTATCTCACGAGCATTTATTAACGTCACCCCTACTATACGGAATGCCCTCTACTCGCGAGCATCCTTCCCAGTAGGGTTATCCCGAAATAGTAGGATAAGTGCATCTTTGATTGACTCATCCACTTATTTGTTTATGTATATTCGTTACGTTCACTATTATCTTAAGATTATCTAATTATGTTAGTGTAAGCTAGTAAGATGTATTGTTATCGGATCGTGTAAATCAATTATTTATTTATTATTATGATTTTTATATAGATATATTTTTCGTGTCGTTTTACGTTTATCATTACAATAAACTGCGGATCTATCTATCTATTATACATTATCTATTACATCTGTTTATCATCGAGATTATTTTAGTTATTTATTTTTGTGATTTTTTAAATCTTTTATTCGCGTCCGTAGTTATAACCATAGTTATATAACTACATAACTATTGTTATAACAATGCAGCATTCCTTTGTATTGTCTTGGATTGTGTTCACTCGAGTCGTTGAGGGGATATGTTGTTATCATATATGCAAAATGCGTATCCTATCAATATATAGATTATATATAATAATGCAACGTGCTACATATGTTATCAATCATGCTTGCAAGCAATCAATAGTATAGTAATAAATATAGTATATATAATTATATAAATAATTATAATATATATCTAATAGTTTATTGTAATCATGTATGTTGTTTGTCATATATATATATACATACATACCCTATATATTACTCATCACTTTTACGCGCTCCAGAAGCACTACTGCTCTAATTTGTGTATTATACATATATTATTTTATATACTAGTATACTAGTATATAATAGTATATACATATTTTTGATTTACTAGTTAGATACTCTTTTATATACTTATTTTATATATATATACTATTATATACATTTTTGTATTATATTCTAGTATATATATATACTAGTATATACTATTATAATATAATTATATAATAGAGAAATGAGAGGAACAGTGCTTCTAGACTATATATATATAGTTTAGAATATATGCATATATAGCATATATGCTTTATTTTTATTGGCCCGTATAAATCAATTATTTATTTATTATTATGATTTTATATATAATTTTGTATGCGTCGTATCATTTTTTTTGTTTCCTTGCAATAACCTTTATATCTATCTATCGATTAACCTACACCACTTTCGTATATCTAGAGGTATATCTACAGGTTATATGAATCTATAGATTATACATTATACCTATATGTTATACGAACCTATAGTTACATTAGCGAAGTACATATTTATGGTTCATTTTATAAGTTCAATATTGATTCTATGGAAAATTCCATGAATAAAACTTTAAAAAATCTTGATATATGGCTATCATTAAATAAATTGACAATTAATTTAAGCAAAACTAACTATTTAATATTTAATAATAATAAAGCAAAATTATCTATTATATTAAATAATATTGTCATTATTCAAAAAAACTCAATAAAACTCCTTGGTGTAATTATTGATTCGAACATGAATTGGAAACTACATACTAATATGGTTAAATCTAAACTTTATTATGGATTATCAATTCTAAGAAAACTAAATAATATTGTACCCATCAATATTTTAAAACTAATATATTATTCTGTATTTCATTGCCATCTTATTTATTGTACACATATATGGGGGAATAATTATGATGTAACATCAAAACAAATAAGTATAGCTCAAAATAAAGCTATAAGAATATTATATCGTCAAAAAAATAGAACTAATGTGGATAATATTTACAAAGAACAACACATTTTAACTTTTAAAGAAATAATATTCTATAATGCCTGTAAAATTATGTTTAGGATTAAAAATTATCAAATTTCAACAACAATTATAAATTTATTTAAATTACAAGACACTACTTATAATATGCGCGATAATAACAAATTTAAAATACCTTTAGTTAATACCAATGCAAAAAAGTTTAATATAACTTATTATGGACCCATTTGCTGGAATAATCTACCGATACAAATAAAATCATACAATAGTCAAACCACACTTAACCAATTTTGTTCAAAAATTAAATATTTAATATCATGTAATCTCTAATCTATATTAAAAATTCATATCTTTTATAATATTTTGTAATATATGTACATACGTAGTATTAATATGCGCACTATTATTATTTATATTATTATTATTATTATTATTATTATTATTATTATTATCATTTATTATTATTATTATTATTATTATTATTATTATTATTATTATTATTATTATTAATATGTATATTCGATATAAATATCTTGTATTACACCATTTTTGTTATTACATTTTCTTATTTCATAATTATTATTATATATTAAATATTTAATATTTTTGTTATAAGGATATTCTTAATATAAGCTACGTATAGCTTCTGAATATCCTTCTGTATATTAATTAAATATTCAGTAAATAATTAATAAACATTAGCGAGGTACGCCGTACAATGTATCAACGACCAACACTAAGTTCACTTTCACCCGACAGAAGTGAATGCGTGTCACTCGGCAATAGAGTAGAGTTATTGATATTTATATTATTCCAATTTGGGGATATACCCACGTTGTATACTATAGTGTAGATAATATGTAGAGGTATTTGTATCATACATTTTTCTAACCTTATAAGGTTATAACTAATATCACCAGTAATTATAACAAATTAGCTTATATGTGACTGCCTTTATTTATTTCATTAATTTTTATAATATTAATTCATTAATATTAATAAAGTTGATATTAAAATTTAAAGTATTCCTCTATCACATTCTTATGACAAGATAGGTAGTAAATTTAACAGATCCGTACAAGGATGGGTATACCCTCATTATAATGAAAGTTGTAATACATAATTATATATGTCTAGATACGTAAATAATATACTATACTTAAGTGTAATACATTTGTCGAGGTATCCGCATAACTAAGTTGTATTCGATGTTCAGTGGAGAGGGGCGTGGTTCCGTTACGCTCCAGTGGTTTCTATGCGAATACAGTAACGGGGGCGGGAGACATATGTAGAATGTATACATACCGATATAGCACGCCGCTAGTCTGTTAACAATTAGGGTACATCGAGTGACTTTTTTAGGGTGTAAGTAGTGTCCCCATAGTCGTACCCTAATTAGGGTATATGGTAAATTGTTGTGATATTTTAACGATCTGTACCCTATAAATTGAATTCGCTGTAACCTAATTTTTAAAAGTATAGACTACTATTTAGATATACTTATAACTGATCTCGAGGAGGTGAATGTTTAGCGTGGTTACCATGACAACAGAGCTAAGCGCGGTTACCATGACAACGGAGCTAAGCGTGGTTACCATGACAACAGAGCTAAGAGCGGTTACCACGGTAACTAGCGAGAGTACGAGATGATCCTCGCGTAGAGGTGGCCGGTATGTGTACGGCTTCACGGTGCGGTGTTAAGCAGTAGGTGTAGTAAAATCGTATGTATGTACGACGTACATTGTACTTGTGTATTTTTATCAAGAATATATGCAAATATGATACTACATATAATTCTAATATTAATATATAATATTAATTCTAATATTAATATATATTATCAATTGATAATCGAAATCCAATTATAGAATAATTGATTTTAAATATATATATATATATATATATATATATATATATATATATATATATGCATATATATACCGAGCACTAACACCATCCGCATTACTGAGAACACGTGACACGCCCGCAGGTAACGTGACCGTCTCGGTGACCTTGTACCGAACTAAGATCACGTGGAGAGCGGCGTTTCCGTTCTACCTGCTGGTCTACGTGACTTCCTGTAACCTGGCGTTAATGGTTAGCAAACACACTAGAAGTTATCACGCGATACCTCATTGGTATTTAGTTTTATATATCATATATATATATATATATATATATATATATTTGTTATTATAAGCACAGATTTTCCGAAGTAATTGCTTCGCAAAATCTTTGCTATAAATATGTATAGTTATAATGTATATATATATATATACATATATATATATATATATATATATATATATATATATATATATATATATATACATTATTATATACACATATATGTGTATATAAATATGGTATACTTAATTTAGTATATGAATACACACATAATATTGACTAGTATTAGCATATAATCAACATTGGTGTATATATATATTATATATATATATATATTCTCACCACTAAATACATGCATAAGAAGCGCGATCCCGTACGGCATACGACTACTATTATAGTTAATATAATGACTATAGTAAACGAAGGTATTGAAATATCGTTAACCCCACGTGACATTACGTAATATTACGTAACGACCTATAGTGGCGTGTTAATGTATACATTAAAGTACACGTGTACACGTGTATACACCGGATACAGTATACGCTGCAGTGTGTATTATATATATATATATATATATATATATATATAAATATCTAGTTTCAAATTGCTTATATAAGTATATATATCTTATAAGCATAATTAACTATTGGTTTTATTATCAATCAATAACCGTTTATTAATCAATACATAATAATAACTATATATATATATATATATATATATATATATGTGTGTGTGTATTAGTGCTGTAAATGAACTCAATTTTTGAAGTATCGATACTTGTAGGCCAAGTATGTTGATATATATCTATAAGGCTATAATGCTATATATAGCCTAAGGGTGAATAATGACTACCCGAGACTTTTACTCTATAAGCAAAAAACGAATCATAACTAATACGTAATGGGATCAAACCAAATTGAGACTCTTACTAGATATAACCGAGCAAAAACGATGCTTTTTATGTTACATTTTAATCATACTTTTTAATTATTTATTATAGATATACATATTAATCTATATATCTCTAACATAATCTGTATATAAATAAATTGTATTATTTCCATAGGTGGCTAATTTATATTTTTATTATTTTTAGTTTTTTAATATCTAATCTACATCGATTATTTGGGTAACCGAGACTGAGAGTGTCCCGATACTTTGGATAACTTAAATTAATTATATTATCGCAAATTCGAGGATTTCATAAAAAGTTCGAATTACGAAAGTTCGATACTTGAATTCAAAGTCCGAAGTTCGAAAGTCATAAGTTCAATATTTGTAAAGCTCGAAACCGAATTTTGTTTCAAAGTTCGAAGAATTTAAAGTTTGAAGAATTTAAAGTTCGAAGAATTTAAAGTTCGAAGAATTTAAAGTTCGAAGAATTTAAAGTTCGAAGAATTTAAAGTTCGAAGAATTTAAAGTTCAAAGAATTTAAAGTTCGAAGAATTTAAAGTTCGAAGAATTTAAAGTTCGAAGAATTTAAAGTTCGAAGAATTTAAAGTTCGAAGAATTTAAAGTTCGATACCGTTAGATACTTGTTCGAACAATCCGAGTTCATTTACATCAAGAGTGTGTGTGTGTGTGTGTTGTGTGAATGTTTGGGTATATATATATGAGTATACGCATACATATATACCCAGACATTCACACAACACACACACACACATATGCGTATATGAGTATGAGTATTTTTATGTGTATGTGTATGTTTGTGTGTATGTGTTAATATATGGTTTAACCCATCTCTATATATTGTCATCATGCACGATAAAATATGATATAACATTTTATTATATATATATATATATATATATATATAATAAAATGTTATATCATGTATTATATTATATAGTCATACTCTCATAACACTTCAAGAATATATAAGCATAGCTATGCTCACAGCTAGCTGTGTATAACTATAGTTATAGTTATATATATATATGTATATATATATATATACGTATAACAATAGTTAATAATATATAATTACACACTGTACAATAGATGATACGATATCGAGTATACTCTCATATATGAGTCAAGACCTATTATATATAGGCAAGACCTCCTTTAACCTCTGAGGTTATAGGACGTCTTGGTACAGTGTACATTGTACACTGTATAATTTACAAACTGTACAATATATACTCAGGTACTACACTACTATTATACACTGTCATTGTACACTATCATTGTACACTATCATTGTACACTATCATTGTACACTATCATTGTACACTGTCATTGTACACTATCATTGTACACTATCATTGTACACTGTCATTGTACACTGTCACTGTACACTATCATTGTACACTATCATTGTATCATTGTACACTATCATTGTACACTATCATTGTACACTATCATTGTACACTATCATTGTACACTATCATTGTACACTATCATTATACACTATCATTATACACTATCATTGTACACTATCATTGTACACTATCATTGTATCATTGTACACTATCATTGTACACTATCATTGTATCATTGTACACTATCATTGTACACTATCATTGTACACTGTCATTGTACACTATCATTGTACACTATCATTGTACCCTATCATTGTACACTGTCATTGTACACTATCATTGTACACTGTCATTGTACACTATCATTGTACACTATCATTGTACACTATCATTGTACACTGTCATTGTACACTATCATTGTACACTGTCATTGTACACTATCATTGTACACTGTCATTGTACACTATCATTGTACACTATCATTGTACACTGTCATTGTACACTATCATTGTACACTATCATTGTACACTGTCATTGTACACTATCATTGTACACTATCATTGTACACTATCATTGTACACTATCATTGTACACTACTATTGTACACTATCATTGTACACTATCATTGTACACTGTGATTGTACACTGTCATTGTACACTATCATTGTACACTGTCATTGTACACTACCATTGTACACTGTCATTGTACACTGTCATTGTACACTGTCATTGTACACTGTCATTGTACACTATCATTGTACACTATCATTGTACACTATCATTATACACTATCATTATACACTATCATTGTACACTATCATTGTACACTATCATTGTATCATTGTACACTATCATTGTACACTATCATTGTACACTATCATTGTATCATTGTACACTACCATTGTACACTATCATTGTAAACTGTCATTGTACACTATCATTGTACACTATCATTGTACACTATCATTGTACACTGTCATTGTACACTATCATTGTACACTGTCATTGTACACTATCATTGTACACTATCATTGTACACTATCATTGTACACTGTCATTGTACACTATCATTGTACACTGTCATTGTACACTATCATTGTACACTGTCATTGTACACTATCATTGTACACTGTCATTGTACACTATCATTGTACACTGTCATTGTACACTATCATTGTACACTGTCATTGTACACTATCATTGTACACTGTCATTGTACACTATCATTGTACACTGTCATTGTACACTATCATTGTACACTGTCATTGTACACTATCATTGTACACTATCATTGTACACTATCATTGTACACTGTCATTGTACACTATCATTGTACACTATCATTGTACACTATCATTATACACTGTCATTGTACACTGTCATTGTACACTATCATTGTACACTATCATTGTACACTATCATTGTACACTATCATTGTACACTATCATTGTACACTATCATTGTACACTATCATTGTACACTATCATTGTACACTATCATTGTACACTATCATTGTACACTATCATTGTACACTACAATTGTACACTATCATTGTACACTATCATTGTACACTGTCATTGTACACTGTACAAGTTATACGACACAATGACGCGTGTAAAAGGTGTAAGATACGCATTTCATATTCAGAAATTTAACATGTAAACTGTTTATTCTGTATGTGTAAATAAACGCATTTCATCATCACATATGCATGTATTGATAGTCGTAGATGTATATCGGTATATCAAGAGTATTATTTACTTATAACAATTATATGTATATATATATATATATATATATATATATATATTTGACCATAATATTTGCATATTTGTATATATATATATATATATATAAATAAATAAACAAACATAAATGACTAACAATACTAATGTATAAATATAAATAGTATACAATGTACTAATGTATAACTATAAATAGCATTACCTCTTAGGAACCAAGCGTAATTATACTAATTACCTAAGGACGCTAGCTCTATTAACGGCATTCAGTGTTACACCAGCAGGCGGTACATCTATAGATGCCCAATAGACTCATATCTCTAATACTCGGCAGGAATGCATTGCTATCACGGGGGTCATTGAGGTCACGTAATAGTACCGACCTAGTGGTACTTGTGTAACTTCCGGTTACAGAGGCTATCCGTAGTCAGCCTCCCATAGGTATTGCATAAGTGGGACACGTACGTTTAAGTACGTTTAAGCGTCACTTCCCGGTGGGCGGGGATGAGATAACCTCGCTCTCGCTAGTGCCGTCGGTTCGAATCCCAGACGCGCCAATATTGATAATTTATTATAATAAGTATATAGAATGAACATTTTGAAAACATATATAATTTGTATTATATAATATAATATATGGTAGTTATTATATTATATAATAGATCGTATTGATTATATAAGTGACAGTAGTTATTATATAAACTAAATAGGTGACTATCACCATGTTTATTATCTAATACACTAGTGTTATACAACTACATGTGTATATAGTTGTATGTATACATGTTTATGATCGATTTAATGTGTTATTATAGATATCATAAATAACTAAATATTAATTTACATATTATTATTATTTAATATTGTGCTATTTATAAATAGTCTACTATAGAAAATAGGTATACCTATTTTCTATATATATATATATATATATATATATATGTATATATATATACTGAATATATAGCAACAGTAGCCCAGATTCGTGTTTATATTGATACTCCCGCGTGTAGTCACGTGACCCCCCGAGTGTGTACTATCACGTGATAACGTGGCAGCACACGTGGTACCACACGTGTCTAATGAACGAACCACGGTCTACATACGTATATATATATATATATATATACATATATATATATATATATGTATATATATATATATATATATCATAATCATTCAAATATCCGATGTCGCAAATATATAGTCCATTGTACAGTGTACAATGTTAAATGTGTATTGTACATAATACTGTAAAATATACGGTATATATTTCATAGTGTTATTGTACACTGTACACTGTACACTGAACAATGTATACATTGTATATATATATATATATAGTGTACAATGTGTGTGTACATTATATACAGTATACATTATAAGTCATGGTATGCTGTACAATGTACAGTGTACACTGTAAAGTGTACATTGTACACCGAACCATGTACCCTATAGGGTATAGTATATAGTATATATATACAACGTATCCTATAGGTATTATTATCATCATGTATTATCCTCAAATGTGGTAAACCGTATACAACAATGTATACACCTATACACCTTACACCTTACACCTTACACCTTACACACAGCCGTCGTGTAAGGTGTATGGGTGCAAAGGTGTATACATATGTCTACAACAGTAATGTTGTATAAGCACACACAGACACACATGCCTACGTATATGTTCAAAAGCCATACATCCGATATTAACTACTAAATTAACTACTAATACATATATTCCCCCTGTTGAAGCGCCCCTACCGAGGGTAATGTATTCAATACCAACCGCAACATTCTACCTCCCCGCACACGTCAAAATAGATAATACTGAAATAGAACTCAAAACTTATATAACAAGGCTATGTGTGAAACTAGATAACACCTTAACACTAAACAATCAAACCTTAGAAAAAACTAGGTATAACTATTATATTACAGAATACATAAATTATATATATATATATATATATATATATATATATATATATATATATATATATATATATATATATATATATATATATATGTGTGTGTGTGTTAGTATATATATATATATTAGTATATAGTTTAGTTTTTTAAGGAAGTATACTATATAGAATATACAGTAATATATATATATATATATATATATATATATATATAGTATATTGTACATCTTCATTATATGCCAGCTGTATTGTATTTAACACCTACTAATTTACAAAACTTAAGTGCTATACATACATCAATACACATACCCTGATACCTTCCTACATACATAGGATAATCAATTAAATGTAAAGATAGAAATAAATGTACACCCATTTGAAAACATAATAATCAATTAATAACTCATCATATCGGAATAAACTCCCCAGGACTATCACTAACGAAACACTCTAAAAGGGTTCCACACCAACTCGAATTCAATTATTAACTCTAATTATTAGATGTTAAAGTTTAACTCTAATATTTAAATATCCGTAAAAAGGTTTCACACCAACTCGAACGCAATTATTAACTCTAATTATTAGATGTTAAAGTTTAACTCTAATATTTAAATATCCGTAAAAAGGTTTCACACCAACTCGAACGCAATTATTAACTCTAATTAAAGATAAAATAGATGTTAAAGTTTAACTCTAATATTTAAATATCCGTAAAAGGGCTTTCACACCAACTCGAACGCAATTATTAACTCTAATATTTAGAATTAATAATGTCGTAATAAATATATATAATCTAATAATTAAGGATATTTAAATATTAGATCGACATTTTAGAGTTAAACTTTAACCTCTAATTATTAAGGTTAATAATTGTGTTCTAGTTGGTGTGAAACCCTTTTAGACATATTTAACAAAAACTACAACGATACAACACAGATACTTACTTGAAATCAACTAACTCACTTCACGAACGAATCGTTAATACACACGCGGAATACATTTATAATCTATAATTATTGATATCGATTACTTTTAATGTTGAATTGCTTCATAACTTTAAGTATATTATCGCCCACCCCTCGCCGAGTGATTTAAATGTTGATTCGGTGATTACATAAATGTTAACTCTCAAATGCCTACCCCCCTAAACTCCCTACCCCCGCAATATACATGTACGAATAACACAGTCTAACATACACATGTATTCATACACTTACACAAACAGACACACACTATCTTATATATATATATATATACATTATTTTATGATATATGGTGTTCACTAAATATTATCTTAGCATTGTAATGCTATATTACGTAATGTGTGTATCGATATTGACCTATAGTATGCAATGCATGTTATTTATTGATGACGTAGTACATTTACTCGATGATTCATTACGCTCTATGGGTGATAATGTCAATCTATAGTTAAATATATATATATATATATATATTTATATCTATATATATATCTATATATGTCAGTATTAATTCCAGCATATTCTGGTAATGCGGCTCGTGCTCCTCGTATTCGATACATATAGTGTATCATACTGCATGATTCATGATGCATGTACCGTGATGCATGTACCGTGCTGCATGTACCGTGCTGCATGTACCGTGTTGCATGTACCGTGCTGCATGTACCGTGCTGCATGTACCGTGCTGCATGTGCCGTGCTGCATATACCGTGCTGCATGTACCGTGCTGCATGTACCGTGTTGCATGTACCGTGCTGCATATACCGTGCTGCATGTACCGTGTTGCATGTACCGTGTTGCATGTACCGTGTTGCATGTACCGTGTTGCATGTACCGTGCTGCATATACCGTGCTGCATGTACCGTGCTGCATGTACCGTGATGCATGTACCGTGCTGCATGTGCCACAGCGGTGCGTGCATCACTATACACGATATTCTAATGAAACACCCGTAGGCACACACACCTAGGACCTATGTCCTAGGACATATGTCCTAGGTGTATCACGAGGCTCTATCACGTGACTTCGTATTACATCACACCTAGTGGCGAGGTGTGAGAAGCCGGCGGGCACCCGAGGGCTAACTTTAATAATGACGCGTACGAATAAAGTGTATATATAACAATAATAATAAGAATAAGAATAATAATAACAATCATTTGGTATATTAATCAGGCAATTGTATATAATAGAGTGATTCGATTATGCTTATGAGTTAATATAAAGGTCGACTCGATAAACTGACCATTATATATTAAGTAATGCAAACATGTTGTTCCGGTTGATGTGTTTATTATCACTCGGGTATACTCGGGGATACTCGGGTATATCCGCTATAAACGACGTGTATTATTTAATGCATGAGTTTATTTCCCGAATATTGAATATAATAGACTGAAGGCAATTCAGAATCTATAAGTAGCTTATATTAACAATAGGATCCTATAGGATACAATGTATAGGTACAACAAACATATCATATATTGATGATATAATTATAATAAGAATAATAATATCATTAACAAATTAATAATAATAATAATAAAATAATAAGAAAACATAATAATAATGATGTAATACATGAATATTAATATCGAATAAATACATTAATAATATTATAATAGTAGTGCGCGTAATAGTATACGAACTGTAGTCGTAATAATATTAGTTATGTTCATCGAATAAAACATATATATGATACATGATCTGACTGCGATAAATTACATTAAACAATTATTCCAATGAATTTAATTTTCGATGAAGGAGTAATTAAAAGATTATAAAATATAATAACAGGAAAAATAAAATTAGAAAGAGAAATATTTAAGAGTATAGTTTTACTACTATTTATAAATAATAGTAATATCTAATGTACACAATACATAATTACATAATTACCGAATAAATAAATATATATATATATATATATATATATATATATATATATATATATATATATACCATTGATGCACTAACAATTACATATAACACATGGGTACCCGGTAAACTTTACAATCATGACATTATTTCTGTAACACAACGCTGATCACTTATATGGTAAAACCGGGGACCTGCCATCGCGGTATAACTATAGAAATAACAATACAAAGGGGCGTGGTCATACGTATACGATGCTGTATACACACTTGCCGTGCGACAATACAACTCGTTATATTATTGTAGTACGTGACACCCAGTTTCGCACGGCACAACCGTAACACCGCGAGCAATGCGCTCGGATCGCGTGGCCACGCCCCTTAGTCACCGTGCCGCCCCTTCCAAAGAATCATCGTTAGTCATCAGTGATTACGCAATCAAGGGAAGTATTGTTACGCGTACAATACAATACGACCGTGCACACAATATAACTATAGCTTTCGTCGTAGCCGAGCTTGAATCGCCCTTCTCGATATATCTCCATCCCTTCCCCTTCCCCGGTCACATGTGTATATATATATATATAATTGTAATCCCTTCCCGTGTGTACACGTGTATATTTGTATGCAGTATTGTATCCGATATCGCCCACGCGCGTAAGTCACGTGTTATTGTGATCGATTACCCGGCTTCCGGTCACAACAAGCGCCGCGGTCATGCGCATCAGTTGTCAGTGGTCAGTGTCCGGCGGAGATACTAGGTGGCGCTGCTAGGCTACTTCTACTACGACGGTGCGTCATCTGTATTTTATCAGTGTTACGTCACTATGTAGTGCGCCATATAGTGTGAGATAGCACGAGATTGTGTAAGATAGTACGAGATTATGTAAGATAGTATGATATTGTGTAAGGAAGTACGAGATTGTATGTTATAGTACGATATTGTGTAAGGAAATACGAGATTGTGCGATATAGTATGAGATTGTGCGATATAGTACGAGATTGTATGTTATAGTACGATATTGTGTAAGGAAATACGAGATTGTGCGATATAGTATGAGATTGTGCGATATAGTACGAGATTGTATGTTATAGTACCATATTGTGTAAACAAATACGAGATTGTGCGATATAGTATGAGATTGTGCGATATAGTACGAGATTGTATGTTATAGTACCATATTGTGTAAACAAATACGAGATTGTTCGATATAGTATGAGATTGTGCGATATAGTACGAGATTGTATGTTATAGTACGATATTGTGTAAAAAAATACGAGATTGTGCGATATAGTTTGAGATTGTGCGATATAGTACGAGATTGTATGTTATAGTACCATATTGTGTAAACAAATACGAGATTGTTCGATATAGTATGATATTGTGTAAGATAGTACGAGATTGTTCGATATAGTATGATATTGTGTAAGATAGTACGAGATTGTATGTTATAGTACGATATTGTGTAAGGAAGTACGAGATTGTGCGATATAGTATGAGATTGTGCGATATAGTACGAGATTGTATGTTATAGTACCATATTGTGTAAACAAATACGAGATTGTGCGATATAGTATGATATTGTGTAAGATAATACGAGATTGTTCGATATAGTATGATATTGTGTAAGATAGTACGAGATTGTTCGATATAGTATGATATTGTGTAAGATAGTACGAGATTGTATGTTATAGTATGATATTGTGTAAGGAAGTACGAGATTGTGCGATATAGTATGATATTGTGTAAGGAAGTACGAGATTGTGCGATATAGTATGAGATTGTGCGATACAGTACGAGATTGTATGTTATAGTACGATATTGTGTAAGATAGTACGAGATTGTGCGATATAGTACGAGATTGTGCGATATAGTACGAGATTACACGAGGTATTACGCAGGCTTATATTATATGTTACTATATAATACGATATGCTTTGATATGGTATATACCTCGTTCTATAGTTCGATACAGTATGAGATAATACGAGATTTGACGAGATTTTAAGAGGTTTTACGAGATATAAGATATATCTACACAGAGCCTGCGTATATAGATAATGTTATGTAATGTAATATAATGTGAGAAATGATAGTGGCTAAAATGTGTGTTATTCTATATGTGAATATGTTATTTATATATGTATTACTATAGTACTAAGTATATAGTAAGGCAATATTAATATTATCTATGTAAATATATATATATATATATATATATATAAACTATTAATTAAATCTGGACGAAAAAAAGCATGAAATTACATAACAATTTATATTTAGAATAATACATAACTTAAATATTATTAAATATATGTATTGTACATTAAAGTATGTAATACATTAATATTCATGTTTATTTGTATATTTATATATCATAAAATATAAATTACAACAACATACATATATATATATATATATATATATATGTATATATATAGGTTATGCTTGTTTTAGTTATATATTATAATACCTATAGGCTGATAGAATGAATAAACTCGTTATCTATGCCGGTAGGCCTTCGCTTTAGATGATTTGTTAAGTTGTAGCATTAGTACGACTTCCGGTGTTGTGCTGAAACTGATACAACCTAGCAGTGGATTACGACACGGGGGTGAATATGTATTACGTAACACTATGCCATACGTACAAGTCGCAGCGATATGTAAAACATGAACACATCAATATATTTAAATGTACACGTAATCCAATAAATTACTGATATACCGATCTATAAGTTACTCTATATCTATAGTGATTAAAACTGTAGTAATACACGAAAGTCACTAGTTAGCATACAACACGGGTACGATTGATTTCTGATTCACTGTCGCCTCGCCGTTGTGGAAAGCCTTGCGTACTGTAATGACTCACCAAGCTATGTGAGTCATTACTGATGACTCACCAAGCTATGTGAGTCATTACTAATGAGTCACCAAGATATGGTGTCGGATATATTCTAGCTGGTAGCTTCGAACATGTCACAAAGGTACGCGATGAACAGTCTGACTAAATTAGAGAGAGAGATTTGCAGTAGGAGTGGCGACCACTGAAATAAATAGCCAATAAATCCCAACAAAACCCACGGGTGTGCGCATACACTGTGCATAATCTAGCAATTTAATGGCAAGATAAATAAATATATGTAGTGCTAAGTATATTACGTGCAAACGAATTCGTATATATATATATATATATATATATATGCATATAAACATATAACACAATTTGATTATAATGATGCTAATCGTAATCGATATCAACACTCGTTATTAAGTAATATACAGGTGTTATTGTTAGTGAAAACAATGTTATAGATGCGTATTTGTTGTAACGATGCGCGTATGATCAGAGATAAACCTACGTAGGTACAGTACAGTAGTTATTGCGCGAACACCTCGTGTTAGTATTATTTGATAATGGTTGACGCGCATCCGGTGACGAGCCTAATACGTAAATAACAACAAAAGCACGTGTGTAAACATGTATAAGCGCGAACAACATGTATAGGTTGCGTATATAGGCTATTCCCGAACGTCGGCAATCGGAGAGAATTAAACATCCCGCAGTTTTTATCTGCATGCATATATAGCCTTTGGCACTTCACTTTTTGTGATATACTGTCAATCAACTCACAATATAAAATATATAACATTATTATAATAATATGATAATACGATAGTCATATACGAATGATATCATATATATATATATATTATATTAAACTCGGAATTATATAATTATTTATTTTTCCATTGAATTATTAAACATGCCTCTATGAAATATATATCAAATATATATATATATATATATATATATGCAATTATTTTATATCCGGCACCTATAAAAAGAAAAGTAATTGATACACGTGCAATATCGGCTGTTATAGCATGATTAACTTATAACTGATGCATGCATGCCACCTGATTCATGCCAGAATTATAGATTAGCTTATATGCTTCTATATCACAATAAGACTATCATAAACCTACCCTCTATTGGCGATAAGTATATAAGGTATAGTATAATTATACTTAAGTACTTAAGTATAAGTATATATATATATATATATATATATATACAGTATGTAATATACTATAGTTATATAGTTTATATATATACCCGCTTCCCGATTACTAACGTATTATCTCCACCCCTTAATACAAATAAGTAGTACCCTATATCCAATATGTGTAGTGTGATGATCACGGGTTATTAACTGTTGCCCGCATGGTGATTAACACTTTATAATCCATTAACACTTTTATCACATCATTCCATATCCTTGCATTATATCAAGTACCAGTGTAAGTTTCGACGTGTCACTTATGTGTCAACATATCACTAATGTGTCATAACAGTTTATATCTACTAAGTTAGTACACGCGTGTTAAACATATTAATATCAAAGGGCTTTGGTAATATGTATTATCCCTTATAAAGTATCGTATATGATAACTATATATATAAGCTAATGAGTATTAAGAATGTCAACTACATTTGCCGTGGTGACCATGGTGGCCTGCTACGACGACATACATGAATTAGGAACATCTAGCCACTATTCACAATTAGGAGAATTCGAAAGTTCATTATAAGTAATACAGTACATTGAATACAGTACATTGAATATAGTACATTGAATACAGTACATTGAATAGAGTACATTTAATATAGTACATTGAATAGAGTACATTGAATACAGTACATTGAATAGAGTACATTGAATACAGTACATTGAATACAGTACATTGAATACAGTACATTGAATACGGTACATTGAATACAGTACATTGAATACAGTACATTGAATATAGTACATTGAATACAGTACATTGAATAGAGTACATTTAATATAGTACATTGAATAGAGTACATTGAATACAGTACATTGAATACAGTAAATTGAATATAGTACATTGAATATAGTACATTGAATACAGTACATCGAATACAGTACATTGAATACAGTACATTGAATACAGTACATTGAATATAGTACATTGAATACAGTACATTGAATATAGTACATTGAATACAGTACATTGAATAGAGTACATTTAATATAGTACATTGAATAGAGTACATTGAATACAGTACATTGAATAGAGTACATTGAATACAGTACATTGAATACAGTACATTGAATACAGTACATTGAATACGGTACATTGAATACAGTACATTGAATACAGTACATTGAATATAGTACATTGAATACAGTACATTGAATAGAGTACATTTAATATAGTACATTGAATAGAGTACATTGAATACAGTACATTGAATACAGTAAATTGAATATAGTACATTGAATATAGTACATTGAATACAGTACATCGAATACAGTACATTGAATACAGTACATTGAATACAGTACATTGAATATAGTACATTGAATACAGTACATCGAATACAGTACATTGAATACAGTACATTGAATAGAGTACATTGAATACAGTACATTGAATACAGTACATTGAATACGGTACATTGAATACAGTATATTGAATACAGTACATTGAATACAGTACATTTAATACAGTACATTGAATACAGTACATTGAATACGGTACATTGAATACAGTACATTGAATACAATACATTGAATACAGTACATTGAATACAGTACATTGAATACAGTACATTGAATACAGTACATTGAATACGATACATTGAATACAGTACATTGAATAGAGTACATTGAATATAGTACATTGAATACAGTACATTGAATACAGTACATTGAATACAGTACATTGAATACAGTACATTGAATACAGTACATTGAATACAGTACATTGAATACAGTACATTGAATACAGTACATTGAATACAGTACATCGAATACAGTACATTGAATAGAGTACATTTAATACAGTACATTGAATAGAGTACATTGAATACAGTACATTGAATACAGTACATAACATTCAGTACATTGAATACAGTACATTGCATACAGTACATTGAATACAGTACATTGAATACAGTACATTGAATACAGAACATTGAATATAGTACATTGAATACAGTACATTGAATATAGTACATTGAATACAGTACATTGAATACAGTACATTGAATATAGTACATTGAATACAGTACATTGAATACAGTACATTGAATACAGTACATTGAATAGAGTACATTGAATACAGTACATTGAATACAGTACATAACATTCATTACATTGAATACAGTACATTGCATACAGTACATTGAATACAGTACATTGAATACAGTACATTGAATACAGTACATTGCATACAATACATTGAATACAGTACATTGAATACGGTACATTGAATACAGTACATTGAATACAGTACATTGAATAGAGTACATTTAATACAGTACATTGAATAGAGTACATTGAATACAGTACATTGAATACAGTACATTGAATACAGTACATTGAATAGAGTACATTGAATACCGTACATTGAATACAGTACATTGAATACAGTACATTGAATATAGTACATTGAATACAGTACATTGAATACAGTACATTGAATATAGTACATTGAATACGGTACATTGAATACGGTACATCGAATACAGTACATTGCATACAATACATTGAATACAGTACATTGAATACGGTACATTGAATACAGTACATTGAATAGAGTACATTGAATACAGTACATTGAATACCGTACATTGAATACAGTACATTGAATACAGTACATTGAATACAGTACATTGAATACAGTACATTGAATACGGTACATCGAATAGAGTACATTGAATACAGTACATTGAATACAGTACATTGAATAGAGTACATTTAATACAGTACATTGAATACAGTACATTGAATACAGTACATTGAATAGAGTACATTGAATACAGTACATTGAATACGGTACATTGAATACAGTACATTGAATATAGTACATTGAATACAGTACATTGAATACAGTACATTGAATATAGTACATTGAATACGGTACATTGAATACGGTACATCGAATACAGTACATTGCATACAATACATTGAATACAGTACATTGAATACGGTACATTGAATACAGTACATTGAATACGGTACATTGAATATAGTACATTGAATATAGTACATTTAATACAGTACATTTAATACAGTACATTGAATAGAGTACATTGAATACAGTACATTGAATACCGTACATTGAATACAGTACATTGAATACAGTACATTGAATACAGTACATTGAATAGAGTACATTTAATACAGTACATTGAATAGATTACATTGAATACAGTACATTGAATACAGTACATTGAATAGAGTACATTTAATACAGTACATTGAATAGAGTACATTGAATACAGTACATTGAATATAGTATATTGAATACAGTACATTGAATACAGTACATTGAATATAGTACATTGAATACAGTACATTGAATACAGTACATTGCATACAATACATTGAATACAGTACATTGAATACGGTACATTGAATACAGTACATTGAATACAGTACATTGAATAGAGTACATTTAATACAGTACATTGAATACAGTACATTGAATACAGTACATTGAATAGAGTACATTGAATACAGTACATTGAATACGGTACATTGAATACAGTACATTGAATACGGTACATTGAATACAGTACATTGAATATAGTACATTGAATACAATACATTGAATACAGTACATTGAATATAGTACATTGAATACAGTACATTGAATACAGTACATTGCATACAATACATTGAATACAGTACATTGAATACGGTACATTGAATACAGTACATTGAATACAGTACATTGAATAGAGTACATTTAATACAGTACATTGAATAAAGTACATTGAATACAGTACATTGAATACAGTACATTGAATACAGTACATTGAATACCGTACATTGAATACAGTACATTGAATACAGTACATTGAATATAGTACATTGAATACAGTACATTGAATACAGTACATTGAATATAGTACATTGAATACGGTACATTGAATACGGTACATCGAATACAGTACATTGCATACAATACATTGAATACAGTACATTGAATACGGTACATTGAATACAGTACATTGAATACGGTACATTGAATATAGTACATTGAATATAGTACATTTAATACAGTACATTTAATACAGTACATTGAATAGAGTACATTGAATACAGTACATTGAATACCGTACATTGAATAGAGTACATTTAATACAGTACATTGAATAGAGTACATTGAATACAGTACATTGAATACAGTACATTGAATAGAGTACATTTAATACAGTACATTGAATAGAGTACATTGAATACAGTACATTGAATACAGTACATTGAATACGGTACATTGAATATAGTACATTGAATATAGTACATTGAATAGAGTACATTTAATACAGTACATTGAATAGAGTACATTTAATACAGTACATTGAATACCGTACATCGAATACAGTACATTGAATACAGTACATTGAATACAGTACATTGAATAGAGTACATTTAATACAGTACATTGAATAGAGTACATTGAATACAGTACATTGAATACAGTACATCGAATAGAGTACATTTAATACAGTACATTGAATAGAGTACATTGAATACAGTACATTGAATAGAGTACATTTAATACAGTACATTGAATAAAGTACATTGAATACAGTACATTGCATACAGTACATTGAATACAGTACATTGAATATAGTACATTGAATACAGTACATTGAATACAGTACATTGAATACAGTACATTGAATAGAGTACATTGAATACAGTACATTGAATACAGTACATAACATTCAGTACATTGAATACAGTACATTGCATACAGTACATTGAATACAGTACATCGAATACAGTACATTGAATACAGTACATTGAATACAATACATTGAATACATTACATTGAATACAGTACATTTAATACAGTACATTGAATAGAGTACATTGAATACAGTACATTGAATACAGTACATTGAATACAGTACATCGAATACAATACATTGAATACAGTACATTGAATACGGTACATTGAATAGAGTACATTGAATACAGTACATTGAATACAGTACATAACATGCAGTACATTGAATACAGTACATTGTATACAGTACATTGAATACAGTACATTGAATACAGTACATTGAATACAGTACATTGAATATAGTACATTGAATACAGTACATTGAATACAGTACATTGAATATAGTACATTGAATACAGTACATTGAATACAGTACATTGCATACAATACATTGAATACAGTACATTGAATACGGTACATTGAATACAGTACATTGAATACAGTACATTGAATAGAGTACATTTAATACAGTACATTGAATAGAGTACATTGAATACAGTACATTGAATACCGTACATTGAATACAGTACATTTAATACAGTACATTGAATACAGTACATTGAATACAGTACATTTAATACGGTACATCGAATAGAGTACATTGAATACAGTACATTGAATACAGTACATTGAATAGAGTACATTTAATACAGTACATTGTATACAGTACATTGAATACAGTACATTGAATACAGTACATTGAATACAGAACATTGAATATAGTACATTGAATACAGTACATTGAATATAGTACATTGAATACAGTACATTGAATACAGTACATTGCAAACAATACATTGAATACAGTACATTGAATACGGTACATTGAATACAGTACATTGAATACAGTACATTGAATAGAGTACATTTAATACAGTACATTGAATAGAGTACATTGAATACAGTACATTGAATACCGTACATTGAATACAGTACATTGAATACAGTACATTGAATACAGTACATTGAATACAGTACATTGAATACGGTACATCGAATAGAGTACATTGAATACAGTACATTGAATACAGTACATTGAATAGAGTACATTTAATACAGTACATTGAATACAGTACATTGAATACAGTACATTGAATACAGTACATTGAATAGAGTACATTGAATACAGTACATTGAATACGGTACATTGAATACAGTACATTGAATACGGTACATTGAATACAGTACATTGAATATAGTACATTGAATACAATACATTGAATACAGTACATTGAATATAGTACATTGAATACAGTACATTGAATACAGTACATTGCATACAATACATTGCATACAGTACATTGAATACGGTACATTGAATACAGTACATTGAATACAGTACATTGAATAGAGTACATTTAATACAGTACATTGAATAGAGTACATTGAATACAGTACATTGAATACAGTACATTGAATACAGTACATTGAATACCGTACATTGAATACAGTACATCGAATACAGTACATTGAATATAGTACATTGAATACAGTACATTGAATACAGTACATTGAATATAGTACATTGAATACGGTACATTGAATACGGTACATCGAATACAGTACATTGCATACAATACATTTAATACAGTACATTGAATAGAGTACATTGAATACAGTACATTGAATACCGTACATTGAATACAGTACATTGAATACAGTACATTGAATACAGTACATTGAATAGAGTACATTTAATACAGTACATTGAATAGATTACATTGAATACAGTACATTGAATACAGTACATTGAATAGAGTACATTTAATACAGTACATTGAATAGAGTACATTGAATACAGTACATTGAATATAGTATATTGAATACAGTACATTGAATACAGTACATTGAATATAGTACATTGAATACAGTACATTGAATACAGTACATTGCATACAATACATTGAATACAGTACATTGAATACGGTACATTGAATACAGTACATTGAATACAGTACATTGAATAGAGTACATTTAATACAGTACATTGAATACAGTACATTGAATACAGTACATTGAATAGAGTACATTGAATACAGTACATTGAATACGGTACATTGAATACAGTACATTGAATACGGTACATTGAATACAGTACATTGAATATAGTACATTGAATACAATACATTGAATACAGTACATTGAATATAGTACATTGAATACAGTACATTGAATACAGTACATTGCATACAATACATTGAATACAGTACATTGAATACGGTACATTGAATACAGTACATTGAATACAGTACATTGAATAGAGTACATTTAATACAGTACATTGAATAGAGTACATTGAATACAGTACATTGAATACAGTACATTGAATACAGTACATTGAATACCGTACATTGAATACAGTACATTGAATACAGTACATTGAATATAGTACATTGAATACAGTACATTGAATACAGTACATTGAATATAGTACATTGAATACGGTACATTGAATACGGTACATCGAATACAGTACATTGCATACAATACATTGAATACAGTACATTGAATACGGTACATTGAATACAGTACATTGAATACGGTACATTGAATATAGTACATTGAATATAGTACATTTAATACAGTACATTTAATACAGTACATTGAATAGAGTACATTGAATACAGTACATTGAATACCGTACATTGAATACAGTACATTGAATACAGTACATTGAATACAGTACATTGAATAGAGTACATTTAATACAGTACATTGAATAGAGTACATTGAATACAGTACATTGAATACAGTACATTGAATAGAGTACATTTAATACAGTACATTGAATAGAGTACATTGAATACAGTACATTGAATACAGTACATTGAATACGGTACATTGAATATAGTACATTGAATATAGTACATTGAATAGAGTACATTTAATACAGTACATTGAATAGAGTACATTTAATACAGTACATTGAATACCGTACATCGAATACAGTACATTGAATACAGTACATTGAATACAGTACATTGAATAGAGTACATTTAATACAGTACATTGAATAGAGTACATTGAATACAGTACATTGAATACAGTACATCGAATAGAGTACATTTAATACAGTACATTGAATAGAGTACATTGAATACAGTACATTGAATAGAGTACATTTAATACAGTACATTGAATAAAGTACATTGAATACAGTACATTGCATACAGTACATTGAATACAGTACATTGAATATAGTACATTGAATACAGTACATTGAATACAGTACATTGAATACAGTACATTGAATAGAGTACATTGAATACAGTACATTGAATACAGTACATAACATTCAGTACATTGAATACAGTACATTGCATACAGTACATTGAATACAGTACATCGAATACAGTACATTGAATACAGTACATTGAATACAATACATTGAATACATTACATTGAATACAGTACATTGAATACAGTACATTGAATAGAGTACATTGAATACAGTACATTGAATACAGTACATTGAATACAGTACATCGAATACAATACATTGAATACAGTACATTGAATACGGTACATTGAATAGAGTACATTGAATACAGTACATTGAATACAGTACATAACATGCAGTACATTGAATACAGTACATTGAATATAGTACATTGAATACAGTACATTGAATACAGTACATTGAATATAGTACATTGAATACAGTACATTGAATACAGTACATTGCATACAATACATTGAATACAGTACATTGAATACGGTACATTGAATACAGTACATTGAATACAGTACATTGAATAGAGTACATTTAATACAGTACATTGAATAGAGTACATTGAATACAGTACATTGAATACCGTACATTGAATACAGTACATTTAATACAGTACATTGAATACAGTACATTGAATACAGTACATTTAATACGGTACATCGAATAGAGTACATTGAATACAGTACATTGAATACAGTACATTGAATAGAGTACATTTAATACAGTACATTGTATACAGTACATTGAATACAGTACATTGAATACAGTACATTGAATACAGTACATTGAATATAGTACATTGAATACAGTACATTGAATATAGTACATTGAATACAGTACATTGAATACAGTACATTGCAAACAATACATTGAATACAGTACATTGAATACGGTACATTGAATACAGTACATTGAATACAGTACATTGAATAGAGTACATTTAATACAGTACATTGAATAGAGTACATTGAATACAGTACATTGAATACCGTACATTGAATACAGTACATTGAATACAGTACATTGAATACAGTACATTGAATACAGTACATTGAATACGGTACATCGAATAGAGTACATTGAATACAGTACATTGAATACAGTACATTGAATAGAGTACATTTAATACAGTACATTGAATACAGTACATTGAATACAGTACATTGAATAGAGTACATTGAATACAGTACATTGAATACGGTACATTGAATACAGTACATTGAATACGGTACATTGAATACAGTACATTGAATATAGTACATTGAATACAATACATTGAATACAGTACATTGAATATAGTACATTGAATACAGTACATTGAATACAGTACATTGCATACAATACATTGAATACAGTACATTGAATACGGTACATTGAATACAGTACATTGAATACAGTACATTGAATAGAGTACATTTAATACAGTACATTTAATACAGTACATTGAATAGAGTACATTGAATACAGTACATTGAATACAGTACATTGAATACAGTACAATGAATACCGTACATTGAATACAGTACATTGAATACAGTACATTGAATATAGTACATTGAATACAGTACATTGAATACAGTACATTGAATATAGTACATTGAATACGGTACATTGAATACGGTACATCGAATACAGTACATTGCATACAATACATTGAATACAGTACATTGAATACGGTACATTGAATACAGTACATTGAATACGGTACATTGAATATAGTACATTGAATATAGTACATTTAATACAGTACATTTAATACAGTACATTGAATAGAGTACATTGAATAAAGTACATTGAATACCGTACATTGAATACAGTACATTGAATACAGTACATTGAATACAGTACATTGAATAGAGTACATTTAATACAGTACATTGAATAGAGTACATTGAATACAGTACATTGAATACAGTACATTGAATAGAGTACATTTAATACAGAACATTGAATAGAGTACATTGAATACAGTACATTGAATATAGTGCATTGAATACAGTACATTGAATACAGTACATTGAATATAGTACATTGAATACAGTACATTGAATACAGTACATTGCATACAATACATTGAATACAGTACATTGAATACGGTACATTGAATACAGTACATTGAATACGGTACATTGAATATAGTACATTGAATATAGTACATTGAATAGAGTACATTTAATACAGTACATTGAATAGAGTACATTGAATACAGTACATTGAATACCGTACATCGAATACAGTACATTGAATACAGTACATTGAATACAGTACATTGAATAGAGTACATTTAATACAGTACATTGAATAGAGTACATTGAATACAGTACATTGAATACAGTACATCGAATAGAGTACATTTAATACAGTACATTGAATAGAGTACATTGAATACAGTACATTGAATAGAGTACATTTAATACAGTACATTGAATAAAGTACATTGAATACAGTACATTGCATACAGTACATTGAATACAGTACATTGAATATAGTACATTGAATACAGTACATTGAATAGAGTACATTGAATACAGTACATTGAATACAGTACATAACATTCAGTACATTGAATACAGTACATTGCATACAGTACATTGAATACAGTACATCGAATACAGTACATTGAATACAGTACATTGAATACAATACATTGAATACATTACATTGAATACAGTACATTGAATACAGTACATTGAATAGAGTACATTGAATACAGTACATTGAATACAGTACATTGAATACAGTACATCGAATACAATACATTGAATACAGTACATTGAATACGGTACATTGAATAGAGTACATTGAATACAGTACATTGAATACAGTACATAACATGCAGTACATTGAATACAGTACATTGTATACAGTACATTGAATACAGTACATTGAATACAGTACATTGAATACAGTACATTGAATATAGTACATTGAATACAGTACATTGAATACAGTACATTGAATATAGTACATTGAATACAGTACATTGAATACAGTACATTGCATACAATACATTGAATACAGTACATTGAATACGGTACATTGAATACAGTACATTGAATACAGTACATTGAATAGAGTACATTTAATACAGTACATTGAATAGAGTACATTGAATACAGTACATTGAATACCGTACATTGAATACAGTACATTTAATACAGTACATTGAATACAGTACATTGAATACAGTACATTGAATACGGTACATCGAATAGAGTACATTGAATACAGTACATTGAATACAGTACATTGAATAGAGCACATTTAATACAGTACATTGTATACAGTACATTGAATACAGTACATTGAATACAGTACATTGAATACAGTACATTGAATATAGTACATTGAATACAGTACATTGAATACAGTACATTGAATATAGTACATTGAATACAGTACATTGAATACAGTACATTGCAAACAATACATTGAATACAGTACATTGAATACGGTACATTGAATACAGTACATTGAATACAGTACATTGAATAGAGTACATTTAATACAGTACATTGAATAGAGTACATTGAATACAGTACATTGAATACCGTACATTGAATACAGTACATTGAATACAGTACATTGAATACAGTACATTGAATACAGTACATTGAATACGGTACATCGAATAGAGTACATTGAATACAGTACATTGAATACAGTACATTGAATAGAGTACATTTAATACAGTACATTGAATATAGTACATTGAATACAGTACATTGAATAGAGTACATTGAATACAGTACATTGAATACGGTACATTGAATACAGTACATTGAATACGGTACATTGAATACAGTACATTGAATATAGTACATTGAATACAATACATTGAATACAGTACATTGAATATAGTACATTGAATACAGTACATTGAATACAGTACATTGCATACAATACATTGAATACAGTACATTGAATACGGTACATTGAATACAGTACATTGAATACAGTACATTGAATAGAGTACATTTAATACAGTACATTGAATAGAGTACATTGAATACAGTACATTGAATACAGTACATTGAATACTTTACATTGAATACCGTACATTGAATACAGTACATTGAATACAGTACATTGAATATAGTACATTGAATACAGTACATTGAATACAGTACATTGAATATAGTACATTGAATACGGTACATTGAATACGGTACATCGAATACAGTACATTGCATACAATACATTGAATACAGTACATTGAATACGGTACATTGAATACAGTACATTGAATACGGTACATTGAATATAGTACATTGAATATAGTACATTTAATACAGTACATTTAATACAGTACATTGAATAGAGTACATTGAATACAGTACATTGAATACCGTACATTGAATACAGTACATTGAATACAGTACATTGAATACAGTACATTGAATAGAGTACATTTAATACAGTACATTGAATAGAGTACATTGAATACAGTACATTGAATACAGTACATTGAATAGAGTACATTTAATACAGAACATTGAATAGAGTACATTGAATACAGTACATTGAATATAGTGCATTGAATACAGTACATTGAATACAGTACATTGAATATAGTATATTGAATACAGTACATTGAATACAGTACATTGCATACAATACATTGAATACAGTACATTGAATACGGTACATTGAATACAGTACATTGAATACGGTACATTGAATATAGTACATTGAATATAGTACATTGAATAGAGTACATTTAATACAGTACATTGAATAGAGTACATTGAATACAGTACATTGAATACCGTACATCGAATACAGTACATTGAATACAGTACATTGAATACAGTACATTGAATAGAGTACATTTAATACAGTACATTGAATAGAGTACATTGAATACAGTACATTGAATACAGTACATCGAATAGAGTACATTTAATACAGTACATTGAATAGAGTACATTGAATACAGTACATTGAATAGAGTACATTTAATACAGTACATTGAATAAAGTACATTGAATACAGTACATTGCATACAGTACATTGAATACAGTACATTGAATATAGTACATTGAATACAGTACATTGAATACAGTACATTGAATACAGTACATTGAATAGAGTACATTGAATACAGTACATTGAATAGAGTACATTTAATACAGTACATTGAATAAAGTACATTGAATACAGTACATTGCATACAGTACATTGAATACAGTACATTGAATATAGTACATTGAATACAGTACATTGAATACAGTACATTGAATACAATACATTGAATACAGTACATTGAATACGGTACATTGAATACAGTACATTGAATACAGTACATTGAATAGAGTACATTTAATACAGTACATTGAATAGAGTACATTGAATACAGTACATTGAATACCGTACATTGAATACAGTACATTTAATACAGTACATTGAATACAGTACATTGAATACAGTACATTGAATACGGTACATCGAATAGAGTACATTGAATACAGTACATTGAATACAGTACATTGAATAGAGTACATTTAATACAGTACATTGTATACAGTACATTGAATACAGTACATTGAATACAGTACATTGAATACAGTACATTGAATATAGTACATTGAATACAGTACATTGAATACAGTACATTGAATATAGTACATTGAATACAGTACATTGAATACAGTACATTGCAAACAATACATTGAATACAGTACATTGAATACGGTACATTGAATACAGTACATTGAATACAGTACATTGAATAGAGTACATTTAATACAGTACATTGAATAGAGTACATTGAATACAGTACATTGAATACCGTACATTGAATACAGTACATTGAATACAGTACATTGAATACAGTACATTGAATACAGTACATTGAATACGGTACATTGAATACAGTACATTGAATATAGTACATTGAATACAGTACATTGAATACAGTACATTGAATATAGTACATTGAATACGGTACATTGAATACGGTACATCGAATACAGTACATTGCATACAATACATTGAATACAGTACATTGAATACGGTACATTGAATACAGTACATTGAATACGGTACATTGAATATAGTACATTGAATATAGTACATTTAATACAGTACATTTAATACAGTACATTGAATAGAGTACATTGAATACAGTACATTGAATACCGTACATTGAATACAGTACATTGAATACAGTACATTGAATACAGTACATTGAATAGAGTACATTTAATACAGTACATTGAATAGAGTACATTGAATACAGTACATTGAATACAGTACATTGAATAGAGTACATTTAATACAGAACATTGAATAGAGTACATTGAATACAGTACATTGAATATAGTGCATTGAATACAGTACATTGAATACAGTACATTGAATATAGTACATTGAATACAGTACATTGAATACAGTACATTGCATACAATACATTGAATACAGTACATTGAATACGGTACATTGAATACAGTACATTGAATACGGTACATTGAATATAGTACATTGAATATAGTACATTGAATAGAGTACATTTAATACAGTACATTGAATAGAGTACATTGAATACAGTACATTGAATACCGTACATCGAATACAGTACATTGAATACAGTACATTGAATACAGTACATTGAATAGAGTACATTTAATACAGTACATTGAATAGAGTACATTGAATACAGTACATTGAATACAGTACATCGAATAGAGTACATTTAATACAGTACATTGAATAGAGTACATTGAATACAGTACATTGAATAGAGTACATTTAATACAGTACATTGAATAAAGTACATTGAATACAGTACATTGCATACAGTACATTGAATACAGTACATTGAATATAGTACATTGAATACAGTACATTGAATACAGTACATTGAATACAGTACATTGAATAGAGTACATTGAATACAGTACATTGAATACAGTACATAACATTCAGTACATTGAATACAGTACATTGCATACAGTACATTGAATACAGTACATCGAATACAGTACATTGAATACAGTACATTGAATACAATACATTGAATACAGTACATTGAATACAGTACATTGAATACAGTACATTGAATAGAGTACATTGAATACAGTACATTGAATACAGTACATTGAATACAGTACATCGAATACAATACATTGAATACAGTACATTGAATACGGTACATTGAATAGAGTACATTGAATACAGTACATTGAATACAGTACATAACATGCAGTACATTGAATACAGTACATTGTATACAATACATTGAATACAGTACATTGAATACAGTACATTGAATACAGTACATTGAATATAGTACATTGAATACAGTACATTGAATACAGTACATTGAATATAGTACATTGAATACAGTACATTGAATACAGTACATTGCATACAATACATTGAATACAGTACATTGAATACGGTACATTGAATACAGTACATTGAATACAGTACATTGAATAGAGTACATTTAATACAGTACATTGAATAGAGTACATTGAATACAGTACATTGAATACCGTACATTGAATACAGTACATTGAATAGAGTACATTTAATACAGTACATTGAATACAGTACATTGAATACAGTACATTGAATAGAGTACATTGAATACAGTACATTGAATACGGTACATTGAATACAGTACATTGAATATAGTACATTGAATACAATACATTGAATACAGTACATTGAATATAGTACATTGAATACAGTACATTGAATACAGTACATTGCATACAATACATTGAATACAGTACATTGAATACGGTACATTGAATACAGTACATTGAATACAGTACATTGAATAGAGTACATTTAATACAGTACATTGAATAGAGTACATTGAATACAGTACATTGAATAAAGTACATTGAATACAGTACATTGAATACCGTACATTGAATACAGTACATTGAATACAGTACATTTAATATAGTACATTGAATACAGTACATTGAATACAGTACATTGAATATAGTACATTGAATACGGTACATTGAATACGGTACATCGAATATAGTACATTGCATACAATACATTGAATACAGTACATTGAATACGGTACATTGAATACAGTACATTGAATACGGTACATTGAATATAGTACATTGAATATAGTACATTTAATACAGTACATTTAATACAGTACATTGAATAGAGTACATTGAATACAGTACATTGAATACCGTACATTGAATACAGTACATTGAATACAGTACATTGAATACAGTACATTGAATAGAGTACATTTAATACAGTACATTGAATAGAGTACATTGAATACAGTACATTGAATACAGTACATTGAATAGAGTACATTTAATACAGTACATTGAATAGAGTACATTGAATACAGTACATTGAATATAGTACATTGAATACAGTACATTGAATACAGTACATTGAATATAGTACATTGAATACAGTACATTGAATACAGTACATTGCATACAATACATTGAATACAGTACATTGAATACGGTACATTGAATACAGTACATTGAATACGGTACATTGAATATAGTACATTGAATATAGTACATTGAATAGAGTACATTTAATACAGTACATTGAATAGAGTACATTGAATACAGTACATTGAATACCGTACATCGAATACAGTACATTGAATACAGTACATTGAATACAGTACATTGAATAGAGTACAATTAATACAGTACATTGAATAGAGTACATTGAATACAGTACATTGAATACAGTACATTGAATAGAGTACATTGAATATAGTACATTGAATACAGTACATTGAATACATTGCACTGAATACAGTACATTGAATACAGTACATTGAATACAGTACATTGAATACAGTACATTGCATACAATACATTGAATACAGTACATTGAATACGTTACATTGAATACAGTACATTGAATAGAGTACATTGAATACAGTACATTGAATACAGTACATTGAATACAGTACATTGAATATAGTACATTGAATACAGTACATTGAATACAGTACATTGAATATAGTACATTGAATACAGTACATTGAATACAGTACATTGCATACAATACATTGAATACAGTACATTGAATACGGTACATTGAATACAGTACATTGAATACAGTACATTGAATAGAGTACATTTAATACAGTACATTGAATAGAGTACATTGAATACAGTACATTGAATACAGTACATTGAATACAGTACATTGAATACAGTACATTGAATAGAGTACATTGAATACAGTACATTGAATACAGTACATTGAATACAGTACATCGAATACAATACATTGAATACAGTACATTGAATACGGTACATTGAATAGAGTATATTGAATACAGTACATTGAATACAGTACATAACATGCAGTACATTGAATACAGTACATTGTATACAGTACATTGAATACAGTACATTGAATACAGTACATTGAATACAGTACATTGAATATAGTACATTGAATACAGTACATTGAATAGAGTACATTGAATATAGTACATTGAATACAGTACATTGAATACAGTACATTGCATACAATACATTGAATACAGTACATTGAATACGGTACATTGAATACAGTACATTGAATACAGTACATTGAATAGAGTACATTTAATACAGTACATTGAATAGAGTACATTGAATACAGTACATTGAATACCGTACATTGAATACAGTACATTGAATACAGTACATTGAATACAATACATTGAATACAGTACATTGAATACGGTACATCGAATAGAGTACATTGAATACAGTACATTGAATACAGTAAATTGAATAGAGTACATTTAATACAGTACATTGAATACAGTACATTGAATACAGTACATTGAATACAGTACATTGAATACAGTACATTGAATACGGTACATTGAATACAGTACATTGAATACGGTACATTGAATACAATACATTGAATACAGTACATTGAATATAGTACATTGAATACAGTACATTGAATACAGTACATTGCATACAATACATTGAATACAGTACATTGAATACGGTACATTGAATACAGTACATTGAATACAGTACATTGAATAGAGTACATTTAATACAGTACATTGAATAGAGTACATTGAATACAGTACATTGAATACAGTACATTGAATACAGTACATTGAATAGAGTACATTGAATACAGTACATTGAATACCGTACATTGAATACAGTACATTGAATACAGTACATTGAATATAGTACATTGAATACAGTACATTGAATACAGTACATTGAATATAGTACATTGAATACGGTACATTGAATACGGTACATCGAATACAGTACATTGCATACAATAAATTGAATACAGTACATTGAATACGGTACATTGAATACAGTACATTGAATACTGTACATTGAATATAGTACAAAACAAGGTACAGATAATAATCAATTCCCTTCCTCCTCTAACGCTTCCACCACTAACAACATCTATATACAAATTAGATTCCTTTACCATCCCAACTGCAACAATAATCGACAAGCTTCTTCAAGCCGTCAAGTCATCATGTAAGCTTGATCCAATACCAACAACACTACTACACAAACTATCCACTCATCTCACTCCATACTATAAAAACATAATAGACAGGTCTCTTATATCAGGTATTGTCCCCTCCTCAATGAAACATGCACATGTAACTCTAATAATAAAGAATTCATCACTAGATAAATCAGACCTATCAAACTACCGCCCCATATCAAACCTATCGTACATTTCAAAAACTCTCGAAAGAGTAGTCTGCTCCCAACTTTCAAACTACTTAGATAAACACAAATTATTAAATAAATTTCAAAGCGCCTACACTAAAAATAAAAGTACCGAAACTGCATTAACCCACATATTAAACAAAATAAGACTGTACCCAACACAATACTGCTCCATCATCATCCTACTTGACCTATCAGCTGCATTTGATACCATTAGTCACAACATCATGATTCATCGACTGGAGTATATCGGCATAACTGGTACGGCACTCGCATGGTTCTCTTCCTACCTTAGCGACCGTACCTACTCGATCTCCATCGAATCACACACAACTGACCCCAGACTTATATCACATGGAGTTCCTCAAGGCTCCGTTCTTGCTCCCATCCTCTTTAATATTTATATATCTCCCCTATTAGACATATTTGATAACTACCCTGACATTTACTTCCACACCTACGCTGACGACTTACAAATTTACTGCAACTTACCCAACCCATCAACAAACATAGCCACACTAAACAAATGTCTAGAAGACATTCGACTATGGCTCTCAACCAACTCGCTATCACTAAACACCCACAAAACACAAGCAATACTAATCAATACTACTAAAACTGTTCCAATCGTCCCACTCATTCAGATAAACAACCATAACATAAAATATTCCCCCTACGTAAAAAATCTTGGAATTACCATTGACCAATCACTGAATTTTACTCAATACACAACAGACTTATCAAAATCCATTAACCGAACACTACACACAATCAGACTAATAAGACCATCTATAACCACAGAACTATCAAAATTACTAGCAACATCCCTCATACTTCCACGACTTGACTACTGTAACTCTATACTTCATAGACTCCCCAAAAACTCACTAATACCACTCAACCGATTACTTTATTCCACTGCACGAACTGTCTACAGAATCCCCAAATACTCCAGGACTCACATAACTCCATACCTAAAATCTCTTCACTGGCTTCCCATCACACAACGTATCCAATACAAAACATTACTGATATCCCACCAAGTCATTCATCACAATCACCCCGACTACCTTACTGACATACTAATAGAAAATAAACCATCTAGAATACAACGTAAAATCAATAAATACAAATTACTTATACATAATCCAAAACACTTATCACGCAAACAAGAAACCGCATTCTCAATTTCTGCCCCAAAATTATGGAATAACCTCCCTTACAATATAAGAGAAATCACCTCAACCCCACTATTTAAACGTAAATTAAAAACACACCTGTTCGAAATCGCATATAAATAACCCACGAAAACACGGCCGAAAACTCACACGATGTTGATGGCAGTGTATAAACCATTAGGTTACAAGGTTACAAGGTTACATTGAATATAGTACATTTAATACAGTACATTTAATACAGTACATTGAATAGAGTACATTGAATACAGTACATTGAATACCGTACATTGAATACAGTACATTGAATACAGTACATTGAATACAGTACATTGAATAGAGTACATTTAATACAGTACATTGAATAGAGTACATTGAATACAGTACATTGAATACAGTACATTGAATAGAGTACATTTAATACAGTACATTGAATAGAGTACATTGAATACAGTACATTGAATATAGTACATTGAATACAGTACATTGAATACAGTACATTGAATATAGTACATTGAATACAGTACATTGAATACAGTACATTGCATACAATACATTGAATACAGTACATTGAATACGGTACATTGAATACAGTACATTGAATACGGTACATTGAATATAGTACATTGAATATATTAAATTGAATAGAGTACATTTAATACAGTACATTGAATAGAGTACATTGCATACAGTACATTGAATACCGTACATCGAATACAGTACATTGAATACAGTACATTGAATACAGTACATTGAATAGAGTATATTTAATACAGTACATTGAATAGAGTACATTGAATACAGTACATTGAATACAGTACATCGAATAGAGTACATTTAATACAGTACATTGAATAGAGTACATTGAATACAGTACATTGAATAGAGTACATTTAATACAGTACATTGAATAGAGTACATTGAATACAGTACATTGAATACCGTACATTGAATACAGTACATTGAATATAGTACATTGAATAGAGTACATTGAATACGGTACATTGAATACAGTACATTGAATACAGTACATTGAATATAGTACATTGATTACAGTACATTGAATACAGTACATTGAATACAGTACATTGAATACAGTACATTGAATACAGTACATTGAATACAGTGCATCGAATATAGTACATTTAATACAGTACATTGAATACCGTACATTGAATACATTACATTGAATACAGTACATTGAATACAGTACATTGAATAGAGTACATTGAATAGAGTACATTGAATACAGTACATTGAATACAGTACATTGAATACAGTACATTGAATAGAGTACATTTAATACAGTACATTGAATACAGTACATTGAATAAGGTACATTGAATACAGTACATCTCTTACTACGACTGCTACGCAATCTCCCTATAATGTTTGATATTGTATTACCCGCCTCTAATCAGTGTTCCTTTATATCCCTAGCTCCCCTTAATCAAGTTATTCACACCTCACTACTCACTACAATATGTGTATTGTATTAACCCACTCCGTACGCTATACAATCGATCCCCCTACCCTTAGCACTGATAATTCAATAACTATTCGTGTGCTGAGTATATTATCCATTGTTCATCCCGATACACGTTACTATTCTCTTTACCCCTTATACATCTGTGACTACACCTATGTGTAGCTTCCCTCACCTTCCTCTCTTCATCGCCATGATCACCTCTTCGTAACCTATCTCAGCTTTCCATCTAGTACCCGTATACAGATACCTGAGGTAGTATACTACCTCTATAGAGCTAATATACTACCTCAATAGAGGTATATACCCCGATACTAAACATTCTGTTCTTTAGAAATATTGTGCCGTGTTAAGGAATGGTACGCTCACATCCGCTACCTTATTTCCCTTCTGCTGAATGGTTTACCTCACATGTATGTTTATACTATAGACATACCTGTGATATACATAGCTATAGCTATCTCGATAAGTTCATAATGACTTCTATATCTACCTGGTTTCACTTGTATTACGATTAAACAATATTACCTTTACTATTATCATCAATGGCATAATTATCCCATAATGCCACCACGACCTCCATCTGTAGACTGCAGTATTAGCATGCTTACCGTGCTAATCTATATTCGTTATCTTTCCCTATACCTTCAAATATCTCTTTCCCATTCTATTCGTTTATTTTATATACTAAACAAACCGTAAAATATTTATCTACGTCATAATAAAGCTATAATACCTATATATATATATATATATATATATATATATATTCTATTATAACAATAATACAGTAGTAACATAAAATAACGAGATAAATACATGAAAGTATAACAATAATACATGTATATAGAAATACAATTATGATATAGTTTATAAAGTTTAACTATTGTTTATATGTTATCCGCTATTCATATTTTAAATTATATAAATTATAATACATGATATATCTATACATATCTGATAGGTCAATTTAAATGTATTAATGTATTATTAATTATTTAAATAATAATTCAATACCATGATATTTACATATAGATATCTACCACTCATAAAATATCAATGTATCACTTTTGTTTCACATTAGTAATATACATCCCGCAATGGCTGAACATAACGTTACCTAACGTTACACACCAACATGCCACTCACGCGTGTCACCTATAGACACGTCACTTACTCGTGTCACCTATCAAATTTCAGTTCATCTACATCCCGCAATGGCTGAACTTAACTTTACCTAACGTTACACGCCAATATTCCACTCTCGCGTGTCACTCACTCGTGTCACCTGTCACATTTCAGTTCATCTACATCCCGCAATGGCTGAACATAATGTCAGACGACGAGGTGCAGTACCCTAGCGAACTGTCCGACTTCCTGTGTCGCGTGTGGCAGTTCATGTTGACAATGGTGTCCGGTGTTCCTGGCTGGATGTTGATACTGATGCTGGTCGATAGGAACGCCACCATGATCAGATGTGGTTAGCGCTGCCCATGCTTCTCTCATTACCGTATCCAAGGTAACGAAGTTCGTTGTATACGATTGTACGTTGTATACAAGTGTACGTTGTATACGAGCGTACGTTAAGAGTGATTTTAAACATGCTATTGGTTATCGATTCCTTAACGGCATTTGGAACATCAAAATATGAGTATAGAGAATACACAAAAAAAAAAAATTTTTAATTTGGGTCAATATTGTACATGCGCCAGCTTGGTCAAATTTAACAACATTTAACATGGGAATAGATAGGACAATACCAAAAAAACATAAAGATGTATATTTTTCACAGTTATAATTAAGCTACAATCATGAAATTTTCAGAATATGTGTAATGTGTATAGTTCCTTGTAATATTATAAATTCATAACAAAATTAATTTTATTTCTAGGATTTTTTTTTAAATTATAGGATTTTCCAGAAATTTTTTTGACCTCTTATAATTGTGTACAGAATTGTTATATTTTATCAATTTATATTATATATAACAAAAAAAAACAATTATTTAATCACTATATATTACAATTTGGCCGAAAAAATAATAACTACCCTGGTATTTCTTTAATTTTGTTAAAAATCATCAAAAAATGACCATTTTTTCTGGGGATTGGTACCTTTACAAATTTTAAGATTTTTTTTTTTTTTTTTTTCTACCTCATCTTAAGATGTTATATTTTAACGTACAAGTATTGTAAATTTAAAAAAATAGCTCTTTATAATTTTAATAAATAGTCAAAGTGGCCTAATTTTTAGAAAATTGTTATATATATAAAATTTATTTTATTGTTTAAATTAATTATCTAATAATTAATATTGTAATTAGGATATATACCCATTACAATACAATACAAATAAAATGTACAGAATTCAAATAAATGTCCTTAAGGACATTTTTTATAAACATATACAATACAATTACATAGGAATAACGACATTTCGAGATTTTTTTTTTTTTAATATTTTTTTTTTAAAACCTCCGGCGCACCACCAATAATGAACCAACATTTATATGGTTTAATACAATAGTATCATGAGCATCATATCTATAGAATCTACTATGCCGGTTTAGGATCTTTAAAATTAAATCACTCTTAGTGTACGTTGTACGGTCGTGCTGATATATATATTAACATAGATTTGTATTTTACCAAAAATACGTATTACGAATAAGTATTCTACCAGGTAAACTATAAATCTATGGATATAAATATTCTAGATATTATTATTATATATATATATATAGTGGTATATTACTTATGCGTTGATAAATCAGATGAATTTCGATACATTTTCGAGCTTTTGTATTAAAATTAAAAAATAATGTTTATAATAAAAAGAGTTAATCGAAAACATATTTACTCTGATACAACATTCATACACTCACAACCACCTGTCCACCCTGAGGAATGGTTCTATAGAACCACTATAGTGGTGCGAGTTAACAACTAATATTTAAATATTGTTTAGTGTATGAAATATATCGTATAATATTATAATATATTATATATTATATATATATATATAACTGCATGTGTGGCTGAGTTGGCTAAGGCGAACTACAGCCTGTGTATATTACCAGTGACACGGGTTCGAGCCTCGTCCGGACCATAACAATGGGTCTTACAATATTATTTAGAAGTGATC
Organism: Osedax fenrisi; assembly: GCA_964019155.1. Classification (NCBI taxonomy): domain Eukaryota; kingdom Metazoa; phylum Annelida; class Polychaeta; order Sabellida; family Siboglinidae; genus Osedax; species Osedax fenrisi. The sequence goes on along the minus strand of OZ025244.1, from coordinate 16,701,261 downwards.
CTATATAATCGTGTACAAATAAATGATCGGCTCTCGTTAAAACCACGGATGCCTTAACACGAGAGCGGCTTCGAAGGGACATTAGAGCCATATATGGTTATAAGTGAAAACTTCATCTAAGTTCCTGAGTGGGATGAAATGACTCAACCAATATAACTATAACAATAACAAAAATAACAATAATAATAACAATATATATATATATATATATATATATATGTATATATATATAAATAAATATATGTGCATTACATAATAATACTTAATTGAGAATTGTTGAAGTATTTTCTATACAAATATTTATACTTTTTTAAATATAAGAAATAATAATTTAATACCGTTACTTTTCCTCAACATATGTATGTAAGATTACCGTATACAATTTATATATATATATATATATATATATAGGTTACATATACACATGCACATGTGCATACACAAATATATATATATATATATATATATATATATATATATATATGCGTGTGTGTGTGTGTATATTAATATCTAAAAAGTTAGATATATATCATATTCCAATATGACCTACTTATTTTTTTTATAAAATCATGGCCAATATCATTTATTATTAACTATATCTATTTTTAGATGTTGCAAGTAGTAATTTAGTATTATATAATATGAATTGTGATTCATAATGTATTTTCGTCTCCCATATAATGTATATTCTTGTGAATGTATGCGTTAATATATATATAATGATTCCATGTGAAAGAAGACAAGCATTATATAAAAATTAATTAAAATCAAATTTGCATATTTCGTATTATTAGATACTATACTGATAATCATAATGTATATTGATATTAATACATTTAATAAATATAAAATTTTACATTAAATACACAAAGGTATATTATGCACAGTAGGTGTCCTATATAATATTAAATGTAAGTTTCAATAACAATGTTAGATACATTTCCAACGTAAAGTGTCCGGTAAAATACTATACATATAATATGCTCTAATATCTTTTTTAATTCATATTTTTAATTTAACTAAATATATACTTAACAAACTTTCAATTTATAAATTAGAGTATTAAGCTAATAACCAATAGTTAATAGTTTGTAATATAATATAATATAATATAATATAATATAATATGCTCATTTTCTTAATTCATATTTTTCATTTAACTAAAATATTATATACATAAATTAGACGAAAATACAATGTATTTAAAATTAGCTTATTTGTTATGCCTGTACTTTTCCCTATCTTTTTAAATATAATAATGCTCGCTATTCCGCAAGTCTGCGAACTATAACCCCGTATCAAAGACACTAAACACACACACACATATAACAGGTACCACGGAATCGCGGCACAGTCGCAGCGCCTCTTTCGGCAAGATAGTGGTCACTCTGCTCGTGTGTCTATTGGTCAGTCTGGCCGTTCACACGATGTGGGTGTTTCAGCTGGACGAGAACCGTATCTGTCTGGTGTACCACAGCGACGGCTTCATGTCGCAGGTGTATCCCCGTATACTTAACGGTTAGCCCCGTACTGTTAGAGTCGTATATAGTACCTGCCCGCGTGGCTCAGTTGGCAAGGCGTCGGACACGCGAGCAGTAGGACGCGGGTTCGAGCCTCGTCCGGACCATTGAAATAGTTATTTAACAATATTTAGAAGTGAAATTATATATAATTATGTATAAATAATGATCGGATCTCGTTAAAAACATGGATTCATTAACATGAGAGTTGCTTCGAAGGGACATTTGAGCAATATGTTTATAAATGAAAACTTCATCGTATAATATACAGACTTGTATTAAATATTGGTTATGGCAACAAAATGATCCATTGTTTTTTTTTAAGTTATTTAATTTATATATATATATATATATATATATATATATATTATACCTATATATATTGTTATTGTTATACTGTTTTTTTTTATTTTTGTGGAATTCTTTAATCCCATCCAGGAACTCAGCTGAAGTTTTCACTTATAACCATATATGGCTCTAATATTCCTTCGAATCCGCTCTCATGTTAATGCATCCATGGTTTCAATGAGAGCCGATAATTTATATATATATATAAGCGAGTTTGCTTATGTCACGGTGAAATATAAATGTATACTAATATCCTGATGTAATGTATGTGAGTGTATTAGTAGTAGTATAACATATAATGGTGTACACTGACTGATATGATAATAATACTCCCTCATTTGTATTTACGATGTTTTTAATACCTACGCTACTAGATTTTATTATAAATATAGTAATATAATTCACTACAATTATAATATATGCGATGTTAGAATGGTTTATAATCTATGAACGTTATCATACCCATTTTCGTATTTATACCGGACATAATGGTCGTAGCAATGGCAGTGTATATAGGACGTAGTGGTAATAGTAATGGTGGTGGTAATCTTAGTTGTAGTTGGTCGCAGTAGTAGTAGTAGTAAATATAAAGTATACTACTATAGTAGTATACTACTATAGTATACTATATTAATAGTTGAGTCGACGTGTAATAAGATCTAAAGGTTGTTATCATTATACAAATTAAATAATTATAATTTTTCTTAATTAGATTAAGTAAGATGTAACATGTATAACAATGCTATAATATATGTAAAAATAAACGTATATAGGTACCAGGGACGGTCAGTATACACTGTTAGAAATAAATGGTATAACATTGATTAAAAAATGGTATAACCCCGTGGCGTCCTGGTATACCATTTATGGTATAACTAAAAAAAAACAAATGTTATACCATATAATATGTGATCTTATACCATTTAACGTAATTGTATGGTATAACTCGTATTTCCATATGTTATACCATATAATTCATAATGTTATACCCTTATTTTTAACAGTGTAGGTACTAACATAAGCATTTAATAAATAATAAATATGTTTATATAATTATAATTATTACTCTAATACAAGTTCGTACGGTAATTATAATCTATATTCACCCTACCGACAGTAATCATCAACAACGCGCCCCCTATCGGAGTAAGCGTGTTACTAACCGCGACCTTCGTCAACTCGCTCGTCTTCAAGTACAGTCTGTCGAGCACGTCGCGGGTGTGGAGGGGTCAACACAGTAACGGTAAGCACGGTGGTAGCACTAGTGGTAGTACTAGTGGTGTGCGTGTGTGCGTGTGTGACCGCGTGTTCGGTGGGGCGTGACGTGGTCGATGTAATACTGGATACTAGTGATACTAGTGATATTATTCTCAATTATGTAGGCTCTACGCTATAGGCAGGATGTATGTATATGTGTATACACATACAGACCATGGGCTATATAAATGCATTTACTTTACAAAAAGTTTACTAAAAGCTATTTCTATAAGAAAAGTAGAAAAATCATTACTAGCTGTTACAAATCATTACATTTCTAAATTTCTAATAACCCATACTAAATTGAAGCGTTTGGTATGGATTTTATGTTTTTGGTTTTTGGTTTTTGGTAACTATAGTTTAAAGGGGTTTGATGTAAATATAATGAAACATCAATAGTAATAACCATAGATCTAGAAAAAACTGTCTAGCTCTCTAGCTCTAATGGTAATAATTATAGTGATGTAAATTATGCTCAAATCTAAAGCATGATGCATATGGACTCATTTGGCTAGAGTCTCATTTCGGCTCGGGCTCGTTTTTTTTCTAAAAATTAAAGTCTCGGCTCGGCATCAATAACCAAAAGTCTCAGCTCGGCATCAAAAAGCTCGGAATCATGTACATCACTAATAATATCATAGTTCATATATTATTATGTGACTATAGTTATCATTTAATCGTAATAATATATATATATATATATATATATATATATATATTAACGTTTACATTCACAAGCGTACACATTATAGGGGAGACGAGAATACATCCTGAATCACATCGTATTAATATTATAAAATACTAAATTACTACTCTAATCTAATAGTATATTAACCCGTTCATGATGTTATTAGAAACAAACGTCTAACCAGGTATACAATACTGCGTATACGGGATATGTATACGCCGTATTGTCTACCTGATTATGTATTGGTATACTTATGAATATCGGTAGCTTATTAATTAATAACACATATATAGTCCACGGATCATATATATAGTAAAACATCATACATACAATAATTCCTTTAAAGGCCTCATCACTTGATGAGGTTCAATAATTAATCTAATATAATATTACTATATAATATAATACGGGATATGTATACGCCGTATTGTCTACCTGATTATGTATTGGTATACTTATGAATATCGGTAGCTTATTATTTAATAACACATATATAGTCCACGGATCATATATATAGTAAAACATCATACATACAATAATTCCTTTAAAGGCCTCATCACTTGATGAGGTTCAATAATTAATCTAATATAATATTACTAGCACTAATTTATATAGTATACATCTTAATATACTCTATAAAGTATACTATATATTATATATAATCTCCAAATTTCTCTAAATATATGAATTAATGAATGAACACATATTTATTTCCATGATATTTAACATCATACACGGGCGGATATTCAGAAGCTATAAGTAGCTTATATTAAGAATATGTTTATTATACATATATCATATATGATATGTATACATTGATATGTATACATTTATAATAACATAATAATAATAATAAACTAAGAAACTAAGTAAATATAATAATAATAATAATAATAATATTTTTATTTATGAACATAATATGTACATAGAATTGGTAAATGATCTAATACATTCTATATTGTGATAACCTCCTGAACATACCGCCTGACCTGATATAGGAGCTGTCACAATGTATTCTGCCGTATACAAATCACTCCCCCGAGTAACTTATCCCATATATAATATTGTAAGAGAAGCTATATCATTCTTTATTATATATATATATATATATATATATATATATATATATATATAGCATATGATATCATAACAATTAATATAATGATCCTAAATGAATGCATTATGTGTATTTAATTTTATATATAAATTATCAAATTAATTACATGTAATTTATTATATTATGATAATTATATTAATATGATATTTGTATATATATATATATTATAATAGTATGTATATATTATATAGTATAACTTAATGTGTGGCTCATTTGGTTAATACGTCAGACACACAATCAGTAGGACACTAGTCCGGACCATTAATTAATTTATAAAATGGGTCTTAAAATATTATTTAGAAGTGATCTGAATTGTGTATAAATAAATGATCGGTTCTCATTAAAACTATGGATACCAAACATGAGAGCGGCTTCGAAGGGGCATTAGAGCCACATATGGTTATAAGTGAAAACGTCATCTAAGTTCCTGGATGGGATGAAAGGACTCCACCAATTAAAAATAACAATAACAATAACAATATATATATATATGTATAATATCTCTAAATTCAACAATAATATTACGATAATCCTGCTTATAATCGTATTAACGATTATCTCCGCATTTCTATATATAGAGAAGGCCCTCTATATAGAGAGAAGGGGCCAGTTGCTCCGATACGGACCTATGCGTGTACGTATGTCTGTGTGTATGTACGTATGTCTGCGTATACGTATGTTCGCGTAACACCGCTTAACTATGACGTCATACGTGATCACGTGACGATGACGTAACGCACTTTCGCTCGCACGTGACTAGATTCCTAGATGATGACGTAACACCCCGTCCCGCCCCCACGTGATTAGATAACGACTGGATAACGGCAGACTGGATGAGGAGCACTCTGGTACTGTCCGTTATGTTCCTGATGCTCGCCACTCCGGAGCTGTTGTTCGCTTTCCTGTTGCCACATCACACTAGTCGTATCACTAGTCATCGTATCTACATGCTAGTTCAGGTTAGCCCCCCTTGACACCCCCATTACACCCCCATCACCCCATCACACTCATCACCCCATCACACCCCATCACACTCATCATCCCATCACACCCCATCACACTTGTCGTACACTGTACGACGTACAGTCGGCGCATATATATGCTGGTACGGGTAATATATAAAATATACACTTGCCGATACCCCACTCCAATGGGAAGTAGTTTAATGGTTTTAAATGGTTTTTTAATAGTTTAATGTGCACATTAACTATTGCCAACCCCTCTCCAATACACTATCCTCTATAGAGGATAATGGGGTATTCCCTCCCCATTATACTATCACCACCCCTCCCCTATACCTATAGATACGGGTACATGCTAATATAGATAAATTGCTAAGAATCCTTACAAAGAGATAACCGACTTCGGTGGTAATCGTCAGTATTAGGTGTCACAATTAGGTGTCACTATTATGTGTCATATATGACATATATGTACATGTCAGAATATGTGTCACTATCGTCCTTCAACTACAGAGGTCAGATGTAAGTTAAATAATAAGTATAGTGTAGTAGTGATTCATAATGGGGGTTACACTCGCCTGTGTTATATATGCGTAGAGGCTGCTAAACTTGACCCCTGGCAGAGGTCATTGACAGTAAACAACCGTAACGTGACCCCATCGCATACTTGTACACCTGAAGGTACACTATATGTATACAATGTGTACATACACGTGTGTATAACGCGTGTACACTATTACATTTATTGTTAATATTTAATAGTTAATACTATACACCTATATTACATTACTTCTCGTGTTATAAGCCACGTAATCGTATCTATAGATCAATTTATGTTACGTAGTATTATAATATTATATATATATATATATATATATATATATATTATATATATTATAATATATATATATATATATATATAAAATATATGTATATATATACTATTATATACTCATTATATAATCATTTCACCGCTATTTTGTATATATTACAGGTATTTATTTCACATGAATATAAAAATATTAAAATCATATCAATAGTTAAATTATATTGTCGTTTAGCAATGCATATATCCAAAAATTCTTCTACGATATAGACTATATAAATATATATATATATATATATATATATATATATATAGTCTAGACTAAATACTCCATAAGATCATATCCCTATAACTACATATTATTATATATACGCTACTAGTGGAACATTTAGTTTTCGATATCTCGCAATGCCACGTAATATATCGCCAATTCTCCTAATATATCGTCACCTATATTATATCGGGGTAACATCATGTTAGTTTGAGTAATTCATCTTCTCTTATCTGTTCTACGGGCGACATCGACAGACAATATTAGATATATCTATAGATTATAGCTATACCTATAGCTTATTGTGAAGCCCTTTATGAGGTAAAAGCATATTAACATTGTAAACTAGAAAACAAAATAAAAATACAGACACAATTCTTCTAATAAATATTATTATTATTATTATTATTATTGTTGTTGCTTACTTACCTAAATATGACAAAACTTCATGCGATTTAGATCATAAGATATACTTGATATGTACTGCAATATAAAATATCAATAATCAATGAATATAAAATCTCGTAGTTTTCCTCCTCCCTATATCGTAACCTCTCGTACTTCGCGATCACCTACCATGACCGCTGACTTCGATACCGCGACCTCTAACTAAGCCACGCCCCTCCACCTGTCAGTTACTATTGACGATACTACGCATGGTGAGCTGCTGCCGATACGTGTTCGTGTGGCTCGTGTACGTGCTGATGCTGCCCACTTGTAGACCTGGTTCGTATCCTCGACCTCTGTATGACCTCTATGTGACCGCTATATGACCTCTATATGACGTCTATATGTGGGTTGTCGGCATTGAATTAAATAATTGATTATTATATTAATTAATATTATATATATATATATATATATATATACTTTTATAAAGTATAGGTATAATATATATTATAAAATGTGTAATATTTATTTATATATATATAAATGTATATCAATATATTCGTATGTATTCGATCTTATTTGTATACTAATAATACTTCAATATGGTATATTATTTGCATTAATATATAAAAACTATCCTATATGCATATATGTTAGTTTTAAGATAGAATATACATTGTACAATATACATTTTAAATATATTTACATGAAGACTATATTCTAACATACTATGTTAAATAATATTACCATTATTACAAATATCTATAGATACATTGTATAATAATTATAAATATATATATATAAGTATTTTATAGCAAACGTAAATAATATATTTATTTTATTTATCAACAAAAGATATTCTATTAGGTACATTGTAATTTAGCCACCTATATATATATATATATATATATATATATATATATATACAATCTATTGTATTGATATAACATAAATCGTAATATATATTAATATAGAATAAAGCCTACATAGAATTATTAATAATTAATTGTTATCATAAAATAATAAAAATATAAATTTATAAAATGATAAATAAAAATAAATATTAAATTTCAATGAGAATAATAACTACATAAAAGCTAGTCCAATAATATAAGAAAAATAAAATAACTTTTTGATATCCTACTTAAAAGTTGTTTACTTCAATAAAATAATTAAAAAATATATATACATATTGTTAATTATTTTATTTAAAGTAAAATACTTTTAAATATATATGTAATGCAATACATATATAATAATGTGGTGGTTTAACATTAAAAAGTATACAATTAATGGGGAAAATAATGACTTTTTCTTTTCAGATAATACCTATAGGTATATTTAAGATAATACCTAAATACAAGGGAATAGTCAGTTACTTAATGTAATACCGGGACTCGTGAATAAAGGGGGGAACAATAGTTCCTTCTATATATAGACTATTCTATAGAATACATATTCTCCTATATATCTATCCTTCGCCTTATGTATAGTATCTTCTATATTTGTGAATCTCCACCAGCTTATAGGTGCATACAGCTGCCTATTACTCGAGTAATGATGATCACCAGTCCTTTAAATCTTGTGTCTTAGCCTTATCCTTGCATCACCGTTTTACATAGAATATTGTGGCATATATGTCTACACAGTCGCAGTTGTTACCTGTTAATAGTGAGAGTAGTGGTGAATAGTGGCCTATAAACGTTATTATCTTCGGTAGGATATATAATTTTGTTTTTACTACATTTAGATTCTATATATATATATATATATATGTGTTTATAAACACACATATACATATATGTGTATGTTATTGTGTATGTTTGAATGTGTTATTCCTAAAAGCCTCTTTTGTGATTTAATTTTTAATTGTTTTATTTTCTCTTTCATCTATGCATAGACATGTCTGATATTCAAATCCATACAATATTATGGAGAGAACTTTCTATTTGTATGACTTAAATTATATGACATAATTTTATTTTCCTGACAGGTGAAATCATATTTATTATAACCATTACCGATGTTGCTGTAACCATGCGCGTTTACGTTCAACCTCACTTGTACCTTTATCGTTATTATATATACATATATTGTGATTATCTATAGATCCAGGGTCTTTCGATTACTTCATTTCTTCTAGTTACGTTACGTGCATTATGATCTGGGAATGTACACTTGATTTTTTCTATTTACCATCATCGTACTTTTCTCATTACTTATTTCATTCAATAGTCTCCCGCGCATTACGATGCCGATCAATCAATTATGTAGTTCTTTTTTAAGATTCGCTGATAACATTTGCTTAACAAGCGACAGAAATAAAGAGCTTCGATAATTGATTGACAGACTATTGAATGACAAAAAACGTATAATGAGAAAAACCCATAAGTTACAGAAACCTTAGGCTACATGATTTCTTCCCATCATCTATAGACATTGTTGAGTTGTGGTCGTACATTGTATACAATATATATATGGTTTAATTTGTTCTAAGAATATTTAAAAAATCACTTTTGTTTATAATCATCCCTTTCTTATTGTTGTTTAAATAATTGGTCAATAGTATTAATGAGAACATCTCAACTCGTATCAGTTATAACTGATACGAGTTCGAAATGAAAACTCAAGCAGTATAATCCAATTTTCATTAAATACAATAATTAATACAATTGATTAATTCTTTAAACAACGATAAGAAAGGGATGATTATAAACAAAAGTGATTTTACCTATAGGTATGATTTTACCTAACTTCATTAATAAGCTAAAAGTATACTTTTATATGTATACTTCATATATGCATATATTACTATAATACTTTGTTCCAAACATGATCGAGTAATTTCTTGAAGTTAATGAAGTTATAATATAGGTCTTTTTTGTTCTCAGCACGTTTCTACGTTATAACGTAGATAGTATACTATTCGGCAATTAATGAGTTATTCGAATATACTTTGGTCCCTACAGAATCCTTCATGTTCTTCTGCTACTTTTTTTTAATTTTTTTTAATACTGAACGTATTTATATTTAATTTATTTTTAATAGTGAACGTATACGTAGCACTATAGGGCTTCCCCTTAAGGGATTAATATTAATAGTAACCTTAATATATATAATACAATTATTAGTAATATTATTCTTTAATGACTCTATTATCTATTTTCTTTGGCAGATAAATAATGAACGATTAAGTTCATTGAGTCGTTCATTGTTTTGTAGTTAGCATATGTATTATATTGCTTGGCATAATAATGTAAATATTTGAATTACTATTTTCTTACATTTTATTTTATTACAGCTTGGAATATTACCTAAACAGGGTGAATTTACATGTTTGTTAGAAACCTGATATTTTGGTTATATATGAATATATGTAATGGGGTATCTGTTTTATGAATTACTTTCTGCTATATTAATTGTATATCAACATATATTATGTATATAATAATACTATATTTGATAATGTAGCATAACTCTATGCAATATGTTTCCCATCGATTTATTAATGCTATCAAATGCGATATATTAATTCTAGATATTTATTATTGTATATAATTATATTATATTTATCATTATGTCCTCTAAGTTGATTTTCTTATCCATGTTAAATTTTCATATTATATTTGTTTATAATCATGATTATTATCTTGACATTCGTTTATAGAAATTCACTTCTCTTGAATCCAGTCTTATTTAACTTTTTCATACGATTTCATATTATAGTATTTATATGTGTATAGTGTTGTTTCTTATCTGGATTCGTGTGTAGGTTATATTTTAATTGCCTTCGTTCATCGCATACTTCTTTCACATTTCTTTCGCAAATATCTGTCGTTACGTAAGCTTATTTCTTGGCTCAATATTTTCCAATAACTTTGGTAGCATTATTAGTGATCACCTTTCGATTTTGTAATATATATATATATATATATATATATATATGTTCCGGACATGTTAATTTGAAATAGTTCATACTGGATAGTTTTTTTAAAACTACTGCTTTGGTACTACTAATAAAGTTATCTAAATACAGTAATATAGTATTAACTAAAACCATAGTGGAGTTTTCTGAGAATTATAGTAGTCTTTCACATCCGCAACTCGATGATACTATAGTATAAAGCGACATATAGTATCGGGTAACTAATATTGTATTCGGCGTGTACTCGTGTCACGTTACAATCTCCCCATGAGGTATGTTATCTCCCCCGAGACTAACGAGTACTATTTCGTTACAGAGAATATGCAACTCTTTTTTATACAACCTCATACGAGACTCGTCTGAGAGACTCCGCCGTCTTCACGCGGATGTCTAGAGGTTTGTAGCATGATCGTAGCATGTTATAACACGATAGTTTCACTGTAGTCGATTCACTAGCGTAGGTATTTCTCTACCGAATGCTTGTCAGTATGGAGTGGGCCCACATAATTAACCGGTTAATTATGTTTACCGTAAAGGCCACATCGTGAATATGATTTTTATCTTTATTTGAAATATTTTGTCCCGCATAACTGTTGTATATATTCCCTAGTTACTCTTTCAATGTTGAACTGATAGTCCTAGTGTACGCCATGTCTAGGGTATCCAGTTGACCTCATCTTCCGAGTATATTTACAGTACACACGCACCGGTCGTCGTGGAATATACCGCTCGGTGGTGCTGCCGTTGCTGATACGGTATACCACGTGTTAATAGTACTACGATATGGGGTATACCTCAGATTATTCTAAGGAAAGATATAACACTTACGCGAAATCGTGTAATTGTATTGTTTATACAAAACATTGACACGCGACAACTATATAACGAAATATTTGTTATTATTGTAGTATATATATATATATATCTCTCTCTCTTTCTATCTCTCTCTATATATCTCTATATATATATATATATCTCTCTCTCTCTCTCTATCTATATCACCATATTTCTCTCCATATTGCTCTCTCTCTCTCTCTTTCTCTCTATATATACCTCTCTCTATCTACCTCTCTCTTTCTCTCTATATACCTCTCTCTATCTATATCTCTCTCTATATACCTCTCTTTATCTATCTCTATCTCTCCATGTGAGATGGCGCTATACAATGCCTATATATCACATCCCAAGTGATGATACCCGTATGTGGCACTAGTGGTCAATGTAGGGTTGTCGGGTGTTATGTGTATTGATCGGTTGCCCAGAAAGGGTTATATAGTTCTGCAGTATATCAACATATATGTTGATTATTAACGATACCTGGTATAACATATGTCATACATATGTACATATTTATATACGAGTTCATAAAATGAAATATATAATTATTTGAATACAAACACAATCTTAATTATTATAGATACGTATACTGTATTTTAATTGAAAATGAGTAGTAGATTACCTATATTTAAATATGAACTAAGTTAATCAGAGCAGTGCATTATGGGGATATCGCCATGTGTCGGCCATTTTGTTGAATATACATGTATATATAGAGATAGGGAACGCATTGCTTCCGTTTGTCGAGTGTTTCGAGAAATATCTTCATTGAATTTTTAAATTTTTTTATAAAAAGACCATTTATATCTATAATCCTAGAGAAAACAAAATATATATGTTATAGGTATATGTATAATAATTGACATACTTTTACTTTATTTTATTTTGTCACCAATTTTATAAAATCCAATACATCATAGTTATATTTTTTAATATTGTCTCTCTGAAATTGTGCATACATATGTTATTTATATATAGCAAAAGAAATTAGGTGGATCGCTTCAGTACTTTTATCTAAACACTAATTTATATATGAAAACATAGCTACACAATTTATTCCGAGTAAAACAAATTTGAAAAGTCAACATTAAATATATTTAATAAAATTCAAATAAATTATAAAGTAATGAAATTATACATTCAACTAATATAAAATCAATATTCTAAAGTAATAGTTATATATTTTCTTATCAATATATAAATGTTATTTTTATCAAAATTATATATATTATATGTTATATAATAAGTTTATACACTACTATAGTACATATATATATGTATACATTATATTTTGTTATTATATCAAATGGTAATAACATTTTGTAGGCTATTTAGCTAATATAAATCAATATATTAAAGTAATAGATATTGTTTCTTATCTACACATAAATGTTATATTTATAGAATTTATATATTAGATATAAAACATTATATAACAATTTATATTAGTTTTAAATGTAGATTTCAAAATAATAATTTCAAAATTTAAAAAAAATAATTTATTTTAAAAATGAATATTATAAAAGATACTTTTTAATCTATTTCTAAACTTATTTCATATATAGTTTTTTCATATTTATTAAATAACATATCATTAATCAATAGTACATAATAAACACCTTTTTTTTAAATGTACGATGTTAACGAATTTATCCATGGCAATATACCCGCGATGTCATTTTTGTTTTCATTTTAGCAATTAACATATTATAATTTAGTGATAAAATGAACGTTAAAATTATATATTTTTTAATTTTCAGACAATAGTGCATGTAATACATATTAACATTGCCTGCACGACTATTTTCGCGTAAAAGTTCCCCATCTCGACAGGTATAACTATAATATATCGGCAGATGCAATATATTACAATAACTGTATACACAAATACAATAATTAATTAATTATTAATAGTAAATATAAGTACAAATATGTATATAGAGAATATATAAAATAAAGAATTTAATAATAAAAATTATTAATAAAATATATTAAAATATAAATATTGTCATTGTATTACACAACTTATATACATCACATGTGCATGGTATATATATATATATATATATATATATATTATCACATGACTTATATACATCACGTGGTACATAACTAATGTAAACACCACGTGATCCGCAGATAAGAACACGTGGAGAACGACGTTCCTGAAATGTTTCAAGAGCCTACGTAAAGTGGTGACCGCTAAACGGCGCAAGTGCAAGACCAGCGGTAAGTCCGGCCGAAGTCGGGCCAGCGGTCGCCATTGTTTAACAGGTGACGCAGACAGCGGGGGTTCCGCGGACAGCTTGAAATGCGCCGCACGCCCACAGGACAACTGCAATTCGGCCATGTTGACCGGCGAGTGTCGGGTCTAGCGCTCCGTAGAGGTCGATCGCAACGCGTACTAGAGGTCAAACCGGCCACGGAGGGGTGTTTATTGGAGTCGCAGTATTAGCGCCGTGAGATGTAAGCACAATTATGTCACCAGTCGTCATATATATAAATATATATATATATATATAAATATATATATACATATATATATATATATATATATATATATGTATATATATATGTATACATTGTATGGTTATTAACTCGTTATTCATTACTAGCGGTATATTTATTATAACTAAAGGCTCCTAATAAGGTAACCACACGACTGGTTACTGATTACGATGCGTTCAGCCGGTAACGATGTGGGCGTGGCCATAAGTCACGTGCACTCGTTCCCCGTGCGGGAGTTACGTAACACGTGATTAGGAGAGAGAGGCGCACGTGTGTAATTAAGCGCGTGACCACCTGGTTACCGGTAGCAACGGCGTCGTCGTCACGTGACAGCCGGTGTATTAGGGTTAAGCGATGTCGCTAGGGGGCGATACTCGGCTACCCGCTTGTAGCGCCGTACAGCGGAAGAACGCCACATTACCAATGTTATCAATGTAGAATCGGCTAAAGATCTAAACCGCTCGATACGGTACGGCGAGTCTCCGCGCCGTGTACGGCGTAAGGGTATACCCTGTCCTAATGAAACACTATATTTACGACACCCTCGCTAGATTCTACGCAGTCGGGTGTGTTATGACGACACCGGTATACACGTCGTATCGGATGACGCAACACGTCGATGACGCAACAGTATCGCATGACGTAACACGTGTAGAACACAATAGTAGTATTGTGATCCAGCAGCACCAGAGCGGCGATCGTATCGTTATAGGTGGCTCACGTGACTTGTCTGAGCCTCGTTCTCGTTCTTACGGTATTCGAGTGGTTTCCCTCTTCGGAAAGTTCCCCGCAACCCTTCTCATATATTTCTGTTGATATCATTAACTTATATATATATGTATACTTTACGCGCATGTAATTATAACCACTATAAGTGACTTATATATTTCGTTATTTCGATAAAAAACATCAAAAGAATTTATTGTAACGATGACTCATGGTCCTATCACGTGATTATTTTAGCGAATCAAATGTTGTCGCAAACAAAGATTTTAAAATATTTTCACGATAAATCTGTTTTGATGATATTAGAAGTGAGTTATTCTCCCCGACATTAGCTATTTTTATGAAATATTACATAACATATATTTTAAATAAACCATAGGATAACATTTCTAAAATTTGTTTATTTTATATTATTAGATTCCAGACAAATTAATTCGTGATTTATATTTACATAATCGATCAACGATCCGAATTCATTGAAATTATTAAATAATATATATCTTACGTATACATTAATATATTTTGTATATGTATATAAAAAAAAACAAAAAAATATTCTTTAATAAGATTTATTTATAAATATCACATCGATTATGCACCTATAAACTATCTCAGATGTCGACTGGTCGACGGACTAGACATTAAATCGAGTATTCGAGGTTTTAGATAATACGAGGTTAAAGTTCAAATGTTAAAGTCGACCTTTACACCTACCACTTCTAGTCTACGATATGTGTACTTCACGCATTTATTATCATGTATACGTGACACTTATAATTATATATATATATTTAAATTTGTTATTATTATATATATATATATATATATATATGTTTACTTTGTTATCGATATCATTAAAATGTTAATAAAATATTTTTATATCTATACGACTTATTTATTTAACTATCAGTTTTATTTATGATTCATATAATGATATTTAAGATATGTATACACGGCGTATATTTGTGTATTTCATTAACAACAACAATAACATCAACACACGTGATATGAACACATCTCCGTGCGCATGTCATGAACGTATTAAATCGACAAAGTAATGAATAAACATCAATAAATATAAATATAGTAATATGCAGGACATGAAGAATCACTTTACTGGCATGTATGGGGTATAGGATTACGGTGAAACTAATATAGGTAGTGGTTGTGTGTAATATATATATATATATATATATATCCCCTATGGTGGGTGGGTGTATGTAATATAGGTAGGGTGGGTGTATGTAATATAGGTAGGGTGGGTGTATGTAATATAGGTAAGGGTGGGTGTATGTAATATAGGTAAAGGTGGGTGACACCCACTGGGTGTAATATAGACAGTGGGCGTGTGTAATATAGGTAGTGGGCGTGTGTAATATAAGTAGTGGGCGTGTGTAATATATGTAGTGGGCATGTGTAGGGGCGTCGGAACGATATTTTGTATGGGGGGGGCTATTTATTTATATTTTATATTCTATATCCTATTATGTATTACTAATATAATTACTAACTATATCTTATTAATATCGTACACCTCTTTAGTCTATGTTAACCCTTTAATATGCAATTAATAATATTTAATTTTTATAACAATACTTAAGTAGGAATATATTAGAAAATAAATAATAAACATTAAATAATTTATTATTATATAAATATAGATTTTTATTTATAAATATATCCATCTCAATTGTGTGAATTATTTTTTGATTGATATTTGCCAATACTAATTCATTTAATCTACTATCTAGCATAGTAGACCGTAACAACGTCTTTATTATTCGTAGCTTACTAAATCCACCCTAACATGACACAGAACTTGAGGGCAAACCAATAAAAGTGTGATCAAATATATTATGCCGGAAAATATTTTTATTTTTTATTAACATATTAATTGATCATATCTAATCACATTCTTATATTAACATAACATTAATAATGTTGTATTATGTTATCTAGATAAGATGTATGTCTTTCGAATTTTTATTACTATTCATCTCATAAATATTTATAATAATTTATATTATATGTCTTATTATTATTCTCTGAATTAGATTTAATTAGAAAATTAAATTAGATATATTTAAAATAAAAATAAATTATTATAATATTTTATAATAAACATTTATTATAAGCTATTTTGTATTTTATATAATATTTTTTATAAAAGTAGGATATTAACCTTGAATCAATATAAAAACTTGTATATATAAAATATAAAATACTTTTTATTCTATATCTTCAATAAATCTGTGCAAATTATGTCTATCATTATTCAATTTAATTAGAATAATCTTTACTATTATATAATCCTTTAGGTTTATTTATTATTGAGTATTATTATGATTATATATAATTATAATAATATATGCTTTCAAGTATATTTTTATAAATGTTACCTTCAATAGTATTTGTTGGTATCATGAAAGCTTTCACCTTCATATCCAAGCTTTCAAATATCAAACTTGAAATATTCATATAACAAATATTTGACTTATTCATATTTTTTAATAATAAATTTGCAATATATTTGTGGTCATTGGTAATATAATCTAATTTTTTATATTATTTCAGTGCATCATTTATACCACTATATTGATCTAATGTGTTTTTAATACATGATTTTCCAGTCCATCTTATTGGGCATAATGGTTTCAATGTATTTGCTTTGTTATTATTAGTATTATATACAATCCTTAATTTGATAGTTTGTTCATATAATAATCCCAAATCATAAACCACTCTCAAGGCTTTTCTTATATTTATATTATTATCTAATTATTATGCTATTAAGTTTATGCGATGAGCTCCACATTGTGTATCAAAATGTAAAGGCTGTCTATTCATTATTAAAGTATTTACAACATTATATTGACCAGACATATTAGCTACACCGTCATATGACTGTCCTCTTAATTTAGAAATAGGCAAGTTAAGATGTTAAAGTTCAGATAACATTAAATTTGCTATATTTTCTAAGTTGTATCCTCAGTCATATTGCATATTCCTATGCATATTTCTTTAATTTCTAGTTTTTATGTCAAATAATGAACAATATATCTTAAATTCCATCACATTGAATTAAGAAAGTCCCATTAATATCTTTCAATCAAATATTTAATAATTCAGATTTATATAGTTGAATAATTTCATTCTTAATATCACCAGATAACAAGTATCTCTCAGAGATTCTCTCATGAATATTACCATATTTCATGGATGGGGGGGGGGGGGGCAAACAATACTTAGCCCCCCCCCATATGTTTGGTAACATTCTTTAGAAAAAAAATTGTATTAACAAAGACAATATACTACATTTAATATATATAAAATTTATTAATACATATTTCATGGGGGGGGGCAAAACATACTTCGCCCCCCCCATATTTTTGAATGGGGGGGTCCGGTACCCCCCGCCCCCCCCCTTCCGACGCCCCTAGGCATGTGTAATATAGGTAGTGGGCATGTGTAATGTAGGTAGTGGGCGTGTGTAATATAGGTAGTGGGCGTGTGTAATATAGGTAGTGGGTGTGTGTAATATAGGTAGTGGGTGTGTGTAATTCGAAACATATCACTCTTATACGAATATTTAATACGTAATCGGATTCCATAGAAAATTACTTCATATCATACCCGAGATGAAATGCTACATAGGGGGGGCGTTAGTATCTCGGGTTGAGAGCCAGGCAAACAATAATAGCAGACTTAAATACTTTTTAAATAAGTAATACATTTTAAGACAGATTTAAATACTTATCAAGACATATTTAAATATATATTATATATGGACATTATTAAATCAGAATTAAATCAAGCTTTAACACTTAATTATTAAAGCAGTAGACAGGTGTTTTAAAATGTTTTAAGTATAACATCTATCAATATACTTATAAATTATATAAATTATTCACATTTAAAAGATTTAAAAACATATATTCATATATCCGCAGCATCGATATAAAGAAAGTTACACTTTCTTAATATCGATGATCCTTAGCCGTCTCCGAGCTGGGCGGTCATGCGAGACGGCAGAAATGTACGTCGTACAATGTAAGTGCATCGTGGTATAAGCTGATCATTACATACAATAACAAGTTAGCGGAACTCTTGTTTATATAGTTATATAGCTATAACCAATATATAATATTAACTCACTATATGAAATTATAATTAATGGATGATTATTTACTACACATAAAATGTTAATATGTGACATGTTAACGTTAAAATATCACACATACATAATACATTGATGTTTATTCTACTTGTTCTCTATAATATATAATAGGTATACCTAATATATAATAGGTATACCTATAGGTAGTATATATATATACTATATAATATATAATATATAATACCACGATTATTTCACATATATGTGACCTATGTGATATAAGTCACATATTTCGAATATATCTCACCTACAAACTAACAGTAATATTATATCTGGCCAATAAATAATTAGAGACCATGCATATACCACAAAATCATATAAATGAAATATAAACAACTTTCTATGATTAATTATGATAAATTTGAATTCTATATTTTATGACATTTTTAAAATCTTACACAATTAAAATATAACTGACTTAATAATACAATAACTTTATTAATACATCTGCGTATACCAATACAATTCAAATTATAAAAAAATATATAATTCACTTTGATAAAAAAACGTATAAACTTAAACTTAACCTAATCTTATAGATGTGTAAAGACTACCACATTAATAATACTACTGAAAACAGATATATTACCTCGATAACTAATTATTATATAGGTTTCTGATCTTTAATGTTATGGTTCTATCGATAGTTATATTTCAACTTTAACAAACTAAATATGTGTATTTCATTCATTTAGGGGAGAGAAGGGGGTAGTGGCCGAGGACGGAGTAGTGGCCGTTATAATAACGCTTAAATGGTGCTTGCTAGGATAAAAAGTTCTATATATAATATTTAGTTAATCAAAATATCTATAATATATAATACATTTTTTTTAAATAATTAATTGATTACTCTAATTTATTATATAATAATTTTTTGTCAAATGTTGACAACAAATACAATTATATATATATGTATGCTTATTTATGTGTAAAAGTATGTGTATATATAATTAAATCATTGAATCAAATAAGGTGCGTATGCATCATAAATATAATTATTTAATATTACATAATTAAATAAATATAAATACAATACATTACGAGACACATATCGCATTTTCTGGTACTAGCGGCCACTACTACGGCCTTGCCTTATTTGAGTGCTTTTATTAATGCCTAATCAAACGTTTATATTATTAGGTAAAACACTTTATATATAAAAGTGAAATCACAGTATTCTAGAACTATATAATTTCTAGTTAATTCAAAAAAACAATAGCCTAAAATTCAGTATTTATCGATATATTAGAAATCTTCTGAGGCTTATTAATTATCGGCCACTACTCCCTTCCCTCCCCTATATATTTCAATAATAATAGAATTGTTGACAAATTCCGATTCGAAACATAATAAATAAACATAGTTACTTTACTTTACTGAATATAATCTTCTATATAATAACCCAGCGTAATATCTATAATTATATATTATACTTATATCAGTATTTTTATATAGACAAACACGACATAAAAAATATAACAAATGAATCTTAATAACTCTAAATTTAAATAATACTGAATCTATCAATAATTACACCATAATTATTTTGTAATGTTAACATCAATAACTGGGATGCTTTACATATTCATCTTCTTCGATATGTATATACTTACCATATGACATACTAAATAAAAAGAAGGCAATCAAAATAATCGAAGAAATAAATTATTTATAATTTACAAAATTTAAATATATTAATTTCGTTACTAGGGGAAAGTAACCGAATACGTACACTCTCGGTATCTCAGAAACCATAAATCAAAAATATGTTATATGAATAAAATATTCATAATTATATAAATAGTCTAAAAAAGTATTTTTTATTTTTTAATTATTCAAAATATTGCTGATATATCCAATAAACTGATTTTTTTATTACGTTTTTAAATTTATGAAAAATAATTTCAACTTAAAACTTAAAACCTTCTCAAGAATATACAAATGTATCGATATAAAACATTAAAAAATCTAAATCTAATTTTTTTATTATTTAGATACTTAAATTGTATTATTAATTAAAAAATAATAAAAATAAATAAATTATTAACTAATTAAATTATTCATAAAATTAATTATAAATAATGTAATTGTAATTTGTCTGATTGATCCATCAATAGTATATAGTTTATCTATTGGTATATAGGGTATCCGCATTATAACACAGGGTGTCCGTATTGTAACACAGGGTGTCCGTATTCGGACATTGGTACCGAATACGGACACCCCCGTTATCTCTGGAATTAAAAGATTAAATACAATTTTATAATCACAATAATATCTATAATCATATATATTATATATATTAATATATTGTAATTTTTGAATAAAAATAATGAGTCATAAAATGTTAAGACCATGTATTGTTAAAGTGTTCGTATTAGGTTACTTTCCCCTATATATTACATTAAATTGTAAATAAAATGTATTGTTAATAGTAATATATGAAACGAATAACATTATCGACCATTCTCTATGATAATAATAATAATACCAAAAGTGTAGCAAACAATAATTATTAATAAACTAGCAGATTCGGTAGTTTAAATTTAGATCTAGGAAATAATTTTTAAATCGAATGGTAACAAGACCTCCTAAAACATCAAGCAGGGGTTGTAAGATGTATTGCTGGTATCCAGGTGTCTATACCTGTTGGTCAGAGTTACTGTTATAAACCATGTAGTGTTATTATATTATAATGGCTGGCTACCAGTAAACTCGGACCAGGTAAACTAGGACAACTATTGAAATAAAATTCGGACCACTTTTGAAGAAGATTCGGACCAGTTTAAAATAAATATATATAGTATACTTCTATAATATGGGTTAAAGCATAAAAGTGGTCCGAGTTCTCTTCAAGGGAGGTCCCAGTTTATCTGGTCCAAGTTTACCGGTACCCTAATAGCTGGCTACAAACGATACGAGTAGCTAGACAAGAATATCTTATACCATGTTTAGTCGATAGTAGTACTGCATTATATGGTGATTCACTAAAGTATATCACAATACAAGATATTATTCTTTATAAAATATTCTTAGCTTGTCAGTGACGCCTTTTAATTAGAGAGGTATACCAAGACATCCTATAACCTCGAGGTTATAGGTAGGACCGCAGTAACAGGGGGACGTGGGTGTCAGGTCCCCACCCCCATTTATAAATAGGGGGTCCGGATATCTTTTTACCCCCCCCTTTTTTGAGTCAATTTTAAAAATAATTAAATAATTTGTTAATAATTTAGATAATTTAATGTTAGTAGCGATTATTAGTTAAATACACATTATAATATTTTAGTTTTAATAGTTTTTTAGTCACAATATTATCAATACCTTATATAATGATATAAAAAACCTTGATAAACCCTTCCAGTCAAATATAAGATGTATTAATCTATATGTTTATAATCGTTATAGTAAAGATCAAACTTTATTATTCCAGAAAAACTGGTACTACTAATTGCAATAGATGTATTGGTGTAGTGAAAGGAAGCATTATTTGTATACTATTATATTCAACATTATAAAAAACTAAGTGTTTAATATCACATACTTTATAATTATTGGTTATTCAAATTATATAAAGGCATTTGAATGATTTAATAATCATGGATAATCTAATATGAACCATATTTCAATAGAAGAATATAAATAGTATTAAATATGTAATGATTATGTGATGACTATTCCAAAGAAAGGAGATCTCAAAAAATGCTCGAACTATCGTAAAATAAGTCTTATCAGCTATACAAGCAAAATTCTCCTGAGAATTATATTAAACAGATTAATTCCACAAGCCGAAGATATTCTAGCGGAAGAACAAGCCGGTTTTAGAAAAAATCGAAGCACAACTGAATAAATTATTAACTGCAGACTAATAGTGGAAAAACACATCTATCAACAAAGTAAAGTTTATTATAATGTCATTGAATACAAGAATGCCTTTGATAGAGTATAGCATGAGGGTTTATGTCACGTGATGTCTTCTTTTGGAATAGGTAATGATATAATTCAATGTATAAAATCACTCTATAATTCTTCTAAAATCAACGTACTGCTAAATAATAATATTGGAACAAAGTTTAATACAATAGTAGGTGTGAGGCAAGGGTGCTTATTATCGCCTGTTCTGTTCAATATATTCATGGAAAAATTATTACTGGACTCTGTAACAAACCAACCATCTAGTATATTTATAGGAGGCAGACAATTCAATAACCTGAGATTTTCAGACGAAATTGATCTTATAGCATGTTCCGAAAGTGAACTACAAACTATATAAAGACGAATATATTAGTCAATAATTTAATAAATGAGAAAGTCGGCTCATATATACCTCTTCTTGATATAATTATACGAAGAAAAATGACCAAATTAGGACATATAACTCGACACGATTCCATGTCCAAAACAATTATTCAAGGCTATGTCGAAGGTAATAGAAAAAGAGGAAGACCAAAGAAAAATTGGTCAAATGATATTTTACTCTAATCTCCCTCTTCAGCAACTTTTAGTTATTGCAAAAGATCGTTATAAATGGAAAAAGTTGTTAAAAACACTGTCATGTTCTCCCCCTACGATGCCAACTTCACGGGACTAAGTATACTAAGTAAGTAAGTAATGACTATATAAAAATACAAAAATAATAAAAAAATTCTGATAGCTATATTTACTTCTATAAGATAAATAGGTCAAAAAACATAACTTTCAGTGGTAAATAAGATTTTGAGGGTCAATTCCTCAAACCCTAAAATAAGGCAACAAAAATAAATTCTCAATTACACGCATACTTGGTTAAATATGATAACTGAAAATACTAAGAAAATACATCTATTATCATGGAAAATTCTAAATTAGATTCTTGAATTAATTGCACATGTAGGCTTTCCTATTCCCTACTCTTAAGAGATATTATTAAACAAATATAGGCTGCTATAATAAAATGTGTGACGGCACATATGATATTTCAGGTGATTAACGATTATAATTATTATAAATAAATAATTAATTATATTACAAAACTTTTCATGAAACGAACAATAATCGATAATTATTCGGCATTTCAAAGCACACCTTTAAGTTACAAAAATATGAGTATGTCTATACGAAATAGCTAATATTAAGGCAGAAACTATATCAAATATACATTGGATAACATTATACATTAATAATATGTTGTTAGATGCTAGAGAATGTACGAGGTAATATGATTGAGCAAGTAATCTGTCAAGAAGATACAATGGTATACTTGCTTTAATATTTCAGGAACAACCAATGGCATATTACACTCATTGCACAGCTCATTGAGTAAATATAGTTGCTCAATATGTTAGCGAATCGTTATCTATTATATGTATATTAACTATAGTTAATGAAATAGGATAAGTGTACTAAAATTGTATAACATTTAGAAATATGTACTTAAACATCTTGTAAATTGAAGACATTATGTATAACCCAGTGGAAAAAAGAAGGTCGCTATAAAAGATACACTCGAATATTAAAAAGAAATATGTTCGTCTTTAGATGAAATGACACATAGCAATTATATTACCTCTGATATATCTGATAAATTATAAATAAACTTGAAAGCGGCAATATATATATATATATATATATCTATACAAATATAGAGAAATTATATATCAATGTGAATATATTAATATTTTACAATTGTTATAATTACTCGTTGTAAGACCAACATATTCAGTTGACGATGAAATAAATGTAGTAACCTGGATATTGTAAAGAACTGGCTGAGAAATTCAATGGGACAAAACTGACTAGTTTAATAATATTTATTATTCACAGTAACACCAAAGCCCTTTGGTAACACTATGAATTAAACATTGTTAAATTGATGTAATAATTTGTAATGATATCAGAATGTAGCGAGAAGATGATATCGTGTATTTCATTTCATTAAATCTACCATTTAATAATATAACTTAATAAAATCTTATGTAGAACTACATATGATATAAGCTAATTTCTATATATATAATATCTAATAGTTGTAAATTAGTTATACACAAACACACACATATATATATATATATATATATATATATATTTGATTGACATCCTACAATTCAAAGTTTACAAGAGGAATCTAAGAAACGCTTCTACTCGATTATTACAAAAGAAGAATTATAAGCTAAAGATATATGGAAAACGTTCTTTCAGTGTAGCTACAGCCGAACTATGGAATGCGCTACCTGTAGGAATAATAACTAATGTCAATTATTCTTATTTTAAATCAAATGTATTGTTATTAATTCGTAAAAATTAATTTTATTATTTTCTAATTAACTGATTAACTGATTTATATTTTTTTGTATATTTTGTTATTTTATATTTTGCTTACACAATAAAGAACGTCCAACGTTATTTTTGTGTATAAATAAACATTTATTTATTCATTCACATATATATATATATATATATATATATATATATATATATATATATATATATATATATATATATATATATATTAATGTATATATATATATACATTAAAAAAAAAAAAAAAAAATAACATATATACATGCATATATATATACATATATTAATAATATATTATACATTATTGGACCCCCCTATGAATTATACCTTCATTCGCCTCTAGTTATAGGAGGTATTGGTTATACCTGTCATCAGTCTAATATCTATACTAATTATAGATTCAGCAACAAATAAGTTATATACTAGAATTACAGATAATTAATTATAGAAGCAGATTTAACATATAAGAGGTAGGCTACATAGACAATTTACTTTCATGTTTATTTTACTCGAATAAATATACATGTATAACTATAGTTTTACTAATTTATAAGTAAACCAAATTTAAAAATAATTTTCAATATATTAAAATAATTTGCAAATGATATTCGAAAACTTTGTGAACACATTTTTCAATTATTTGTGAACATTTAAAAAAAATCAATTTGCAAACTTGGCACATCATTTTCAGTATTTAATAAATATTTATGAAACAATCAAACCATTTGCAAATCAAAAATAAATGATCTGGAGAATATAATAAATATAAAATATATGGTTATATATATATATATAAGCCTAGAATTAATATATTAATTAATATATAAAATAAATATTTTTTACATCATTGAATAATTAATTTAAACAGTGGTTTATTAATTGGTATTTGCAGATATATCCTCCATTTTTTGTCATTGAATAACCATTAACAATAACGTTTAATATAAATATATATATAAATAAAAATCACTTTTAAGATAGAAACATTTTATCTATTTTATATATATTTTGCCATAAATAAAAGATATTTTGTACATAAATAAATAATAGAAAGTAGACTTTTTTTAAATGTAAACATTTATTAGAAATAAAATGTATATTTTAAAATTTAATTAAATCTATTAATAATCTTAATATATTAATATAGGATTTGCAAACTTAGTGTTTTATTTTCAAAAAATATACAGCAATTTACGAATATTGTAAATTATTTACAATAATTTTCAGTAGTAGTAAATAAATTACAAATATTGTTGAACACATTTTAAATTTTGGTTTATTGGGAATGTATTTATAAATAAATTATAGTAAATTATCAAGACCTCCTATAACCTTGAGATTATAGGAGTTATTGAAATTATACGTCATTTGTATATTCAGGGAATTGTACATATTGAAATCATATATTTTCACTTTAATTTACTAAAATAAAATTGTATTGGACCTATACTAGTCAATGTAATTTATAAATATATACCAAAGATAATCTATAGGAAAAAATCCTGGGAAAAAATCTTTGTATACACAAATAATAATTTAATATTTTGCATAATTTGCTTAATGATGGATAACTTGACATATAAGATAATTGAAAAATATAAAGAATATCCCTGTTTGTGGAATTCTAATTTGTCAATTCATAAGTGCCGAAATCGTAGGAAGGATGCGTATGATATAATATCTAAAGACCTGAATATAACTAGTTAGTATACAAAATTATGCGTTGAAATTTAAAAAAAATAAAAATTTATATAAAAATATGAATATTTAACATTACCATAATCATTATGATAATCATTTAATGGTGATAATGTTATCAATGAGTATATTATATTATTTCAAATTTAATAAATTCTATACATTGGATAATAATTTATATGTATGTTATCTTGAATATAATCTTCAGTTGCAATTTTATTTAAATATCATATTTAATTATTAAATTATTAAATTAATATGGCTTAATACTGATATCGGCCCCCAATAAGTCACGTGTCTAACCGAGAGTTCAAGTAAAAATTTCGCGTTGGGCGTTATATTTCTCAGTAAATTATTCACTAAGTAGTAAATTTGTGTTTTATCTCATAATTATTATGATAATACCTTCATAATACACCGAGGAATACGGACGATAGGCAAAAATTAAATAACTATAAATAGCAAATTTCGGGCAAGACGTGCATTGCACGTCGTGCAATGCATGTCGTGCATTACCCGAATTCATTATACACTCTAGTGCACACGAAAATAAAATCTAAATGATAAAAATATAATATATATATAGAATAATGCCCTTATAAAAATATTCGTATTAATTAATTAATTAATATTTTCGTATTGATTTTTTTGGGTTGTTTGATTTATTTGGTTTAGTTTTATTATTCTGTTTTGTTAGATGCATTATTATAATGATTATATCCCAAAGTGAGCCTATACAAAGTTATTAGTAACTACAAATAATGTATTCGCGCGTGAACTTTGTTATTTATAGTTATTTAATTTTTGCCTACCGTACGTACAATCCAATACACCTACATAATGTTATACTTAGTATAACTTATACTATTATATTAATAATATATATAATATATTATTAACCATATTTAATATGATACGATATTATTATAATAATCATATAATTTATATAATTTAATTTAATAATTATTATTATATATAATATATTCAATGAATAATATTCATCCATATTTATATTTATTTTGACAGTTACTAACATCATATAGATCATATAGATTACAAAGATATAAACTACTTACATCTTATAGATATGTTAAAATATATATTTTAATACATAAATACAAGAATATAATCTACTCTTGATAATTAATAATGTAAGTTAACTTATACTTTCATAGTAGTAACATTATGATACATTTAAAGAATTAAAATAATTTTTTTCTAAAATAAAATTGCCGTTATTCCCTATACAGGTTATCTTCTACATGACTTGGATATAAATAAATATTTTAAAATTTTAAATTGAATTTAATAATTCCTATAAAATACTATATATATATGTTATATGGGTAAAAAAAACTAAGAAATATTATATACTCATATAATGATTATATAGTAATAAACCAATATAATATTCAATATAAATAATGTATTGAATATGTGTACCAGATTGTTATAAGAAACTGTAATACTGTATAACACGCAGGGCACATACAATGTGTGTGTGTATGTAAATTAATACACAATTTAATGTGTTTTCATAAATTCCTCAACCATCATATTTTTTATAGACGTAAAATTAATAATAAATATATGTATAATTATAATGTAAACCGAATAGAAATGAGATAAATTCATATTACTTGATAACAATATATATATAATATATATATATGGGTATATAGGGTAAGCAGTGATCTCGTGCGAAGTGTTTAATTGTGTTTGGAGATTTCATCCGCGATGTAAATTCTACTATTATAAATAATTATTTAATCAGTGTCGCGCGCTAGATTACAAATCCACACGAGATCACCGGTATCGTATATACATCATACTTCATATACACTCCCACAGTGTGGGGCCACATTCCCCTACACAACACCTAAACCCCTACCCCTCCACCCTCCAGTATCTCACCTCAAGAAGAAACTACACATACTGAGGACTTCGTACTTCCGCGTGAAGAAGGAGTACGATTACTCGTTGCACAGCTCTCTCTCCGACGCTAGACAGGTACGCCGCGAACATCGCTACGGACGTCGCTATCGTTAAACCTTATGCCTTAGCGTACGCGTAACATTATATCACTAGATTATGCCATTATAATAATAGTTTTATTATTACGATAATGATTATATCGTAATAATTATTTATTATTATAATAAATAAGTCTCGTGTTAATTATATTATAGCAGGAGGTATCGCTGTAGTGGTGTCATACGCACTAGGCTACACTTACCACTTTCCACGCGTACTTTGTCCTCGATGGAGGCAGATGTTTCATTAATTTTCTATTTCACTAAATAAACAACCAATTTCCGCCTAAATGAAGTGATCAGTTATCGCGTAAGACGGTGACCGATGGAGCGCTAGCTGTCGACGCGTAGTACTGTGCTTACAGTTAAGGGTTAGAGGGTCAGAATAGTGGTTAGGCTCCTTCGCAGACCTTATTCGCGAAACCGATTCAATTAAATTTAAACGTCAATTATTCGCGCTCGCAACACATTTATAAACGCTCTACACACCGTCATACCTATGCGCATACATCGTATAAAGTTCAACACGTTTATACCATCGACAGGGAGTCAGCTCTCCGCAGTGGAAGTACTACCACGCGATGGGCTTCCTCGACGAATTCCTCAAAGTTAAAACTCTGCCCTCCGACTCCATAGGGGGCAGCACCGCCTCCGCCGTCGCTACTATGAACGGGTAATAACCAGTAGTTTAGTGTAGGCGATGCCATCGCGAATATATAGCATACGCGTATAAACACACGCGCATATACTCACATACATACATGTATGTATAACTATAGGCTATAGCTAGGGACGCTGGAATGATTTTTAATGTAGGGGGACCAACCGATCAAATTAAATTTTATGGTAAAAGTGGGGGGGGACCAACACATAGGAGGTCCTCCTAGATTTTAAAGTGGGGGGGGGCATGTCCCTCCCTGTTTCAGCGACCCTATCTATAGCGCACGTACACGCATCAATCTTAAATTCCATCAGGGGTGTACATTCTAGAATAAGTTTATATATTTACTAATATATATATATATATATATGGGTCATTCCAAGTGAAATCAGCAAATTTTTCCCATTCTCAAACTCAGATTTTGTTGAAACTTTCACAGAATGTTTATTTAATATAGTTATCGTAGTAATTTTAAAAAAAAATTAAAAAAAATTAATATTTTGCCCTCACGATTCATTCAAAAATATTTTGAAAATTTTGAAATGTAATTTTTAAGTAATACACACATTTTTAAAACTCTAACTTTTTATTTATTTAATAAATTTCATTATTTTTTTTTCTATAAGATTAAATCATATATTCTCTATATAGATATATAGTAATAGACTAAAAAATATTAAATAATCATATATTTATATTGATTTACATATATGACAAAATTCACAATATTTATTTTTTATACAAATTTGTTTCCCTGATAACTTTTTATATATTGTATATTATTTCATTTTTGTTGTTGTATATTGTAGATATGTTTTAAATAAACATAAATTATCTTTAAAATCTAACCTAGTGAATATATTTTTTTATTAATTCATCCATAACAAATAATTTTTTATCAAATTTTCCAAATTCGATACTTTTTAAATCAAAATAAATCAAAATACCTATCTTCGAAATTTATAATTTTTTTTTTATTCTATAATTTGGTTTAATAATCTATTTAAAACTATGTTCACAACATTGCTTTATGATCTATTAGTTGCTGATTTTTAATTTTTTTAAAAGATACAATTCTAATTTTTAAGAAAAAATATATGACTTATATTTATATTAAATTATGTTTTTTAATTAACTTAATATACTTTTTAATAATTATAAATATATATTATATTTTAATGATATACAAATATATATAAGCTCATATGAAATATTCAAAATTCTAATAAAAAACATTAATTCAAATATTATTCTGAATATTATTTGTCTAAATAAATGTCTAATATAAATGATGATATTGTATGTTTATTGTTGCCAAACTTAATAGCTGTTTACATAAAATGTTGAATTCACACTAACAGTGTATTTATAAAGGTCAACATTACTATATTTTTATATTAAAATGTAATTTAATTTTAATTTAATTGATATTTTAAAGTAATTTTTATATTGATATATATTGTTTATATTCACCAATAATAAATATATATTTAGTATATATCTTTATTTAATATATTTTTATAAAAGACAAAAAAAAACATAATTTAGAAATTTTATTTATAAAAGCATATTAATTTTCTGTATTGCAGCTATATTAAATTTGTATAATCGACTATTTATAATGTTTGGTGAATTAATATTAATAATAATATCTTGATATGTAATCTTGTGTTTTATATCTCATATATAAATTTTATAAAAATAAGATTTATATAATGATAAGAAAATATAAAACTATTACTTTATAATATTGATTTTATATTAGCTAAATGTATAATTTTATTACTTTAAAATGTATTTGAATTTTATTGAATTTATTTATTGTTAACTTTTCAAATGCGCTTTACTCGGAATAAACTGTGTTGCTATAATTGCATATATAAATGAGTGTTTAGATAAAAGTACAGAAGCAATCCACATCATTTATTTTGCTATATATAAATAACATATGTATGCACAATTCCAGAGACAATATTAAAAAATATAATTATGATGTATTAGATATTATAAAATTGGTGAAAAATAAAATAAAATGTCAGTGCCATTTCACAGTTTACCATGTAAATAGATAGGCACCATATGGTCTATTAATAGCATATTGCCCAGAATTCTATTTATTGAATCAATCTATTTTTGTTTAAATTATATTTATAATTTTCGAGTAAAGCGCATTTGAAAAGTCAACAATAAATAAATTCAATACAATTCAAATAAATTTTAAAGTAATAAAATTATACATTTAGCTAATATAAAATCAATATTATAAAGTAATAGTTTTATATTTTCTTATAATTATATAAATCTTATTTTTATAAAATTTATATATGAGATATAAAACACAAGATTACATATCAAGATATTATTATTAATATTCACCAAACATTATAAATAGTCGATTATACAAATTTAATATAGCTGCTATATATAGCTGCTATACAGAAAATTAATATGCTTTTATAAATAAAATTTCTAAATTATGTTTTTTTTTGTCTTTTATAAAAATATATTAAATAAAGATATATACTAAATATATATTTATTATTGGTGAATATAAACAATATATATCAATATAAAAATTACTTTAAAATATCAATTAAATTAAAATTAAATTACATTTTAATATAAAAATATAGTAATGTTGACCTTTATAAATACACTGTTAGTGTGAATTCAACATTTTATGTAAACAGCTATTAAGTTTGGCAACAATAAACATACAATATCATCATTTATATTAGACATTTATTTAGACAAATAATATTCAGAATAATATTTGAATTAATGTTTTTTATTAGAATTTTGAATATTTCATATGAGCTTATATATATTTGTATATCATTAAAATATAATATATATTTATAATTATTAAAAAGTATATTAAGTTAATTAAAAAACATAATTTAATATAAGTCATAAGTCATATATTTTTTCTTAAAAATTAGAATTGTATCTTTTAAAAAAATTAAAAATCAGCAACTAATAGATCATAAAGCAATGTTGTGAACATAGTTTTAAATAGATTATTAAACCAAATTATAGAATAAAAAAAAAATTATAAATTTCGAAGATAGGTATTTTGATTTATTTTGATTTAAAAAGTATCGAATTTGGAAAAATTTGATAAAAAATTATTTTTTATGGATGAATTAATAAAAAAATATATTCACTAGGTTAGATTTTAAAGATAATTTATGTTTATTTAAAACATATCTACAATATACAACAACAAAAATGAAATAATATACAATATATAAAAAGTTATCAGGGAAACAAATTTGTATAAAAAATAAATATTGTGAATTTTGTCATATATGTAAATCAATATAAATATATGATTATTTAATATTTTTTAGTCTATTACTATATATCTATATAGAGAATATATGATTTAATCTTATAGAAAAAAAAATAATGAAATTTATTAAATAAATAAAAAGTTATAGAGTTTTAAAAATGTGCGTTTTACTTAAAAATTACATTTCAAAATTTTCAAAATATTTTTGAATGAATCGTGAGGGCAAAATATTAATTTTTTTTAATTTTTTTTTTAAATTACTACGATAACTATATTAAATAAACATTTTGTGAAAGTTTCAACAAAATCTGAGTCGGAGTGCGGGGATGATTATTGATTTCACTTGGAATGACCCATATGACACTTACGAATAGTGTTCTCTCGTAGATTAGTATCACGATTAACTAGATAGTATTCCGAATGTGTCGGCCTTACCCGCAATTCGTCGATCGAGTTGATTTCATTACGGTAACCGTATCTATATAGCAAATATTATAGCTCTACGCTTTCGCATTTATATTTGCTTAACGACGAATAGATCGACGAATAACTAAGATCTCAAGCTTACTAGATGTGAAGTGTTCACCATGCATTTGCTATCATCTCAGTATCTACTAGATACTATCTAGAATAGGTTATCGTAATAAAGGATATGTATGTATGTATGTATGCGTTCAGTATATTTAACTATAGCGATGCTATCGGCGTGTAGTGTTTGCAATCGGTTAATAAAGGCATTATATAATATATTAGGGCACATACCATCATTCATTTGTTCATTTATTGTTTCCTATGCAATTATTGTTTCATGTCATTTTGTGTGCATTAAAACTCAATAAATTATATGAATACAGTAGGTAGTCTATTTAGATGTATTCGGATGAGCTAAATATATATCTTAGGCATTCACTAACAACCATCCTGCCTGATGGAGATACATATAACACTAGACATTAAACAATAGATTCATATCCCACATGTTAATATTCTCATGTTAAGTTAGCTGAGCGATTTGTTTATTGATTGATTGATTGATAATTTATTTAAGAAAATATATAGTCGAAATTTATGATCAAAATTATAAATAATAAATATTTGCTAAAGATAGCGTACGTTATAGAAATAAACAAAGAGTGGTACGAAATTAAAACGTTTTATAGTTACCGTAAAAATAAATGACAAATAATCGAATATAGAAATAAAATACATTGTTTCGTAAACGGCGTAGAAATATTCAATTTCTACGTTAACTTTATAGAATTCTTCTTATCTCGGTTCCCTGTATCATTAATACATGTGCTCAGTATAAATTATGTTTTACAATACATCTATTCACCAATTAGCGTATCTAAAATATTAAAATCACAATAATCCGTAATGCAAACGTGAATAATTTTAGTATCGCTTAATATATCGTTCACGTTCTACAATGAAAACATCATCATCATCAACACGGCCCGTTTAAATCAATTTTGTTACCAATTTTATAATATATTTATTTTAATTTCTTATTTCGTGTCGGTTTGTTTCGCTTTATTTTAAATTCACCACTATTATTATAATTGTATTCGTGTCGCTAAACAATAAACTATCTATCTATCGGTACATCATATTAATGCCCGCAATCCGTTCGCCATCCGTTATCAACCCACTTATCCACCTCCAACACAGTGACCTGTTCAACATAAAGATAGAGCCGAACCCCGTTCCCCCGTTCCGGCTACTAGACCCCGCCCACGTACTGGACACGCCCCCTACCGACGACGACGTCTACCCGACGCTGATGTCCTACGTATGTCCTGCCGAGTCGGCGTACACCCCCGGCCCCCCCATCACCATCACCGCCGCGGAGAGGGGTGGCCTAGCCTCGAGAGACGAGTTAGCATTGAAACGCTGCGATACGATATCGCTATAGCGACGCGTCGTAGTAGTAATAATAGTATTTTAGATTACACTGAATTAATTAGTATTTCTAAAACTATTCTCGATTCTATGTACGTAGTTCACGATGAATCAACTAATTTCATTATCACCGCGTATTCTCTCTATTAAATAGTTGCAACCCGTCCTGGTATGTCTACCTCGATACGTATAGTATGTAGCTCTGCATAGTTACGATCTATCTGGCCTTTATCTAGGTGGAGGGAATCACATTATACTTTAATAACGAATGTAATATTTTATATGAAATATTATAGAAGTATAATAATGTGAATGGTACATACCGGCAGTGATCGGTTCCCATTAAAACATTGTACAATACCTCCGTCATGTACTCTATTCACTTCAGTCACTACGAAGGAATGTCCCTTAGATCACTTAAGGCTAGCTCGATCATTAACAAAATGTACTGTTATCTACTATATCAATATAATCAAAATAATAATAATATTTATTAGAAGAATTGAAATTTGTATTTTCCGTTAATTCACAAGTATAGTTATGTGTGTCCTCCTAGAGGGTTTCAAAGTAATATATTATATTTTCTGTTTTGTCGCCCATTAATAATTCCTCATGTGATTGAAGTGGAAGGGTACATATCATTAGTACTACTAATTTAGTAGTATCCATTATCTGTATAGTCTATAACTGTTGTCTTTAGTATAGCTGTAT
Organism: Osedax fenrisi; assembly: GCA_964019155.1. Taxonomy (NCBI): domain Eukaryota; kingdom Metazoa; phylum Annelida; class Polychaeta; order Sabellida; family Siboglinidae; genus Osedax; species Osedax fenrisi. Next base: position 16,665,130 of record OZ025244.1, on the reverse strand, counting down.
CTTTATTTTAGAATAAGGCTGTAATCTTAATGATGTAGTCTCATCCATTCAGATTATTACGTAGACAGCTGGTCAGATCTTATTGGATGAGCCGTAACCAAGCAACGTAATAGCCTCAACCTAAGATCATCGCGATTCCACAATAATACCACGTCGATATCGTATACATCACCACTAACAACATCCCACACACCGCAGAAAGGGATTACCACAAGTGAAGGACGCCCTCCCCGCCGGTGAATCACCAGTGCCCCCTAGGGGTGGGGACGGCGACCTTCAGATAACCTACGAGAGGTCGATGTGCCTGTTGTACGGCGACTACATCGGCGCCGAGCTCAACAACATGTCGAAGGAGAAGTCGGACGTCGCCATTCACGAAATCAATAAAATTATATCGCAGATTAAGAATATTTGAACTAAATTCACCCGTCGCCGCCTTTTGAAGAATAGTATTACGTAGTATGTGAATAGTCTTGTGGAGTTTTGTTATTATGAATTTTATTTATATTTAATATACTTATTATATATGTATATTTCATTTATATGTACGTGTATATATGGTCAACTACCTAATTTAATTCGAAGGTACAGACAAAATGTTGAATTATTCTTAAATGTATTTATACATAGGTATAAAATAAAACTATCATTTAAAAAAGTGTGAATTAGTGAGAGTTGACTATATATTAACATACATATACTATTTGCAATTATCAATTAATAATTGTTTTAGAAATACATAATTTATTTTTTAAATAAAGTATTATTTTTATAAATTTTATTTTATATAATTTAAAAAATAAAGTTCAAATGATATTTACTAATGAAACTTTGTGTATATATATATAACATATCTATAATTTATTTGTTTAACAACCTAACTTTTTTTAATGGTAATAAATATTCTAAAATTATATATTTTCTTAGCATATTTGTATTGCAAATGTGTATTTCTTACCATAATATAGAGTACGTGAAATGATACTTATACTATTATATATTGATATTATATTCTCGTGGACACAAATCTTAAACTTGCTTTATTAATATTATTGATTAAAATTAATATAATAGTTATTTTTTACAATTTTGTATTCATAATTAATTATAAATTTTAATTTCTCAGAATATAATATAATTTATATTATTATTATCAAATTCATATTATACTGTAATCTATTTCAAAACTATTTAATATTAACTATTTACTGAATATATTAACTAATTTATTTAATAAATATACATATACTTATATGACATAGATATGGATAATAAAAAATATATGTTGACATGATAAATGAAATGTGTATATATTAAATTATTTTATTATTGATATTAAAATTTATATAAATAATATATTTAAATATAGTAAAATAAATGTATATACATAACATAAAGTATATAAATATCGATATAAATTCAAAATTACCTTAATATGTTAATAATATTTAAGGGAATGTAACATTGTAGACAAATATTACAAATTTTAAGTAAAACTTATTTTTTTTATGATTTCAGATTCTATTATATATTATTTATACTGTTTGAAATTTTCAAATAAAAATATAATTTATAATTTTTAAAAATAGATGCTTTTTTAATAGATAGATACAAAATCGATAATATTTATAAAATATTTAATAATTTTGCCGTTTATTAACTGAAATTTTATATAATTTGTATATATATATTTATAATTAGAAAAATTGTAATTATAATTAAGAGAAATAAACTATAAAAAGATAAATAGAATTATAAAAAGGATTTATCATTATAAATAATGCATTTATATCAGAATAATTATTTTCTCATAATTATTTGCATTCAACTTGTATCAGAGATCGAAGTTTATCAGATATATTTATAATTTATATTGATATAGAAAGAAGAAATATAGGATCTTTAATTTGTAAACTTGTTTTCTAATATGGATATGTGTTATGCATATTTTGATAAATTTTTAGATAAATCAACACTTATAAATACACATTTGTTCTTTGTTCTTCCAGGTATATATGTCTTTCATTTAGGATACGAAATGTATGCAATGTTCGAAAAATGATAACACTGGTAATATTTATATACTAACAAATAAAAGCACACAATGTTAATATATTCAAATCAGGAGAACATTACTCACTAGAAATAAGATATAAAAACAACAAATATTAAATGTTTGGTGAAATTTCAAAATAAATGTTTAATTGGTTATAAGAATCAGTGAAATATTCTTTAGTTTTACTATTAAGTTCTAGGTGTATTTAATAGTAATATAAATTTATTAGTTAACTCAAGAGAAAATACTTATAATCTTCGGAATGAATGTAATATAAAAGTATTATCCATACAAAAATATATGCCAACATTTCTCTACAATTAATAATTACAAAATATTAACGACTTAATCTTCTTCTTCACTAAAGAGTCTGGTATTATTTAGATACACGGTGTACTCCTATTATAGGTTTCCCATGCTTGAAATAAGCCATATTCCATTAGTTGAGTCATGTTTATTCCTTTAGTAATGAGTTTTTACATAAATATTAATTAATTCTTACAGAGCATCATTAGCAAATTATTATTTCTGTGAAACAGTTCTTTTTTAGTTATATAGAAATACATTATATATATATTTTAAATAAAATATGAAATATATTATAATATTTTATATAATTTAAAATTAAAGTTTGATGACTAATATATTCCGGAAAACACTAACATACGTATCTCCCTTCTCAACAACAATAATGTATTTATACATTAATTTTAATATCTTTCAATTGGAATATTAATATTATATCATATGTACTAGTGTTTAGTATATATGTGAAGATAGTGAAATGATTCTTAAAAATATGATATATTATAGACAGTTTTTTATTTAATAATTTGAATATACAATATATATATATATATTATTGTAATTCAATATTAATTGAAATTGTGCAAATATAAATTTATTTTATTATAACATATATTCTATGATAAATAAAATATTTAGGTTATATATATATATTGTATACAGATATAGAGCATTCATATAAGCATATCTTGTTTTCAAACATTTTATTCTTAATTATATAATTTGTTGAAAAAATAATAAAAGTGATAATATTCTATCTGTGTAATATATATATTCGAGAAATAACAATTAAAATACATACAAGCCCATTATGATGTATAATTAAAAAAACACACACACAAATGCCCATTATCAGAGCGAACCGTAAACACAACTAGATGTTTGGCATTGAGATTATATCATTATCCTTAAATATCTTTACATTATAGTAGAATATATTATATAATCCATACACACACACACACACATCTATGTATTGTTTGCATACATTCCCTATGCTACTACTACTATATCCACATAGTATAAAGATATCTTTGGGTCTAGGTCCTGGTTGGGGTAAAGTTCCCTATCTCTCGCACAAGTTTCCATACACACACACACACTCCATACGAATGTATAGTTTGAACACAACACCACTACATCTACTACTATAGATGCAAGGTGTATAACTCTCCTTCAGCCAAGGTGGGGGGGGGGGGGTATATTTCATTATCTCTTGCATACACTTTTATACTTAATTAAATAATGTGTTGAAAAATAATAAAATTAAAAATAATTGATTTCTTAAAAAAATTTATATTTGAGAAATAATAGTTTCAGATACAAGCACACATATCAAAACACACACACACATGCCCATTATCGGGACAAACCATACACACAACTAGATGTTTAGCATTGAGATGATATAATTATTTCTTAATTATCTTTATATTTATCTATTATATTAGAATAGTTTATATAGTAATACACACATATTCATACACACACACACATCTATGTATTGTTTGCATACAATCCCTATGCTACTACTACTATATCCACATAGTATAAAGATATCTTTGGGTCTAGGTCGTGGTTGGGGTAAAGTTCCCTATCTCTCGCACACAAAAGTTGTCATACACACATGCATACACACGAATATATAGTTTTCATACAATATCTAAAGCTAAGCAGTGTTAAACTCTCATCTGTTTTAGGTGGGGGATAATATCATCACTATCTCCTACAGCGTAGGGTACCAGTACATGGGGTGGGGTAGACTATCTCTTGCGTACGAAGGGGTTACGATACATAAGGTTAATGTACGAGGATTGCGCCCTTCTCTCCAAGGCGTCCAGTTCGATGAGGGAAGGCTTCAGTATAGCGTAGTGACCATTGTCCACGTATTCTGTGTGTTCGCGGTAGTGTGGGGTTAGTGTGTAGTGTACACTGGATGTGGTAGTGTGGGGTTAGTGTGGGGTAGTGTGGGGTGTACACTGGATGTGGTAGTGTGGGGTTAGTGTGTGATGTACACTAGATGTGGTAGTGAGGGGTTAGTGTGGGGTTAGTGTGTGGTAGTGTGGGGTTAGTGTGCGGTGTACACTAGATATGGTGTACTGGAGAGCCAGTCATTAAGTAGCGAATCAATAGTATACAAACAATAATTAATACATAATGTAATACTTATATATATATATATATAAGTAAAACTAATTAAAAGACACTATAATGAATAATTCAAATTTATTTTCTATTCTATATTAATTTTTTTTAATTACTAAGTTCAGTATTATACTTTATTTTCTGATTATCTTGTATATATAACCAATGATAATAATATCAATGTATTAGTGTATTGAAGTGTACAGTTCAATGAACAGCATTATTAATATATTAGACTAATAATAACCTATTTTCTTCCTCTTTTGACCGTAGACGACCTTGCCATCGAATTCGTTGACCGCCAAATGAAGGTCATCACCGAGGATATCGATTGTGACCCCTAGATGATCCTCCACAGCTCCCAGATACTGTTGAACGTATTGCATGAGAGGTGTAGTGATATATTGCATAGGTGTGTAGTCGTATTGCTTCGATAGTGACATTACAAAGGTTGTAATTTAATTTTAACATTTTTTCTATATCGAAAAAAAATTATCAATAGAATAATATTTAAAAAAAATGTATATTATATGTCTACCATGATTATATAAATATAAAATTATAAGAATTAATAAAAATAGCAAAATAGTATATACATATTCAAAAAATTACTTTTATTGAAAATTAAAAAAAAAAAATGTCGGTAAATTAGTCAGAATTTTTTTTTTTTAGAAAAATTATTTTTTAAATATTATTATACCTCATACATATCCATTATAGGCTCACAACAATGTGTTATGCTTAATTAAAATAATTTATCAAAGAAATAATCGAATAAATGTGTACGTAATTTTTAAAAATTACAATAATTTGAAATGTGTACGTAATTTGTTACTTTATTAATATTATAATATATGTATACACATATTTGCAAAATATTTTATTTTTATGACAACGCGCACCTGCAAAAATACATAAAATACATAAGTAAAATAGAAATTTACATCGAATCATAAATACAAATATTTCTTCAATAAAGTGCTTTTTGCTTTATCAATATTAAATATTAAATATTAAATATTTTGCGATGAAACTTCCAAAATATGTTTATTATAACATTTAACAATATAACATTTAAACTGTGAGCGAGATAGCAACACTTTCTACAACGGTCTACCCTACTATGCAGCCTACAGCTGGGATCATGTAACAATGATATGCTAGTGCATAGAAGTCTCACTCATCAACAGTGAAATATTTAGTTGTAGTTGTATTCAATATACTTATTTGGTATATATAACTATGAAGGCTAAATGTTTACTGATACTACACTATTATAATGGTGTGGTATACGTAAACATTAGAATTCAAATTTAGAAATAGACAATCTTAATTGTTTGAGTATTAATAAGGATTGTTGGTTTTTTTGGTTTTTTTATTTATTAAATAATTGTTAGTAATAAATTGTTATATTGAATGTTATTTGTAATAAATACTTCTATAGATATATAATTATTATTAGATATTTAGTGTATATTATATTACAAATTATTATAGTATAATTTATACAAGGATTCCGTAAATTCTATCCAAATTATATTTTTATTTCGGCCAGGCTTGTTTATTAAATGAATAAATTTATTAAATGCATATAATCTATACAATTATTAATATATTGATAGGTTGTTGATTTTGTTTGTTTTTTTTTTGGTTTTTTTGTTTTTTCTAAAAACCAACAACATTGCCTTATATAATTTAAAATTATAAGGTATAATTTATATAATATACATAATATATACTATTATTATTAATATGGATACTAATTTTAAATGATATAATATTGAAATTAATATATTTATCAATAATTTTATATATAAAATAAAAAAACTAAATAAACCTTGGTTTTTTAAAAATAAAAAAACTGCAAAAAAAACCAGATCAGAATAACAAATTAAAAAAAGCGAACAACCCCTCTATTAAGGCTATGATTATACATCATATCGTGTTCAATGTGTTGTTATTCAAGATATGTTTGGGTTAATTTCATCTTAATATCTTTATTTAATATCTTATAAATGTAATTTAAATTGTAAAATTTAAATCAGAATATTTTATCATGTTTTAATTATGTACATTATTATATATATAACTATATTTTAAAGAAATAATATTTTGATAATACTTTAATAATACTTTTATATTCTTTAAATATGGCAATTATTATCAAATAAAATATATTCGAAGGACAAGAATAAGAGCCAGTAATTCTATAAATGGATTTGTACATGTAATAGATAGGAATATTTGATGTGTTTAAAAAAGTTCCACAATAAAAATAATAGAGGTATATTTTTTTATATTTGTTCATATCTATAAAATATCTATAACATATCATATCTATAAAACTGCTGTTTTTTTAATTTGATTTTAAAATTTATTTTGTGAATAAAAATATGCTGCATAATAAGAATATATTAAAAAAATGTAACCAAATTATATATAATTATATTATTAGATATCTTTACAATACTAAATATTTTAATTCCATAAAAGAGAAATAAAGTTGAATTATTTTTACCTATGGTAAGTATGTAAAAAATAAGTTCTGAGAAAATCAAGTTAAAAGTAAAATATTATATTTTAGCTAAACTATATAAAATAAGAGTATATATGATATTATTGTAGCTATAAGATAATATATATATATATATATATATATAAGTAAATATTTATTAACAGTATACATATATAAGATAATATATTTAGAAAGTTTATAATACATATAAGTAAATATTTATTTTGCAATGTAATGTAAAGTAATAATGGGATATTACATTTATAAAAATGCTTTGATAAATACACTAGAATATTAAATTACTGTTATATTAATTGGGCTAAGCGATATTAAATATACTTAAATTAAAACTATAAATAAACAAAGTAATATAACAGAAATATGTTTACTTAGTTTTAAAACGATGTCATATCGACAATCAACAATCTAAATAAAAATAACATGTATATTAAAGTATATAATATTATATTTTTATATGTATTTTATATTTGATAAATATACTAGATCCCATCCCTGATTGTAATTGTGAGATATTTTTACAACGGCCTAATGAAACATAACAGTTACAACAACAACAACAGCCTGCCTGTCTCCCTCCCTCTCCCTCTCTCTCTCTCTCTTACCTGCATTTCATTGTACCAGATACAGCAACCCCCTGCAGTAGTGAGATTAGTGTTAGTACAGCCTGCACCTCTGTTCTTGCAGTTAGAGTGGTACCATACCTGTAGCGGGGTGGGGGGGGGTGAGGAGGGGTAATGTAACGGGTTAATAAAGTTAATGATACGGTATAGGTTTAAGTCAAGGATTGATTTTATAAAATATAAGATTCTGATCTGTATGATGATATTTCTAAGATAAATAACGATAACAGAAATAATGGCCGAGAATTAAATGAAATATTCATGTTGAATGACAAACTAGTCATTCTCACTGTACATGTGAATACATCGGTACACTATGTAGCGATTTGTCTTAGATGTAATATGAATATTATATCATAGTAGTAAATATTTTATTTACGTATATATTTAGTAGCTAGTATATGAGGTATTCATTAACAATAATAGTAGAAGTGCAAAGATTATACGACGTTATAAAGTCACTAAACTTAATACTGTTTTTTCTTTATCATATATAAATTAGTAGTTGTGAAGTTTAGTTATACATTAATATTATAATGAATGCAACAGAAACACGATTATCTATAACCACCCCCCTCCCCATTCTAGTGGGGTTGTTGGGGCTAACCTTCTCCTTAACAGTAGCCACTAGACTAATGGCAAGACCCATACGGTCAACTCTGCCCCCCTACCCCTTCTAGTGGTGGGGCTAACCTTCTCCTTGACAGTAGCCACTAGACTAATGGCAAGACCCATACGGTCAACTCTGCCCCCCTACCCCTACTAGTGGAGGGGCTAACCTTCTCCTTGACAGTAGCTACTAGACTAATGGCAAGACCCATACGGTCAACTCTGCCCCCTACCCCTACTAGTGGTGGGGCTAACCTTCTCCTTGACAGTAGCCACTAGACTAATGGCAAGACCCATACGGTCAACTCTGCCCCCTACTAGTGGTGGGGCTAACCTTCTCCTTGACAGTAGCCACTAGACTAATGGCAAGACCCATACGGTCAACTCTGCCCCCCTACTAGTGGTGGGGCTAACCTTCTCCTTGACAGTAGCCACTAGACTAATGGCAAGACACATACGGTCAACTCTGCCCCCCTACTAGTGGTGGGGCTAACCTTCTCCTTGACAGTAGCCACTAGACTAATGGCAAGACACATACGGTCAACTCTGCCCCCCTACTAGTGGTGGGGCTAACCTTCTCCTTGACAGTAGCCACTAGACTAATGGCAAGACCCATACGGTCAACTCTGCCCCCCTACCCCTACTAGTGGTGGGGCTAACCTTCTCCTTGACAGTAGCCACTAGACTAATGGCAAGACCCATACGGTCAACTCTGCCCACACGTCCAATACGATGTACATAGTTCTGCTTGTCATCGGGCAGGGTTACATTGATCACTGCGGTGGGGTGGAGGGGGGTAGTGAGGGTTAGGGGGGAAGTGTGTTTGATAGAGTGGGTTAGGGATAGTAGGAGTTAGAGATAGAGATGTGATATGGTGAGGGTAGAGGAGGTGGGGGTAGGGGTTAATGTGGGTCTGTAGTAGAAATATATGATATTGTGGGTTAGGAGTAGTGGGGTTAGGGATTGAACATATACAAAATAAATATATTATAATTATGGTACATTACAGTGAATTTACTATAACATTAACTTTACTTTAAAGCCCAGTCCTATCATAGTAGTACCTGATGATAACAATGTTTACTTATCTCAAGTCAGAGGATGGTAGAACATGTGTGAAGATGTGAATGTTTACAGAGGTATGATTGAAAATATCTCATTTCTGTTTTCTATGAAATCTTCAGAAAAAACATTATTTAACGTTAATTATTATTTATAATAACATAATGATATAATGATATTAAGATGTATGTTAGTTTCATAATTGGTATATCATAAATTAGGCTCTGATATTTGGAATTAATAATTATATACATTATATTCTGATGACATTAATTTATGTTTTTGATTGAGTAAGATAAATTAGACAATGATATATGAGATTTAATGAGATAACATGATATAGATATAGGGACATAGCAGTATAACACCACAAACCATAAGGAAGGTTACTGATATCTATACCCCTGGCAGCGACGTCCGTACATATCAGCAGGTTAGCTTTACTTTCCTGTTGCAATGATTATAGAGGTGCTAGTCGATTATTAAAGTAGGCACTAAGTGGAACATATTTATTATTTGAATGGCACAAACAAAACATGAAGTATCACTAATTTAGATATAATAACATATTGCATAACATCATGTATTATGTAATCTGTGTATAATAACAATTCTATTGATGTTAATGCATTCAGTAAACATACAAATCATTATTGATATTATTATTGATATGTTATTTATCAAGTAAATCATTCAACATTGAGATATTTGTCATATGATTAATCTTTTGTTCATATACAATTTTAATAAATTATATAAATTGTATAATTAAATAAATTATAAGTAATAGAATTCTAATATTTTGTAATTATTTTTTATTGTATATACCCAGGTTAATATATCCTGTTTAACTGCATTAAAGTGGTGGGAATATATACAATATATATATATATATATATATATATATATATATGTACTATATTTTAATGAGAAAATAGCTGCAATAGACATACGAAATATTAGACCCAACTAAATAACTAAATCACTGAACAATACCAACCAGCATCCGATACAGTGATGATAAACCACTTCTCAGATGATCACAAAGAGAAATAAGCATATACGATGATTATGTAGACGATTAGTAACTGAAATAACATACTGTGGCTACTTGGCTATAATAGGCGACGTAACAATGGGGGGGGGTACGTCTATTATATGGGGGTACGTTGAATATTGGAGGGTACGTCAATCTAAGAGGTACGTTGAATATTTGGGGTATGTATACTATAGGGTACGTCTACTATACGAGTTTCTCTACTATATAGGGGTCTGTCTACTATAGGGGTACGTCTACTATAGGGGTACGTCTACTATACAAGTGTATCTCTCTACAAAACGAGTATATCTCTACAATACAAGTGTATCTCTATAAGTATACCTTGAACGAGGCGAGGTTTGCTTTCCTCTCCTCAGCATTACGATCACTGTGCAAACATACGCTCTTCAAGTGTTTCGTGTCTGTGAGTAGGTATGTAGGTATATATGTGTTTGTGTGTGTGTGTGTGTGTGTGTAGGTGTGTAGGTGTGTATATATTATATGTGTATGTGTGTATGCAAATTTTATTTGAATAAAAGTAAATAAATAAAAAATGTATATATATATATATATATATATATATATATATTCATATATATATATATTCATATATATATATATATATATATTTATTTTTTATTTTAAATGAATATCAAATATAACCACAGAAACAGAAACAAGTGAATGCATTCTATCTAAGCCAATGATTACATTTGATGACTAGGTCAAATATACAGTTGATACAGGCACGATTATCAGGAGTCTATACAAAATATAAATGGTAATTTGTATGACAATAATATAACCTATATAATATTAGGTCGCATAGGGGATCCTTATATTATCATATATTGATGAACTAATATTTTTAATTTTTTATAATTATCAATTTAATTTATTAATAATATTATCATTCTATATATCGATAACTTCAGAAATTTTCAAATGATATATGTAATATTAGTTACCAACAAATAATATTTTATAGACATAGCACTTTTTTTTACTAAAGGTCAATATATGTATTTATATATAATGTAATTTTTTAAATTATTATATAAAATAATAAATTCAATATTTTTATAACTGATTTTTAAGTTTTAAAACTACATTATTTACAATATTAAGGCTATATATATTATTTATGTAATTCTAATAATCGATGAAATTTTTATTTAATTGAAATTATTTTCAATAGCTATATTTGATAACTTTCATTTATAACATTTATCATGTATACAATTTACATCATATATATATATATCAGGGTTGGCGGTTTTTTCGTTAAAACCATTAAACCCGGTTTATTGGGTTTTTATCCGGTGTTTTGGGTTTTTTCAAAAATATAATATTTCTATGAAATATTATATTTATTTCATTAATATATTTTTGCGTAAAAAGATAGTAATTTAAAAAATTAGTTTTTAATATGATGTACACATATGTTTAGTTTGATTGTATATTTAGTTAACATTTAAGAATATCTATTGTAAATTTTAAAATATTGAGAAAAAACTTTGTTATAATAGATTTGAGATATGATTTTAATATTGTAAAATTATACTTTAAGGTACAGAATAAATTTCACTATTTACTATTGAATTGAATACTATTTGAATATATTAATAAAATAATGAATGAAAGTAATTTTTATTTTTAATAAAATATAATAATAATATAAAATTTAAAATATATAATTTTTTAAATTATATATATAAAGCATCGAAAATTCACATCGAAAAAATCGGCCGATTTTGCATAGATATACGCAGTAATGAAATCGTCGAGAAATCGTTAAATATTTAGAGACATCTCTAAATGATGAATAGCAATAGTGGTGATATATAGGTGATATATCGGTAGGGTTGTCGCTCAGAGAGAGAAAATCTGTTAAAAATCGGTACGATATCGGTGAAAAATCAGCCTACTTTTTCGGTGTGCAGGGGATGAAAATCAAAGATTATTTTTTTAAAAATTAAAATCAAAGAGAAACTATTATGATAATAAATTATTAATAATAGCTTATTGATAATATTATCATATAATTAATAATAAAAAAAATATGTTTTAATATGTTTTTTATAAATGTAATATTTATAAAAAAATGTATTTGATATTTTCTCCAATTTGTAACAGTAATGAAATTGTAAATATATGATGGATTTCAAAAATGTTGTAGATATAGGTTCAAATAATGATTATTTATAAAATATTGTGAAAAAGGAAAAAAAAATATTGTTTTTTAAATAAATGCATATTAAACAAAATATGATTTTTTTTTAAATATTAACAAACTTAGCATATACATGCAATTTATTTGTTCCTTTAAATATTTATGATAATTTATCAAACATATATATGTGTATATATGGTATATTTTAACCAACAAATTATTTTCAAGAACAAAAAAAATATATTGAAGAAAAAAAAATGGCAGAAATTCCTAAAAAATTTTTTTTTAATATTTTAATAATATTTTTAGATTATAAATATATGCATAACTCATTTTTTTGTTAATGTTATTAGATATTTGGCAAACTTCATTTTTAATATTTTTATTATTTTACATGTTAATTTTCCTATCTACCAATGTTAAACTTCTAGGACCCGGAGCTCCCAAAATAACTGATAATATAGGCTCACATTTGTGTTATGGGTTCTTCATATTAATCTTAAACTATATGCAAAGACAATTATAAATCGAGTACCAAAAATAGTAAAATGATAGCTCTTAATGTAAATATGATATCATAGTATATGCTACATTATTAACCTTCGACCCTAGACAGGAATCTCTCCATGTTATCGCAATCGAGTTTAGTTCTGCAGAAGATTATGGCTCGCTCTATGGAGAACTTGTTGATGACTTCTACGATCTTTACACCTTTCATACGCTTCACGGCCTCGGAATGAGCTTCTGTAGGCGACCAATGAGATCGAGGGAGAGAGGGTGGGTGGGGTATGTTAATGTATGGGTGTGCGATTGGTGGATGTGATGGCTGTATTTGTAGTAATGAGATCAAATGGAGTGTGTTATTGTATAGGTAGCAGTGAGTGAATGAGAGGGAGGAGTGGTGATATGTATGGGTAGCTATAGATGTAGTATAAGTAATACTTATTAAGTATACACTTTAAGATCGCATATTTATAGTAAAGATATAACATAATACATGATGCTATCAAGTTTATTATCATTTTATTATATAATATCATATATCGTCATTGTATGGTTTAATATGACATTTATATGCAGTTTTCTAATAGAAATATGTATTCAAATAAATTAAATGAATTTATATTTAAATAATAAAATTATACAAATTTATCTTTAAATTATAAACATATATGAATTAATCTTAGAATGAGATGTTTGACTAACTAGACCCCTACTTAACATTGACCTATATTCCTAACCTTGACCATTACCGCGGACATTATCATTGCTGTGAACTTTATCCGTAACCAATGAAAACAATCCACTCGGTCCATTCTTCTGCCACCTATTGTCGTGGTTTGGATCTATTTTGATGACCTGGCATGTTTTGATGGAATTGAAACTTTTACAAACTACATTATTACTATAATTATATTTAATAAAAAAACTAAGAATTATAAAATATATTTTACATTTTTTATAAATTTAGATTTTTTCTATAATAAATTCACTTATAGATACTAAATATAAAAAAACATGAAATATAATGCACTCTATATTGGCTATAATCTATATATAACTAAATAATGTATTTTAGAATATTAAAATTAAAAATGTCCTATTAATCACTAAATGTAGTATTGGATATTCGAATATGAATCAACGAATAAAGCTGTTATTCGATTCTGAATAATACTCTGCGATTATTAAGTTCCTCTTCGAATATATATGTTAACAAATATCATATACTAATCAGAGTATAATGGTTCCTAGCACTAACGACGTGATGAACTGTTTCAGGTACGCTGTCCTGCCCCTTGAGATCTATCCACACAGGGAACTTCATTATCTTCTCCTGTTAGCACAAGATGTAACCATGTATTATGTTTAATACATAGAGATGATGATACATGGTGATTGAATTGAATTGAATGAATATTTATTATGAATTTTTCAAGTTCGAATTAGTAATAATATATAAGTGATGTATTTAGTTCTCAATAGATATATATATATATATATATACGGTTTATTCAATTTTATTTTATTATTATTAATGGTATTTATTGTTTTACCTAATCTATTATTTGTATTCTATTTATACACTTTTGAGAAATCATTTATGAATTATTTAAGTGTTTAAATACACTTTCAATCAATCAATCGATATATATATAAATCACTAAACTACTAAATAAAGTTAATAATAATTATTTATTAAAAGTTATTTTAATATAATATAATAGATATAAATTCAAACTTCAGTATCTTTATGTTTATGAAGGGCTTCAAATAAGAAGGATATCTATTTACTATTATTGTAGCCCAGTTGTCTATTTATTGTAGATCATCTATTGCCCTAATTATCTGATATCTAGCATTAGCATGAAACAATCACCGTGTCAGATCATCTACTGCAAGCATTAACTTTGTCAGTTATGCAATATAACCTATTCTAATTCTACTTGTGATCCAATGTAGTATAGAATGCACTCTGTACTCTACCATTAGAAATACTATTAGGTCATTCTAGAACATTTAATAGATATTGGGCATGCAATTTGAAACCTATTATAATAATTTAAAGTGGCCGATATCTGACTATATAATCTGGCGGTATAGTTTGGAGTGAATAAACAACACTACTACTATAAGCTATACAGCGGACATACCACTCTCCATTACAGTGCATGTATTGCGTAATAGGATGACCACTACTAGATAGACAGACAGACAGACTGACTGACCGCTAGTTTCTTAATGTAAAGATGTAGCCTATAGTAAAGGTGCTGACGAGGCTCGAACCCGGGTCCTACTACCTATGTGTCTGACGCCTTAACCAACTGAGCCACGCAGGCAGTTGTACTATTAGGAACCCTACTACTTTATACCACGCGTAGCAGCGCTTCGATTACATCGCCTGACCACTACTGGAGAGACGTACAGACAGGCACTGACCGCTAGTTTCTTGACGTCGAACGAGTGCAAGGTCGCGGAACACACGATGACCTGTAGCCGACGACCTTGAATATCCTGCGAGGGTATGCCGGCGTGCAGACGGGTTATCATGTTCCAGTTTCCTTGAGATAACAGCGCATCCTAATATGGAGGTGATAGAGAATTGTTTATTCAGATACTTACATAAAGGTAATGAAATAATATTCAATTTTAAACGTATAGAGCTTTGGTTCTCAACCTATGGGTCATGACCCAAAATTGATTAAATGGGATTTTTGTTTAGGTCATGGGCTAATTTCTAAAAAAAAAAATACTCGTGTATTATTTACAGTTTAATACAAATCTATCATTTAACTAATGTTTAATAATACAAATTAATTTTTCATTGGGTCATGGTATATTTTTTAATTGACGAGTTATCAAAAAAAGGGTCACGATGAAAAAAGGTTGGGAATCACTGATATAGAGAATGGTGTAGATAGGTAAAGATAGGTATAGATTTATCTAGATCGGTATTGCTTTATCTCGTTAATGTAACATTTGTCAACACGCCTGGACATATATGTTCTAAGATGGCCGAACATCACATGACACATACATTAATAACAAATGTTCAAACAAATATTATTTATTTTTAAATACGTTTAACTTTTTTTCTATATAAGCTTAAACAGTGTATTATGAATATATCAAAATAAATATTTAATATTTATACAGCAATATAATTGCAACATTTAATTTATTAAATATTACTTAGTATTTGTTGACAGTCGTCTTAGGACACATATAAAGGTGACAATAATATTTATATTAAAAGATATGTCTTGTAGTAATATATATATATATGTATTTAAAGTGTGGAATATGATTGTATCAAGTGTGGAGAAAGTGTGCATTGATTTAGATTAGATGTAACATCGAATATCTACGAAAAGATAAAATGTAGTGTATAATATATTAAAGATTCTTATTAATTTAGTTTATTTACGCGCATATATCAATATATATATATAAAAACATCAATATATATAAGGTAATTCAATATTTGAATGACTAACGTATACCAAGAGTATATTATAATGGTGTGCATTATGAAGATATATCTAATTTGCTCCACTAGATGGCAGTAGTAGTATACTAACAGCTTCGTCTAGCACCAGGTAGCGTACGGACTTCAGAGAGATGCGATTGGCCGATATCAGATCTGCGATACGACCGGGCGTTCCGACTATGATGTCCACCTAGTGATGGATGTCAGCGTTACTTATGACTATGTTTACATTAGGATAGATTGTTTGTGAAATTGTTACTGTCTCTCGCCCGTATAAATATTGTTATAGATTTCTGAATTTTTTCCCTTTTCAAAAATGTTGTTGTATTATATATGAAATGATTAAGGGTAGGTACGACCTCTATTCTATAAATAGATTTTACATGGTTTTAATAGGAAAAATAGTGGTCTACTATAAATGTATTAACTTATTTTTAATTTATTTATTCAATAGAATATTTAACACAATGATAGATATTATAAAGATCTATAATAGTTACATTTTGTATAGAATAAGAAAGAAGATATTTAATTTATATTTTAAATTATATTAATAGATCATTATTATTTTGAAAATAAACGATTAAATTATGAATATATTAAATTTTACTAATTATTAAATTTTTTAAAATGCATTGTGTAATTATATATAATATAATTTATCAGAAAATGTAACTTATTTAAAGAATTATTCAATGAGTTTATAGTGTTTGAATGAGTGAAATTAGTAACAATAATTATTTTGAGTTAATTGATTCTAAAGATTTACAATAAAATTATGAAAAATGTATAAAATATATAAACAGACGATACCTTATCACATTATGTTATTATGAATAAATAGATAGATTTGAATGCTGAATATTTAAATTTATTTTTAAAATTATTTATTTGTGCTTTTAAAATTCAAAAACGAAATAATATTTATTAAATTATTTCGATTAAATTAAATAATTTTTTTTTAAATTATTATTATTATAATTTATATAAATGATATATTTTAAAAGTGGTTATTTTATAGTTATATTTTACATAAAACATGATTTTTATATCATTTTAAAGATGAAATTTGGTATTTTAATAATATTATATAAAACAAAATTTGAAACACAATTTGTTCTCAATTTCAGAGGTTGCACCCTTAAGAAGAGTTATTATTAGTTGGAATAGCACTTTCAATAGTCAAAGTGACCTAGAAAAGGTAGAAAACACCTATCCTAGTGTACGCGTGCGGGTGATAAGAGATTGTGCGCTACATACCCCATTGTTTATTGCGGACACCTGAGTTTTGAAATTCACCCCACCCACGATTAACTGCTCCCTACAATGTGTGTACGATGAGAGTGATTATATGTGGGGGGAAGGGGGGGGGGGTTTAGTTGTTTATCTAATTATAATTAATATTTATTGGAAGTTTGTTATTTTAATTTAATAAATATAAATATTTATAAATTGTTCACTTCTAAAAAGGCTTTAAATAATATGTATATCTTACTATTATTGTAGTAACTCCTCTATGTGTTTAAACATATACGAGTGTTCCCTACAATTTAATAAAGGACATTAAATATAGTCTGCTATAAACTCTATGTTTACATATATACATCTATACGGGTGTTCCCTAGAATGTTACATAACATATATATATAGTTTCAAAGCGAAATATACAGTAATATGCTTTTATGTATATACACTATATATAGTTATATGAAACACAGAACGGCATATACACATAGCTGATAGTATATTCCCTAGTACTAACATGGATACTGAAGATACATGTATGTGAATAACTACTTTATAATCTAAATGAATGCCTAATACATATATCTACAATCTATAGATAAACAAACTACTGCTAACTTAATGTTTGAAGACTTCAGATACTTCTTGAACATGGTGACATTGTTGAAAGTCTGTTCCGCAAGCTCACGAGAAGGCTGAGGGTGGGTTTTGCCAGTTATTGGAGTGATATGTGGAGTGAAAGAGATTGCTCAATAAGAATAGATTGAAGAATCTCAATAAATATAGGTTATCGAGAAAATAATGAAAAAGATTATAAAAATAAATATCTTTATTAAATATCTATATCTATTATATATATGAAGAAAAAGTTACTCCAATATTATTAATAAATATCGATACTATCAAATATGTTTTAGTTATTCAAAAGTTACTCAAAGGATGTATATATTCTCGATATATCAGATACTATATATATCATAAATCCTGGTAACTCAGACTCTTATGATATTTAGTTGTGTACCTATATACATGTAAGAATAATTTGATATCTCAATACACATTTATTCAGTCCTTTAAATTCTGTGATAAATATATATATACACACACACATATATAAGTATAATGCATAATATCAATAGTAAATGTAACCTCTAATATCAATGCATAGGGACTGTTCAATACTTTTGGTGTTGGAGGGCTTATATGTTCAGCTGAATGGAAAGATAATAACATTACTTAATCTTATATAACCTTGCATACAGTTACTTTATTCAATATCAGTGATCAACTTTAACCTCTAATAATTAGATTTAATAATTGCATTCGAGTTGGTGTGAAACCCCTTATATATATTATATATTATATTTTCATTGAATTTTAATTGTTTTCTATTGAATTAAAATGTATTGAAAAATATTATCTTTATTCTATAGAATTTGATTTTTAATACTACTACTGGTAATATTACTTATTCTATTTATAATTTAATATTATATACATTTTATAACATTATTTATATATTTTCTTAAAATCTAGAATTAGTTACATAATGTAATATATTATATGTATATCTATTAGAATTAAAATTATGAAATGTATAATTTATTAATATACAAAATTGAAAAACCACAAAAAATATCAAAAGATTTAAAACCAAAAACCAATCTCGGCCAACCCTGGGCTAAACACTATAACTATCTAACATATGTAATAGACAATGGTTACATAATAACAGGCGTTACACAATAGACAATGGTGTTAGGTAATAGACAATGGTGTTACATAACCTTTAGAGGAAGACACTACGTGATCTGACACAGCTGACGATAATCCCCTGCTTCCAAATTGTGGAGGAAACTTAAACTTCTCGGCTCCAAAGTTGTAGGATAGCTCTGCATTCTGTGTGGGTGTGGGTGTGTGTGGGTGTGTGTATGTGTGGGTGTGTGTATGTGTGGGTGTGTGTATGTGTGGGTGTGTATGTGTGTGGGTGTATGTGTGGGTGTGTGGATGAGAGATAGGTGTGATATAAGGGAGGAAAGAATTATATGGGGGTGATGTGGGAAGGTAATGTGGGGTGGTTATAATATAGGGTGATGTTTGAATTGGGCGTAAGGTATATTCGGGTTGGTATGAATCGGGGAGGGATGTTAATGATAATAGGGGAGTGGACATTTTAACAATGGAAGGTGATGTTATTGATAGAAGGAGGCATATTAAAAATGGAAAGGGTATATTAATCATGGAGGGGTATGTTAATAATGAAAGTGGGCATATGAATCATATGCCATCATATGATATGATGGATATGGATTACTGATGGACTGAGATATGTCAATAATATAATGGGGCGTGTTAACTACATAAGGGGCATGTTCTAGTAATGGAAGGGGGTGTATTTACTACAGACGGGGGCGTGTTAACTACAGAAGGGGGCGTATGTTAACAGAGAGACAGAACAGTACCTTGAGTGTTATGGCGGGGTAGAACGTAGCATTAATTAGATTTTTTTCGATGGTGTAGGCCTCCCCGAAATCATTACCTGCGTGTGACAGTATCATGTGACAGCATCATGTGATAGCATCATGTGATAGGATCATGTGATAGGATCATGTGATAGCATCATGTGATAGCATCATGTGATAGTATCATGTGATAGCATCATGTGATAGGATCATGTGATAGTATCATGTGACAGCATCATGTGATAGGATCATGTGACAGCATCATGTGATAGGATCATGTGATAGCATTGTGTGATAGCATCGTGTGATAGCATCATGTGATAGCATCATGTGATAGCATCATGTGATAGGATCATGTGATAGCATCATGTGATAGCATCATGTGATAGTATCATGTGATAGCATCGTGTGATAGTATCATGTGACAGCATCATGTGATAGGATCATGTGACAGCATCATGTGATAGGATCATGTGATAGCATCATGTGATAGCATCGTGTGATAGTATCATGTGATAGTATCATGTGATAGCATCGTGTGATAGCTTCGTGTGATAGCATCGTGTGATAGTATCGTGTTCGGTGAATGTATGCCTTGACAATCGCATGTATACAGGAGGTCTCATACAACAACAAACGGCCTGATTTGTATAGCCAAACATCAGGATATACAAATTGGGCTGTTATTTATTCTTTTTAAACATGTACCCAATATCAGACAAGATTTAATAGGTAAACATTGTGCATCTACCTAACATCAGATATAGCCGTTGACAGCGAAACCGCCCAATATTGATATTCTACGATATCGGGTTATACAAATAAGGCTAATATCGAGCAGCTGTTAGTGTCGGTATGAAGCAGCTATTACACTATTACACTCTGATGTCACAATGATCGCTTGTATTGCCTTGTACCGTACACTGAACGCGTGTCTATATATATCCCGTCACGCATCACTGATTAGTTCGCGATGACTATATTAACGATGACTCTTAATTCTCTGTGGACACATTTCATGTATCACCTAATAACTGATATGTATACATGGGTCTCTGTACAAGATAACAACTGTGGCTAGGCATGAGAGAGGTATGCTTGTGATTCTAGAGTGATATGTTTCATTCTCTCTATATCTATACCTAAGCATAGGTATTATTCTCATTACATTCTATATGTTTTACTATAGATATTAGTAAGTGAATTAGGAAGGAATAGTGATGTACCCCACTTTTTTTCCAAAGGTGGAATTTATATCCCTTTCATCATATTTTCCAATGCCCTTATATATATATATAATAGCTACGATTAAATCGATAGGTAATACAATTGATACATCGTTAAACCTAGGACATATGATAAACTTCAAGAGATGATAAGGTAGACGAGGAAGTAGACAATCAGTTAGTACTAACCATTCTTAGACCACTCGATACACTTGTTCTCAAAGTCAATGTAACATCCGATCACATCGTGTAAGCCGTAAGACTGAGGGGTGGAGGGAGGAGGTTAGGGTGAAGGAGAGAAGACTGAGGGGAGGGTTGGAGTTAGGGGTGAAGGAGAGAAGACTGAGAGGGAGGGGGTAATACTGAGGGGGTTAGGGGTGAAGGAGAGAAGACTGAGAGGGAAGGGGTAATACTGAGGAGGTTAGGGGTGAAGGAGAGAATACTGAGAGGGAAGGGGTAATACTGAGAAAGAGAGGGAGTTGTGGGGGTAAACAGAGAAGAAGGGTAATACTGAGAATGGGGAGAGTGATTTAATCAGCAATATAGATGGGAGTCTGCTAGGTATGATGGATTAGAGAGTATGATGAAAAAGAAAAACCGGGATGGAAAGTGGGGCCAGTGATCAGATATAGTATATCTTCTATGTGCGTTGGTTTATAGATAATACATTAAGCATTGATGTATTAGCTCAGATCAGATCAATGATGGTTCGGTATGATTATAAGTTACTAGCTCAATATTTAGATAATATAAATATTAATTTGTGTACATAATTCTATAAGAAAATTACACTATTTATATATATTATGAAAAATATGAGGCAATAAAATCTTTTTATATGTATTTATATATGTTTGTATATATATATATATATATATATATATATATATATATATATATATTACAAGGGAATAACAAAATTTGTGTTGGTTTATATTTGAAGTATTCAAAATATAATTTAAAATAAAAATTATTCAATATATTCTCTAAACAGTTTTGTGTTAAAAATAATTTATATATAACAGTATACACATACGAAATGAAGGACATAATAAAGGACATCAAGTTTACCTCTCCATAAGTCTCAAATGTTTTCGACCAACTTTTTTTTCCGGTACCACCAAAACCAAAACCGTGAGAATCGGTACCTAAAGGGGCGTGTTTTAATATATAATTATTATTATTATGGTGAAATTTAAGATAATTGTATTTTAACGCCTGGGTAAATAAACTAGGGGTGAAGTTTAATTTATTATTACTTAGAGAATGATAGTTTATAGTATGGAGATTGATATTATGGTAAGATGAAAGTTAACGCAATATTATTGTAAGAGTGTGAAGGCATTATAACGGAGTTCTTTAATTAGACGTGCATACCTTAATGATTGATATGAAATACACGTTGCGCTATACTAAACACGTTACTTAAATACTAAATATCGCATTCATATATAGATATTATTTATTTGCAAGCAATAACTATATTACAATTTGTTATGTTTCTTAAACAGAACTGTTTTACTCATTAATAAAATTAATAAACTCTATTAAGATGGTAATTATAATTTATATATATTTATATATTCAATATAAAAATCATTAGAAAATTGTTAAATAATTGTAAACATTTATAAATATTATATTTAACAAAAATCTCTACATTATAATTTGTTATTGAATTTATTTTATCTATATTATATAATTTGTTGTGATAAAATTTATTAAATAAATTATTATATACAACATTTATTTGTATTTACTCAGGTGTAGTTTATCTAGCTTCACAATTTTCATTAAAATAAAAGTTTTTATTACATCAATTATTTATAAAATAATGTATCTATCATTTACTATACAACTTATATCTCAATATGATATATATATAACTATTTAAAAAGATTTTATGACACCTTTTATTCAAATTAATTATAAAATATTATAAAAAATATATAATTATATGTATATAATATACACTGTATATAATCACATATTAGATATATGTATCTTATTATATAACAAAATGTTGTATACAACTATAGTGATATTGTTGTTATTGTTATTTAATTTGGTGGAGTCCTTTCATCCCATCCAGGAACCTAGATGAAGTTTTCACCTATGACCATATGGCTCTAATGTCCCTTCGAAGCCGCTCTCGTGTTAAGACATCCGTGGTTTTAACAAGAGCCGATAAATTATTTATATATAAATATATAATGTCACTTCTAAATAATATTTTAAGACCCATTTTATCAAATTAATTAATGGTCCGGACAAGGTATGTATATGTATATGTACAGGACTACATATGTATTATTACTTTAAATCTGGTTTTCTCAGTATTCTGATTTTATTCTTATTACTAATCTACTAAAAACAGTATAACTTTGTTATTATTGTATGCCTCATGTTAAAATGTTCACTATATACTAGTGATGTAAATGATGCTGATATTTGTACTTATTGTATTTGTAATTCATGTATAATCCTCATATTATTATTGGTGAAAATATCCTTTACTATCTTACAATATATCCATATTATCTTACGAAATATCCTAAAGGAATGTAAATTATATAAAAATAAAACAAATAACATATAATACAAACATATATAATACATATTTTAATGAATTAAGAGGACACACTACAATGGTTTGGTTTACATGTAAAAGATACGAAAAATGCTATTTTTTTTAATCTATTAACTAAAAAAATATTTACTTTTTTTTACTTTTTTTTTTAATCTATTAATAATATTCCATATTTTATATTATATGTTGAAATTTATAGATGTTTACATATCTTTATGTTATACGTTTCTAAAAAAAAAAATTGAAATATCTGATAAAAACACATTAATTTTCTAACTAAATTGCTAATTAACATTTTTTAACTAAATATTTTTTAATTTTGACAAATGACTTTAATCTTACAGGTTTTATCTAGTTATATTGACAAAATTAAGAACAAATATTCAATTTTACAAAAGGTAATACTAGTTATGTCAGCATGATTGGTCACAAATAATTATTCTGAGTAAATCAAGTTTCAAATATAATATATGAATATAAACAATATGAATATACAAGTACAAATAATATAATATAAACAAAATGGATAATGTAATGAACACAATTTAAACACCACTTAAAAGATAATATGTGAAGTATTATAATTTTACATTAATAAAAAAATTGAAAATAAATTTTTTTCCAAAAAAAAACGAGTGTAGTCCCCTTAACATGTAATAACAAATTATTTTATAATAGAATGATATATTATTAAACTATAGAAAAAAAAATTATGTGATTACATATTATTAAATTTGTGTAATTGAATTTACTGTATCTATTAACATTGCTGGCGCGAAGGACGTACCTCCCCTTAAAGAGTGGTGACACTACAGTATACTGTACACTATATGTATACGTA
The DNA here is from genome assembly GCA_964019155.1 of Osedax fenrisi. Taxonomy (NCBI): domain Eukaryota; kingdom Metazoa; phylum Annelida; class Polychaeta; order Sabellida; family Siboglinidae; genus Osedax; species Osedax fenrisi. Next base: position 16,640,229 of record OZ025244.1, on the reverse strand, counting down.
CTAACCCAGTTGTAGGTTAGCATGTTCAGTAGACCAGCCCACTCTACACAAACCTTCGTCTGTAACTGTTATCTCATAGTAGTAGCTACCTGTAGCAGTATAGGAGTTGGTGTAGGTGGTGGTGTTGATGGTAGTGGTGGTGGTGGTGGTGGTGGTAGTGGTGGTGGTGGTGGTGGTGGTAGTGGTGGTGGTGGTGGTGGTGGTGGTGGTGGTGGTGGTGGTGGTGGTGGTGGTGGTGGTGGTGGTGGTGGTGGTGGTGGTGGTGGTGGTGGTGGTGGTGGTGGTGGTGGTGGTGGTGGTGGTGGTGGTGGTGGTGGTGGTGGTGGTGGTGGTGGTGGTGGTGGTAAGGCAATCGGTACTATACTACTACCACTACACACACTAGTATTGCATAGAGTAGATAATGATTTATATTTGAAAGTATAATAACAAATTAATTGTTGATAAAATGTGAAAAAGAATACTATTTAATAATATTAAATTAAATATTAAATTAATATGCATTAATGCCCTTATTAATATAATATATAATAAAGATATAATTAAGATATAATAGATGGTGTGGGGTTGTTTATATTACTAAATTCATATAATCGCAGCATATAATCCCGTTCGTAATACGAAACTTAAAAATAACGAATACGGAAGGCCTAACTGTCAGCGTATCGAGATATCAACTATTCAGTGTACCTTCATTAACGCCCTTGTTAGCCCTACATCCGTGCCACTTCTTAAGGTCTCGACTCTGACATATAGAGCGGACGACGTCTATTGCCATCAGAGGGTCTCTGTCGTATATGTTCATCGCCCATTTGCCTGTGGGGACTGCGGGGGGGAGAGATGTATGGGGGACCATCTAACTGTGGGGACTGTGGGGGGGAGGGGGGGTGGGGGGTGGAGATGTATGGGGGATACAGGGGACATCAGGAGATGAGATATGTATGGGTAGGGAGGGGTCCATGAGGAGATGAGATATACATGGAGACCATCATCAGGAGATGAGAGATGTATGGGTAGGGAGGGGTCCATGAGGAGATGAGATATACATGGAGACCATCATCAGGTGATGAGAGATGTATGGGTAGGGAGGGGCCCATGAAGAGATGAGAGATACATGGAGACCATCATCAGGTGATGAGAGATATGGGGTATCATTTTTGATCGATCGTATCATTTATAAACATTTGCGTTATGCACACAATAAATATTCTAGGGAGTGTAGAGGTGGTGAATGAGTGTACTAATAAAGGGGAGGTGGTACTAATGAAGAAGGGGTGGTACTAATGAAGAGGGGCGGTACTAATGAAGAGGGAGGCGGTACTAATGAAGAGGGAGGCGGTACTAATGAAGAGGGAGGCAGTACTAATCAAGAGGGGGCGGTACCAATGAAGAGGGAGGCAGTACTAATCAAGAGGGGGCGTTACTAATGAAGGGGGGGCGGTACTAATGAAAGGGGGGCGGTACTAATGAAGAGGGAGGCGGTACTAATGAAGAGGGAGGCGGTACTAATGAAGAGGGAGGCAGTACTAATCAAGAGGGGGCGGTACCAATGAAGAGGGAGGCAGTACTAATCAAGAGGGGGTGTTACTAATGAAGGAGGCGGTACTAATGAAGAGGGGGCGGTACTAATGAAGAGGAGGCGGTACTAATGAAAGGGGGGCGGTACTAATGAAGGGGGGCGGTACAAATGAAGGGGGCGGTACTAATGAAGAGGGAGGCAGTACTAATCAAGAGGGGGCGGTACCAATGAAGAGGGAGGCAGTACTAATCAAGAGGGGGCGTTACTAATAAGGGGGGGGCGGTACTAATGAAAGGGGGGCGGTACTAATGAAGAGGGGGCGGTACTAATGAAGAGGAGGCGGTACTAATGAAAGGGGGGCGGTACTAATGAAGGGGGGGCGGTACTAATGAAGGGGGCGGTACTAATGAAGAGGGGGCGGCACTAATGAAGAGGAGGCGGTACTAATGAAAGGGGGTCGGTACTAATGAAGGGGGGCGGTACTAATGAAGGGGGTGGTACTAATGAAGAGGGGGCGGTACTAATGAAGAGGAGGCGGTACTAATGAAAGGGGGGCGGTACTAATGAAGGGGGGGCGGTACTAATGAAGAGGGGGTGTACCAATGAAGGGGCGGTACTAATGAAGAGGGGGTGTACCAATGAAGAAGGGGCGGTACTAATGAAGGGGGCAGTACTAATGAGGGGGGGGGCGGTACTAATGAAGGGGGGGCGGTACTAATGAGGGGGGGCGGTACTAATGAAGGGGAGGCGGTACTAATGAAGAGGGGGTGTACCAATGAGAAGGGGCGGTACTAATGAAGGAGGCGGTACTAATGAAGGGGGCGGTACTAATGAAGAGAGGGCAGTACTAATGAAGAGGGCGGTACTGCTATCATGCAGTATTACTAACAATGAGAGCCGATACAGATATCATATGGTATTACTGCAGGCGCATGATATATACTGCATGAGGCGATTAACTAGCAGAGAAGGAGAGAGCCAGGGTAATGGTGGCCTAATAATAGACTGGTTATAGTGAGATAGCGAGGGAAATGATACTAGTGAATGATGGTAGGTTGATGTCGGGTAGTCTTTACTACCGGTATTGGTGTAACACAACGTAATGTGGTAATGTTGAGATGAGGTGTGAGATATGTGTGTAGGATGTGTGCTATGTTTGATGCAAGTGGGGGACGACAACTGACAAGCTAAGCTGTAAGCTATAGCTTATTGTGAAACCCTTTAGGAGGAAAATGCATATTAGTATTATAAACTAGAAAACGAAATCAGAAATCAAACAAAAATTCTTCTAATAAATATTATTATTATTAAGTTATAATTTCACTATATTTTATTGTAGTGGTGGGTAATGGGACAATATGGCTACGGGGGTATATGGGGGTATAGGGACGAAGAGATACTGAGACGTACTACTCTGAACCGATAGAAACCTGGTTTGACATTCGGAGTGGAGGCTATGTCCTTCTGATGTTGACTGTCCACTATACTCTCGTGAACAGTTTGTATGATGGGAATGCAGAAGGCCTGTACGTGTGTATTAATAATATTTAACTAATTTATACTCTTTTACTAATGTATACTAATTTATATAATATGTAACTAATTTATACTCTTCTACTAATTTAATTAATTCTACTAATTCATACTAATTTATATAATATGTAACTAATTTATACTCTTCTACTAATTTAATTTATATAATATGTAACTAATTTAATTAATTCTACTAATTCATACTAATTTATATAATATGTAACTAATTTATACTCTTCTACTAATTTATACCCCATTCATACAGAATATGTATGCGATAATCGAAAAGTAAGATATAAATATAGTATTTACTAAGTAAATTTTACTTATAAAAAATAATATGATATTCCCAAAATTCACGGATTATATTAAACTACAGTAATTACAAATAATAAAAAATATAAAATATTGAGAATTTTAAATAAAAAGACATATGTAAAACAACATCCACATTATACTGTTTTGCTTCTAGATTATATTAACATCGTTATATAAAGTATGTAGTGTTTAGAATGAATTATTATATAGAATTTAAAAGCAGTACAAATTTACATTTTATAAAATACAAAAATAGTATATCTATAAAATTTGTAAAACTATATGAAATAAAATCTATTTTATTAATACAAATATTAATCGAGATATATATCGTTGCTATATAATTTATAAAGTTATATATATATTAACATATTTTATTAATCATTAATATTATTCAATATGCTTTATTTAAACAAATAATATTTGTTTATTATAATTATTTTTAACACTTGTAAAATAAATAACATATATAAATATCATAACATTTATTTTTATTTAAAAAATATATAATATTTGTTCGATGGTAATACAAATATAGATGTATCATTAATAGTTAATTTAGATAATAATTATAATTTAATTGTGTTATTACATTCATTAAAGATCTATTATATAGAGTATAGTTTATTATGTATGGTAAATTTAATTCTAAATATATATTCTAGTGAAATCGTTAATATAATAACCCCAGTTTTTCCACTACCAGTTTCAGCAGCCTGTAAATATTTTATAAATTTTTTTATTAAAATTAAATAATCGCAATTATGTATTTCATTGCGGCGTTACACTGAATTATAAATTGAGAATGATACAGATGGGCACACTGAATTATAAAGAGACATCATATAGATGGACACACTGAATTAGAACATTCTAATTCAGTGTGTCCATCTATATGATGTCTCATTATATTCTCATTTGAGAATCACATAGATGGACACACTGAATTAGAATGAGAATTATAAATCGCGTCGCTAATTAAATTATGCATAACTTACTTAGTCTACTTCTATCATTACAGATACACGATATGGCATACAAACCATTAAGACATCACCTCCTCCGAGAATTAACGGAATACTTTCATTTTGTATATCGGTCGGCAAACTGTAAGATGTATTATTGGTAGATGTCATATTATCGAGGTAATTGTACACATGATTATATATATAGTTATTACCTAGGTTGTATATAAGAAAGCATATAAGTATATGAGAAAACATTAAGAGTGTGCAGTATAGATATAAAACTAGATTTAAATATTATTTAATATGTTATTCAGTATAATAATTATTAGTATATATCATCTTAATTAATTAGTAATTATATTAATACACTAATTCAAGTTAATTTGAAGGAACCCGACTAATATGTGGTATACATGTATGACCGAAACATGGAGTAAAAATTGTTTACTGAAAGATGAAGTTTTTATTACTGGAACAACATAATTATAAGGATTATAAAAAATATTAGTTTATCTAATATACATAAATTATGTAACATAATACAGTATACAAATAAATAAGGTTTTATAGTAACATTATATATAATTTGTTCGTATATCTATAATATACATTTAATAAATACTACATATTTCAAAAATATGTAATGAATATTTCAGTAAAAATCTTATTTTAAATGTGTTGATATGCTATATCTCGACTAAAGTCAAAATTTATAAACATTAAAAGTTTAACAATACTATGACTCATAATTCAACTATAGAAGGCGCTAATTATATCGTATATATAGTAAACGATTATAGTTTAATATAGAGTATATATCTATAGATGTATATCATTTATAAAACATGCTTGTTTATATTGTATAATAAATGTAGTATATAAAACGTATAGTCAAGTATATATTAGGCTTTTAGTAATAAAATAATATATTCATTATATATCGACTATCACCTATGGTTGGGATATACTAATTATTGATTTTAGTTGACTGTAATCGTCGATTTCACATTTAAATATATGGTACCTAGTCTAGGTAACCTAGAACTTCTAGTCTAGAAGTAATCCGAAATTTGAAAAATTAAAAATCTGTAAAAGTGACATCAGCAATATTAAATATTATCTACATTATGTAGACTACATATAATATAATTGGCCATTATAATTATCGTATCGTATGTGTATATTATCGTATGTCTATTTATATACTATCATACATGAAATGGCATATTAGTAACACACACATATATATATATGCGTGTAGTTATTAATATTTTGATTTTGTTATTTTCACTGGTTTGGTTTAGTTGGATTAATTTTTTATATTTCAAGATTTTTTTTAGCTGCATTAAATGATTTAATGATTTGATTTAATGCCTAATCATATTATACGTAGATAATATTTAATATTTTAGGTGTTCCTTTTGCGGATTTTTAATTTTTCAATGTGCCGATTACGTGCCATAACTAAATAATATAGTATTTAATAATAAATAATTTATAATTTATAGTATCATATTTTATTTCATATTAAATTTAATATCATACATATTAAAATAAAATATCACATATTTTATAATCATAAACTTATACATTTTCACTAACAATATTATATTATATAAATATTATACTTAGTATATTAAAATTACTTACCACCATCCCATTTCATTGACAGCTTCTGCCAATTCTGGTATGACCGCCATTTCTGTATAAATTAGTGTTTATATTATAACAAAGTATGGAATAATATGTTTAACGAAATACCTTCAAATGCCGTCATTTTTTATTCGAAGTGAATTATGTTATTATATTATTAAAACAGATATATTTACAAAAGTAAAATCCATATTTTTAAAATATACTTAAAATAATGCAAAAGTAAATAATATTACCAATGATAAAAGAATTAGATAAAATAAATATCCTGGGTAAATATCATGAACTATCCAATAACTTATAGCCATAGATATTGAGTGAGGATAGATATACCTCACTCTAATGTCTATGCTTATAGCACATATATGCAAGACCTCCTATAACCTCAGAGGTTATAGGAGGTCTTGATATAGGTGTGTGTAGGGCATCGATATAAAGAAAGTTACTTTCTTTATATCGATGGTGTAGGGGCTTCATAAAAGGAGGGATGGGGGGACATGACCCTATATATATATATATATACAAAGATATTATATATTTATATTATCAATAATAAAAAAAATGTCTACAATTATATTCAAATCCTGGATTTAAATAACTATTAAAAATATAAATTAAAATAATATTTGTAATTTAAAGAGTAATATAAACCTATTTTCATATTATACAAATATAATATGTCTAAAATTCATGTGAATTGAAATCTAAATTTTTGTTTACAGAAAATCGATATCCCTTCATAAATTGAAAATGATTTAATATAAAATATTAAAATTAAATAGTACCGTTTATATTTATTTAACTACATTTACTATTGTATAGAAGATTAGGAATTGCAAAATATGCAATTCTAGAATTCACATCACATCGATTATAAATGAAAAACGATAAATTGCATGTTACATATTTCAAAGTTAATAAGTTTTCAATTTATTTGAAGATGTATATATACATTTTTCGAATATTTTTAACTATTATTTGATTAAGTAACAATTTATTAAATATCTTCCCGTATGTACATTTAAATTAAGGCAACTATAATTATTATAATAATCAACTTTAATGATAAATATATGTTATTAATTTTATAATTTATTCAATGAATTCTATATCAACTCGATAACTTCGTCGAGATCTATCTGACATTATATTCGGTGTAAACATTTTTAATTAATATTAATAACAAATTTTATATAAAAATATTATCTCTAATATGAGTTGTTAATATCCAATTATATACAAATATCACGAAAGTATTTATATTGAATATAACATAAGTAAATCGATTAATCGATAAGTTACCATTAATACATTGTTAATCACTATTATTAAATCACTATTAGTTAATTAACTTAATAATAATGAAGACGTTTTATAAATATTATATTTTATTATAATCTAATGTTAAAAGTATCGTTATTTTCTTTTTAAATGATATATACAAGTTCAATAAATATAATGTATCTCTTATATAAATTACTTTGTTATTGGCGTTATTAGTCAAATTAGTAAATATTACTGCTTTAAACCATTTATACGAATATACATGTTATAGGTGAAAATTAATTTTAATTACAAAATCTAGCAATACAATTTAATTTTGTAATTAAAATAATATAATTAAACATATATTCTATTTATATTAATATATATATATATATATATATATTCCCAATACTATTCATTGAATATATAATAAGAAATATGTGTAGAAAATAGAAAATTAAAACACACAAATATAATCCATGCCTGAATTTGATCAAAGATTATAGAAATAATGGTTGTCAAGTAAATAAATTTATAAACATTTGCTAAATATTTTTAAATTGTTAAATTTAAAATTTAATTATTAAATCTAAAATTGCTATTTATATATTAATATATGTATATTTACATAAGTATATTTAATTATTAATTTTATATATTTTAAGGTTAAATACAAAACGGTTATAATACTTTATATATTAGTTATAAATAATTTAAAGTTATTTTGATTTTAAAATTGATTTTAATATTTATAATCAAAATAATTATAATAATTATAATAATTATAATAATTATTATTACATTACTATGTTATTAAATAACAACATTTAATTATTTTATAAATATTAAATAATCATCATTATTATAATGTTACCTTCAATTTAATATTAATTCATATTATAATAATTAATGTAACATTTTAGATAATTATTATCATAATATCATATTATTATTATTATAATAATTATAATTATTATAATAATATAATTATAATAAATTGTTAAATAATATTATTAAAGTTTAATGATTATCCTATAACATAATACATTAGTATGTTATATAATTAAACTGTTAATATAGCTGTTATAATAATAATTATTAATAATAATAATAATAATAATGAATAATAATAATTAAATTAAAGAATATATTATTATAATACTTGCCAAGTAACTTGGGTATAAGTTTTTGTATATATTATTATAATGTATAAGTTATAAAGGATATCGATAGTACACTTATTTACATGGTCACCATGATGCCATCATGGCATGATAGTGAGCATGATGCTCCTTTAAATATTCAAATTAAACTTTACTCTGTATACATATTTTATAATACAGTACATTATATGGTGAATCAATGAAATCATATATGATGTGTGTATGTACATATGTCATATGTATGCGGTATATTATATATTATATATATGCTATATATTACACTATAATAAATAATACATAATATGGTGAATCCATGAAATCCGTATATATATATATATATATATATATAATATTCACACTGATAATCATGATATAAAATTTATATTATTTTAAAAATTGTTGCAGTTTCAAACCGATCCCCTTTAAAGTCATCCCACATTAATTCTAAATATTTATATAATTAACTCTTCTAATATTACTTATATATATACTTCATTATATTGTTATTATTTTTTATATATTTAAAAAAATGTTAAATAATTATTATTATTCTTATTAAAATCTAAACTATATATAAACTATTTCCTAACTTTATTATAATTCTTTATAAAATATTAGTTATATTAACATAAATTAACAATTAAATATAAAGTTAGTTTATATGATGCTCTTTTCGATCAAATAAACTTACAAATACTAATACACCAAATCAGTGTATTTAAATACAAATATGAATTTGAGTCCATCCCTGATATATAAATATATATATATATATATATATATTTAACTGCCTGTGAGACTCAGTTAGATAAGACGCCATACACACAAACAGTAGTTGTGGGTGCAATCCCAGTCCGGACAATTAAAATAGTGTATAAATAAATGAGGCACTCATTAAAACCATAGATGCCTTAACACGAGAGCGGCTTCTATGGGATATTAGAGCCGTATGGCTATAAGTGAAAACTCCTTATAAGTTACTGGAATGGATGAAAGGACTCACCAAAATAAAATAAAAATACAAATAACAATAACAATAACAACATCAATATATATAGTGTAGATATAGTACATACAATAGATTATATACTAGTTCATACTAACCGATAATGTTTTATCAGTCAGAAGATGCCGAACAAGATACCGTTTCACGTGACGCACGTGTCCGGCCAAGATGAGATGTATAAAGCGATAGAGCTGAACATGCACAGTCCTACGACCAAGGGGTGGCAGTCGTCGAGGTTTCATCGATAGACGTTATTCGTTTACGTATCTTTATATCGAATTTAAAAAATGAGCCCATATAGGATTTCATAATATAAAAATTAAAATTAAAATTAAAATTAAATTATTATAAAAATATATATTATAGAATTAGTATAATATATTAGTATTATAATATGTTGTTCAATTATTATATTAAATTTAACGAATAGGTTTAGTTTATATCCACAAGAAATTGTTATCGAACTCGAGAAGAAAGTGAGAATAAAGAAAATTCAGTTGCTATCGCATCAATACTTGATCGGTTAGTGAATTCACAAGAATTTAAGAATTAATTCATTTTCTATTAATTAATATATAATTATATGAATATTTTAATACATATAGATACATTCTAAACATAACATTACTTTACTCTTTTATTTTATATAGATACACCAAAAATAAACTATTTTCGAAAGTATAATAATAATAATAGTAATAAGTTCAATAATTGGTTTTCATTTTATGTAATATACTGTATTAGATATAGAATAAATATGCTAGTCAGCTAGACATATACATCATTATATACATGTGTAATATATACTAAACCTTTACGAATATTCATTTTAAATTAAGTCACTGTAACTATGCACTGTAATTTAGTTATATAATTGTATTCATTATTTATATATTAATTATATAACACAATTAGATCCTCCGTAATTGTGTGAAAATATAATAATGTTGTATAATATTATAACCAATTAAATTATATAAAATATTGCTATATAAAACCAAATGTAATGATTATTAATGTTTTAAGAAGTTTAGTTGACGTTTAATATTATTTTCGCTAGACACATATGGAAACTACCTACATCCCTCCATCCCTTAAAATTAGCAATATCAACTACTAACTGAAAATATACCTCCTTTCTCACAACATCTAAATTTAACCATATTCGTTTTCATCACTGTAAATTTGTCTATACAATTTATCACTATTATTATCTCTTTAAAATAGTAATGCCTTGCAAACTAAGAATTTAATTATTAAATAGTCTTTATAGAAAAGTATCTATCTATCTATCTATCTATCTATCTATATTATAACGTTTCCCTACCATATTGACAGCTTCGAAGGTCGAGTTCTACGTCGGTGATGTTCCGGAAGGTGACGACGTCAATCTGGAGGACGCGCGCTACACTCGACTCGGGTACGTTGACACAGCACGCTAGGCTCGGTAATCAGTGATCTCGTATGGAGATATCTCGTGCGGAGGGTTTTAATTTTGTTCGGTGATTACGGATGCAGCGTAAATTCTACTATTTATAAATAATTATTTAACCTAACATCGCGTACGAGGTAACCACACCACAACAGGTTACTCAGCACTAAATCACTGATATCCGCTATGCTTCGTAGCTGGCGGGTTTCCTGATATCTTGCGTCACGTGTCTAGTATCGGTGATCTTGCTCGCTCGCTTATAATAATAACAATAATATTCAATTTATAAGAACACTCAATGTATCCCTCAATGGAACCCGATAAATATAATTTGTTATCACAATATCATTGTCTCATTAATCAGAGTGAAATCTATTTAATTAATGATAAATGTAACTTATCTAGTACCTTCTTAAGTGTATTAGGTATATCATACTATCAGCATCATTTCTAATACTAATTCTGTTTCCAATGAAACATTCTAGTAATTCCAAATATAACTAACCCCTTTAAGCATCGGCATTAGTATTACACATAGTAGTTCCCAATACTACATTTTAATAACCCCCTCATTCTAATAGCCCCCTACCCTAATAGCCCCCTTCATCCTAATAGCTCCCCACCCTCGTATCACCCCCTCACCCTTATAGCCCCCCCACTATAATAGCCGCCCCCTACTATAATAGCCCCCATAACCCTTATAGCCCCCCCCTCTATAATAGCCGCCCCCCTCCCTCACATAGGTACGTCGCCCTCTCCGACAACGAGGCGTCCAACTGCCGAGCGAGAGAGCTGAAGAGCGTTCACGTAGACGCTACCGGAACATTCGTGAAGTTCATAGTTCACAAGAATCACGTCAACAAGTACAACATCTACAACCAGGTTCGACGTGTTCTAGTCAAACTATACTTTATAGGTAACCAGTGATTTCGTGAGCAATGATAATTTAAATAATTATTTACAAATAGTAGAATTTACAATGCGCACGAAATCACTAAACAAAATTAAAAAACTCCACGCAAATCACTGTGCACGAGGTTTGCACTGGTTATATATTTAATACATGTTTACTTTAACCTAATGTATATGTATTACATAACTAACGTTTGTGTATTAAGCTGATGCCTCACTTTAGGCGAATATTTGCAAACGTCTAGATTGTTTGATTTAAACATTATTATTATTCGTAAATAGTGGTTAATATGCACAAATATTCGCATGTACTGTCTCAGCTTAAGGTTCGCATTCCTCTTGTGTATGTTTACGCTATATATATATCATTTAGTGTGTATATATATATATATATTAATGAGTATATTTATCTATTTCATAAGATTACATTTAACTTTCTGCATCTATCAAATTGCTTTAGAAATATTAATTTTTTTATAACATTTAGTTCGAATCTAAAGGTATTAATAAATCATTAGTATTGTTATTTATTTCTTGACAATTATTTAATTATGGGATAGTATCCTCAAAGATTTTGTGAAGCAAAGATATAACACTCCCTATGTATGCAACGTAATTTAGTAATATCCCCAGCCGCTGCTAGTAGTAGTATCGAAATCACTGAAATAGATTTAGGTTCGGCTCTGTTTGCATACAACAATGTTTTCATTGCTCTATTAAATTTCATGCAATATAAATTAGCTTTTACTCACTAAATATATACTTATAGCATTTAAAACATACATATCATATTTGTTTGTTATATATTAGTAATAAACACTTAGTTTTCATCATATAAATATTAATTTGAAGCATATTATTTAACATTTTAAAAGTGTATAGTTAAATACGAATTTAGATTATAAACAACGCATAGTTCCTAAAAGTAACCCACTATAGGTGGCACCAGGGTATTCTGTATACAAATTCGAATTACACGATTTTGCGTAAGTGTTATATCTTTCCTTCGGAAAATCTTTGGTATCCTCATATTTATTATGATATAGTGTATCGATAAGCTAAAATATGTATTAATGAGTCCACTTTATAATTAGTATTCATAACGTACGAGTCACTATTTAATGAATAAATCAACTCTACTAGGGTTATAATTAAGTTGTCCCATTGGCAATATAGCTTCATAAACTGTACAATATTGCAAGATTGTACGGTTGTTATTAAATCTATGCTTTTGATTGTATACTGAAAGTATTGAATTTTATATACTCGTATTATGATAATTATAAAATTAATATAACAATTTTAATATCTTCCATTGAAAATAAATTTTCTAAAGTTAGAAGTTTGAGATTTCTGATAATAATTCATCCACCATAGATCTATGCCTCCAATCAGTGCACCATACACACACTCTCTTTATAATGCATATTTTACTGGATAATATAGTTACATCAAGGTAAATATGTTATCACTTGTAGGTTATTTGACAAATTGAAATTATTACTATTTTCAAGAATTATACAAGTATACAATATAATATATATTTATAATAATAATAATAATAATAATAATCAGAATTTAGGTATGACCATGGTAAACGAAGAAGCGCAATGCTTATCTAGTCGTTTACCTAATTTATATATATATATATATATATATAATCATATACACAAAAGCAAACTCTTCCCATATTATAACTAAATAACCGCATTAATCAGGTGGGTATCGTGGCTCTAAACATCATCGGTGACAATGTGGACAATATAAAGGTAACGCAGGCGCCCCACTATTATCTGTACGCTAAATTATATCTCGAAGTTCATCGCGCTGTCTTATCTTCATGAATATATGCACATATATATATATATATATATATATATTATATTTTTATCATGCAACGCCGTATTCTTCAATGCGCGTAATACATGCGTAACTAACGGTGACCCCTGTGCGACCTTCGCTTACATCGCTATTACTTCATCGACGTACGCTGATTCCTATCGGAGCTTCGCCCGCATCTTTATTATAGATAGATAGATAGATCAAAAGTTTATTGAATTACTGGTTATATATAAAGAAAGTTATAATTATATATAAACATATACTTATATAACATATATAAACAAAATATATAAATGTGATAACAGTAAGACAAAACGACACGATACGAAAAAACAAGAAATAAACGGAGAAGTAAAATAAAAATAAAACATTGGATTATACGAACCGTTGAATTATAAATTATGCAATATTAGGTATCGCTCCACGACACCTATGCTACCTCATCGCCTATGCGTTACATTGCGTAACCTACTACGACCCCTGTATGACCTTCGCTCGCCTCACTATTACATAACACCGTTGCAGATAATCGATGACAGCGATGCAGACGACTCTCTGAATCAGAAACTTGCACGCGCTACTATCGGGTAACTAACTAACGGTGTAGGTGTGGGTGATGTGGGTATAGATGTGGGTGTGTTGAGGTGTGTGTAGGTGTAGGGGTGTGTAGTGTAAGGGTGTGTAGTGTGTGTAGGGGTGTGTAGGGGTGTGTAGTGTAGGGGTGTGTAGTGTGTGTGTGATGTGGGTGTGTGTGTGTGTGATGTAGGTCTGTGTAGGTGTGGGTGTGTGTAAGTGTATGTGTATATGTGCATGTGTTCGTAATTGAGAGGGTGTATGTGATGTAGGTGTGTGTGTGTGGGTGTATGTAGGTGTGTAGGTGTATGTGGGTGTGAGTGTGTAGGTGTGTGTGATGTAGGTGTGTGTGTGTAGGGGTGTGTGATGTAGGTGTGGGTGATGTGGGTGTGGGTGATGTGGGTGTGTGTGGGTGGTGTATGTGATGTAAGTGTATGTGATGTAGGTGTGTGTTTGTCAGTGAGAGTTTGTGTGTGTAGGTGTATGTGTGTGTGGATGTTGTTGGTGTGTGTGGGTGTGAGTGGTTATGTGTATATGTTCGTGAGTGAGAGGGTGTATGTGTAGATGAGTGTATGTGGGTGTGAGCGAGAGTGAGTGAGAGTGTGTGTGTGTGAGTGTAACAATACTTTATATTTCTATTATATATTTTAATTAATACGTATATTTATATATATATATATATATTTACATATGTTTTGTATTTTTAATATACATTATTTACATTAAAGAATTTTATTTATTTTCTTTAAAACTTTTATTAACCATATTTTATTATGTATAATTTATTAATCTCACCACGAAATAGATATACTCTTTTATCTTTATTCGTATGTTTCTTGTCACTATATTTATCACTACAACTAAACATTATTGTGACCTAATCATGGTACAAGATGTAGTTCTCTCTTCGTTATACCCTAATGGTATTCTCAATATACCCTCCGATTAACTTCTGATCGTAAGGATTCATATAATAATGACAAGCATATATAACTATTATAACACTTTAATAAATAGTATTTTTTTAATAATTAAATATATGATTTATTTCAGCTTACTAATGTAATACTAAGGGGGGGTTAAGTCTTAAAAGTAACTAAATTACATTTCATGGATTTATATTCAAACGAATTTAGAACATATTTTTACGATAATTCTAACAAATGAATCTGAATATAAGAATAAGTTCAATGTTTACCTATTTAATTCTTATTTAACATGAGCATGTTCAAGTTTATTATTTAGATAAGAATTATGAATTCCTATCTAAATACTGTTTATTATTTAAATCAATGTTCTAATATACAATAATAAATTTAAATCATTTACCGATATTTTAACAACATATCAAATTCATTTTCAATATATATACCAACATATTTAACTTGTTCTTATATAACATGATATTTTATATATATATTGTTATTGTTATTGTTATTTTTATTTGGTGGAGTCCTTTCATCCCATCCAGGAACTTAGATGAAGTTTTCACTTATAACCATATATGGCTCTAATGTCCCTTCGAAGCCGCTCTCATGTTAAGGCATCCATGGTTTTAACGAGAGCCGATCATTTATTTATACACAATTATATAAGATCGCTTCTAAATAATATTTTAAGACCCATTTTATAAATTTAATTAATGGTCCGGACGAGGGTCGAACCCGTGTCCTACTGCTTGTGTGTCTGACGCCTTAGCCACTGAGCCACACAGGCAGTTAATATATTTAGTATAATAATTATATATAAAGTAGAAAGTTAACTTAACTTAAATTAGTTAATTTACTAATATCTTAATCAAATCATATATTATAAAAAGTATGTGTAAATAATATTTACTAAATATACATACCAAACGCAATACACATATATCTGTAATTGTTGACCCCTAATTATGTACACTTGACCTCGTAAACTTGACCTCATATACGCGACCTTAACAGAGGCGGTGAACAGATCTCTGCGATGGACGACCTTGCATTCGACATGTATCAAGATCCTGAGGTCGCTCAAATCATTCGCAAGTTGGAACTCAAGAAGCAAGTCGCTGTTAACGGTAGTGATACTAACCTTGCCTATGTGTGTGTGTATGTGTGTATGTGTGCATGTATGTGTGTGTGTGTGTGTGTGTGTATCTGTGTGTGTGTATGTGCATGTGTGTGTGTATGAGCATGTGTATGTGCGCGTGTATGTGTGTGTGTGCTTTTCAATATGAGTGTGCGTGTGTGTGTATTTATGTGCGTGTATATTCCCATGCGTGTGTATAGCTATAGTGTTATTAGCCTTGCCTATGTGTATACACGTGTGTGTAGATATTATAAAACTAGTGATATTAGCAAAGATATAACACCCCCTATATATGTGCAACGTAATTAATAACTACTACCTGCCGCTGTATTATCGACTGAAATAGATTTAGATTTGACGCGGTTTCTATACAAAAATGTTCGCATTGTTCTATTAAATTACATGCAATTTAAATTAGCTTTTACTCGCTAAATAAGTATAGCATTTAAAACCTATATATCCTAGGATAGCAATAGCTATTGGTCTGATTTATATTAACAATGAGCGCTTAGTTTTCATCATATAAATACTAATTTAAAGCATATTATTTAACATTTTAAAAGTGTATAGTTTGATACGAATTTACATTACAAACAACGCATAGTTCCTAACATTAACCCGATATAGGTGGCGCTATAGGTGTTTTGTATATAAAATCGAATTACACGATTTCGCTTAAGCTAAATTTTACTTTTGCGTAGTTAAATTTTACCATAGAAATATCTTTGGTATTAGCTTTAACCATGTGAGTACAATATGTATGTGTGTAGCCAGCTTGTATCATTGTACTTCTAGCCTGATCTATGCTGTTCATACGGGCTCGTAGGCAGCATTATTGGCATTACAAAATATACTATGCAATTTTATACTTTGTGATCGACAATTTATCAGGGGGGGCCCTCTTATTTCTCAGGGGAGCCGGGACTCTCAGGCCCCCCGAAGCGACGCACCTGTGTGTGCATGTGTGTGAGCGCGTGTGCACATGAGTGTGTATGTGTGCATGTGTGTGTGCGTATGCACATGAGTGTGTGTGTGCATGTGTTTGAGCTCTCATGTGTACGTAATAAACATACTATGCATAGTTATCTTATAACTATAGTGGTACTGCCCTATCAAATGTAAGTCCACATGTGTGTGTGTGTGTGTGTGTAGCTAACTTCTAAATATATATGTATGTGTGTGTGTGTGTGTAATATCAGTGTCATACACTGTACGATGAGTGCCGATACGTATTACGATAGTTTGTACGTACACGATCCGATCGTTTATGATATATGTATTAGGGATGCCACTACGTTAACACTCTCTGTAGATATTCATCATCAATACTCGGGAGGGGGGGTATTACTGGGGGATAATACAAATATTATTAGCGGCATTAACTTATTTAGGTATTCTGCAAGACTATTGACATGCATGCACCAATGGGTGATCATCATGATATATATATATATATGTACATTTATATATTGAGTTGTACTTTCCCCTAGTTATTGCCTAGCTCGTACTACTGTAAAGATATATTAACGTAGGGAGTGGCTACATATGTCAACATATGTGTCCGTCTTCTATATATAGAAGCCTATAGGCTTTTATAGCATTTTGATTACACATGTTTTTTGTTGCAATCTGTAAATATAACTACGATACATTAAATAGGAAACATACATATATATATATATATATATATATATAATATTATCATTATAATATAATATTTCTAAATTATTAAATTATAACTTTGCAGAAGAATCGTACGAATACGCCAAACAGTTGAAATTCGCGATTTTAGAATTACAGAAGGTCGGATAAAGTATACACTAGAGCCATAGTTACTATTCGTATACGTTGTACCACGTGTAAACATGATCATGTGTAGACATTACACCTATCCTAGTATATAGGCTAAAGTGCACGTTATACATTCGTATGTTATAGTATAGAGGAAGGCGAGTCTAGAGAATCAGGCGTATATGAACATTAATAATTTAAACACCAATTGTGAAACAGATTAGGAATAGACACTAGATAATAGTGATATTACTTTCTTATACGTATAGAAACCGTACTAATATCTCATATTATATACTTCTAATGTTATCTACTAATACAGCTAATACTAATGTTATCTACTAATATAGCTAATACTAATATTATATACTAATACAGCTAATACTAATGTTATCTACTAATATGGCTAATACTAATGTTATCTACTAATATAGCTAATACTAATATTATATTATAACGCATTCGTTCGCGACGAATCATTTACACAATATAACCAAAAACGTTTACGCTTGATTTAATTGATGACTAATGGATGACTAATCACGCGGTTCATTTACTAGATAGGCGAGCAGGTCGGCAAACACGAAGTGGAGAAGAGGCAAGCTGTCGAAAATGAGGATTACGATAAGGCTAAAGAGTTAAAGGTCGTGCTGATCTATTATCGTAGCGCTAACGCTTAACTCGTCGGATCGTAATGCTAACTATGCGTATCCTATCATAAACAATATATTCATAGTGATATAGTATTTAAACTATAGCTAAAGTAAGCGTAGATGAAGTGAAATGAAATGAATTTAATTTTTTTAAAGAAACAGTCTAATATATATATAATAAACGATTATTCGCGAATATAATACAAATATCTCTTTTAAGGCATATAACAAAGAAGTCTTTAAATGTGATCTTTAACATCATAATAATCATTGTTTAGGATACTATTAATGAAGAGAGACTCGGAGTTTATAAATCACTAAATCTTCACGAACTTCTCGATGATCCGGTTTGTTTGTCTAAATTTATCAAACTTTTCATATATATATATATATATATATATATATATATATATGTCTGGGATCTATGGCTCAGTGGGACAACCAACATTTTGTAAGCCTAGCTAGTAAGCCAGAGATCCTGGTTTAGACTCCAGGCATTTCTTGTTTTTCTCTTGTGTATATCAAGAACTTAATAAACGATAAAATAAAACACAAGATGAAAAAAAATGTTAATATTTATATTGTATTGTCCGGGGCCTCTCACAGTTATTTATAATATGTACAAGTCTATGACTTCTTGAGGGGTCCATTTGTATCCACTATTTGTATTGTATTATTCAATATATATATGAGATTTCAATAAATAAATATTAAATATTATATATGTATTATCGTAATAAATATAAATGTAATTCAATCAAATAACAAATAATATTATTACATTTTTCAGAATCTTCGTATTGAAAGAAAGCTAGGTTTATATAAAATTTAATAATCGCATAATTAAATTTAAAATAATTTTAAACAAACAATTTATTAAAATTAAATTTAAAATTCCTATTCAGTATGATTCTAATATTGTAGTCATATTTTAATTTTAATTTTAAGTTTATATTCTCATTAGATGTAAAAAGAACGAGAACTCCGCTGATATCCGAAAGAAGGCCACCTATTGACGAAAATGAGAACACTTCGCTGATTAATCCCGAAGAAATTCCCTTACCGATAAAGTTTGTAGAGATTAAATAACGCTACGCGTGTATATAATATTCGTATACTACTGAAATAGAGGGCAATACGAGAGAAGGGTAAACAATATAGGCAAGTTGAACACACCTGTTGTGTTTAACATGACTTTCACTAATTATTCCGGACGCAACAACTGCACTAGGACATAATAACTAATAATCAATAATTTAATTATTTAATTAATCGCAAACGGATACACTTGGCCCACAGGTATTGTGGTAGCTATTATAAACAGTCGCTATTGTTCCGATAAGAATTAAGAGGAAGTAGTTTATAGACCACGATGTAGGTGCACTTAAAATTACACGATATTACCACCGATTATAAAGTGAGTTAGCCTCGTTATAAGCCTTAAGCGAGGGTTATGAGTGTCATCGTTATCTAGGGACCTTAGACCTTAGGTTACCGTAGACTTTAGACCTTAGGTATACCTATACGATCCATATACCTGGTTAACCTAGACTATTTTTAAAACAATGGATACCTTAACATGAAAGCCGCTTCTAAGTATAGTGGAGCCATATATGGTTATAAGCTAAAACTTCATCTAAGTAACTGGATGGGATGTAAGGACTCCACCAAAATAACAATAACAATAACACTAACAATAACAATACCTGTTCACCCACCGTAGTAACGAGCATCTACGAGAACAGAAGATAGAGACGCCACGCGACCTCACACCTTACGAGGATCGCCCCCTACTGGCCGGAGATCAAAAGTCTGTTTTCTTTGATAACTATTCATAATTGTATTCATTAATATCTGCGCGTATTATCTATACTTCAATCCAGTAGTAGACATTCTAGAAAATACACTAATATTTTAATAATTATTATTAACTAATATATATTTGAATGTACTATACATATATGTCATATATATATATATATATATATATATATATATATATATATATATATATATATGTATATATATAGATCTATATTTCAGAAAATTATTTATTTTTTCAATAGAAATGTATACATTTAATTAAAAAATATTTTGATAAACGTCCATTTTGTCCTATTCAGTATACATACTCATGTTAATAACCTCTATATAGGATCCTCTATATAAGAACCCCTATCTATATAGAAACCTGTGTATAAGCTCGCTACACGCACTTCACTACTACTTCACTACTACTTCACTACAGGGCGTTCCGAGAAGCTAACGACGACGAAGACGGAGATCGCAGGAAGGAAGGAGGCGTGGCTAAGGAGGAGATGTCCGACAGGGATCAAAGGGCAGCCTCGGCCACCATCGATGTGTTCGAACTGCCTCTGGTTAGTCACGCGACATGAGTCATCGGCCAATCTCATTAGGCACTTTGTTATCAGACAGTTTACATCATCATTCATTATATATATACGTGAATTTAATGTGATTTTTGAAAAGAGAAAACAATATGGATTTATTCTAATTCATTTATTTTTAACAGAACATAAAATACTGTTATAGAAAATATAAATATAATCTTTTTAGAGAAAAAAATTCAAATATAAAGATGATAAAATATTTTATAATATAACAATAGCCCACACTGTTATTCATATATCTGCGCATAACTTAACTTTTAAATACGTTCTTAACCAATATGTTCATATAGATAGATTCTCAGGATAATTAGTGTTTTATAATATTATATAAAATAATAAATATTCATATATATTTAATGAATAATTAGTATATTGATATATATATATATATACACTTTTACATTTTTATTAATAATAAATAATTTTATTTACCATTGCATTTGTTTTTAAAATACCTAAATTATCAATATATTTTGTCAACAATAATATAGTACCGATAATATATCTATACATAATAATAGTATTAATAATAATTATTTATTAGAAGTTTTTGTTTTATTAATAAATTAATAAATAAATAAATTAATAAATTAATAAATTATTGTCATCATATTTTTACTTCTAAAAGGCTTCGAATAAGACCTTGACAACCTCACTATTGTTGTCACCCAGTGATATCGCGCAATAATTCCTACTCTTCCCTATAGGTTACAAAATGCTACTCGAAGCTGTGGTCTCAACGAGAGGAAGGTCTTCGCGAGGTCATGGCTGTTCTCATGTCCAAGGACAAGACCTCAGATAAGGACACGTGCAGGTCAATTCTCAAGGCCACCCTATTCCTCGTCAATAGGTCGTTAAAGGATAAAGTCTTATCAGTTAGTTCTCGTCGTTGGTCTGTAGTCTACGTGATAGATGATTGATTCGCGATTTATTGATATAACTACGTAGTCTTGCGTATTTACTATTAATTATCTTCCTAGTAGATTTTCAATTATTAACTCTATTGATATATTAAAAGTTGTTAATAAAATTTATATTTTTTATAAATATAATATTTAGGATATATTAATATTTAATTGTTATAATATAAAACTTTTAAATGTAAGAACTTAAACAACAATTTTAAAATAATATAAATAATCTATTATAATAGGTATACCTGCATATTATATTGTAAATAATACGGTTATATAAGTAATATACATATAACACAAATCTCATATGATTGTACGATATATTTACAACTTAATTTATATTTAAAATCTTAAAATTATATTTGAAATTATACATTGAAATAGGTTTTTAACACCTCCACGTCACTTCTGAAGACAATTTATACGGAATTTATTCCCAAGCACAAGTTAGTAGTCTGAATCATCAATTCTATATATTTTTATTACTTATTAATCTGTAGTTATTTAGTGTTTTGCAGTAGTACTAAATATTCTCATAGAATATAGATTTTTTACAAAATAATAAACCATAATTGATTGAATACATTTTTTATAAATCTATATACATGTATATATATATATATAATATAATACACATTATATATTATACCATTTTATCATATTGGCTTCAATTGTTTGAATACAATAATCTAAAACATAACGCATCTGCTTAACATAGAATGAGTCATAATCGCGTGGCTATCAATACCGTTCACCAATGGTGGATATAGTTTCGGGCATCCATTATATTTAATCTATGCTTGTACTTTCACTAGCTCTTTACGCACTATATAAATAGCACTTGTACTTTATATAGTATATTTAATTGTATTTGAACAAATTCAGCCGCATTTGCAAAACCGGTACTTTAAAAACAAATAGTACTGGTAATCACAGCACTGTTAGTGCCACAATGCCTATAGATATATGATTGATATATGATGTATGAGAAAGTCTCCAATTAACAACCCGTTCCAAATACCCCCTCATATCTCAGTAACTATTATACATATCAAAGCAGATAATATACATAAACTATTAGTAACGTAATGGTAAATATGTGTTGGCATCATTCTACTCACGTATCGTATTAACTTCCCCTTTCCCTCGCCAGAGGGCGGGGAGTAATCCCCTGCACCCGTCTAACACACACCCCCCCACTTCCCGTAGGCTGGGCAGATCTGAAACCACGCACGCCTCGGATAAAACTCTTCCGATTCTCTTGCAGCGATTCGGTGATACGGTTAGATATGGTCTCCCCACCCCCCATCCCCCGCCCCTCCCCTCCCATACCCCCGCCCCAATTTTATATTCGTATGTAATATACAATTATAGTATCAATAATATTATACTATTTATGTACAGATATTATGTTCTAGTTATCATTAATCATAGATATTCATTGAACTCATCATTAATAGGCGTTGAGAGTTAGGGAATCTGCCACTAACTTCATCCTTGAGTCTTCCAGCTTCCCGGATGTAAAAGTTAGTCTATATACCGATACGGTTTGATCATTTGTAACTTAAATTCAGATAAATATATTTAATTTAGTTGAAGTAATAATAACTAATAAGAACATTTTACATTCTTCATTTTATTAATTTCGTATTATTCTTTGTTTATTTCAATAACGCATATTATCGTTAGAAAATAGCTCAAATTTATACATTGGTCTATATGTTTTCTAAAATAATATACATCAATAATATAACATATACATTAATATTGTAAATATAATAACGTAAATATTGTTAACTATTTCATTATATTATAACTACCTATGTTGTACAGTTGACTAAAACATCATGATGTTTTAGTTTAACTGCAGATACATAAGTAATAGGATGTAGATTCAAGTCCTATCTATACCAATACAATAGGTCTCAAAATAATATTTAGAAATGATCTTATATAATTGTGTATAAATAAATGATTAATTCTCATTAAAACTATGGATGCCTTAACATGAGAGCAGCTTCGAAGGGACATTAGAGCCATATAGTTATTAGAGAAAACTTCTAAGTTCCTGGATAGGATGAATGGATACTACCAAAATAAAAATAATAATATAAATTAATACATAACTTAACTAGTTTTAACTATTTCAATATACATTCGCGTCAAAAATAACCATTATCAATAATGATTATAATACTACCATTGCTTGATACTACAGCATCTTCACCTGGTTCCATTGGAATGTCTGAAACCTTTCAAACTAAGCCTCGCCCCGAGAACAGCTCTTAAGAGGGTGGATCTTGTTGTGGCTTTGTTCGAATTACATGGCCTCGATAATAGGTTATCATCAGTATTATCATCAGTATTATCATCACTGTTATTATTAGTATTATCATAAGTATTATCATCAGTATTATCATCAGTATTATCATCAGTATTATCATCAGTATTATCATCATCATTATCATAAAATTCAATTCATTTATATACATAGATAAATCTCATCATTCGATTTAGGAAACAATGTGTCAGTTGCCTATACCATACGCAGATCTATACTCTCTACTGTAGATATTTACTAAACGAAAGTGACTGAATGAGTATTATTAATTAACGCCCGCTATATTAACTTTAACTAGCGCTCCCTTTATATTCACATTAACCAACACTCCCTATATTTACACTAACTATCTCCCCTAATATTCACGTCCACTAACTCTCCCTACATTCATATAAACTAAGGCCTCTATATATTCACATTAAGTAGCGCCCCCTATACTCCTTTAGTGGCATGAACGTGAACTCTGTAATGGCGTTCTGTAACGAAGCTCTGAAGCACACCGCAGGAGAGGTCAGGGAATCAGCGGAGTCACTCGTCATCGAACTCTACAAGAGAGCCGGACAATCGGTTAGTTAAGCGTGTCCCAGTGATTTTTGTAAGGGGTATTTGTGGTTAATTACAGCCCTTTATTATTTGTGTAGCCTACTTTTAAATTTTTTCCCAAAAAAATCTGATTTTTTCAATATAAGGGGTTGACCTGAGCACTTAATGTAAAAAGATAGGGTTTTTTGTTTTTTTTAAAAGTCTATTAATCTAAAAATAATTAAGTTATTTTAATTCTGTAAACGGCATATTATAGTGTGGATTGTTATTTACAAGAAAATAAAGGATTATAAGATATAATTATTTATTTTCGGAAATACAAGACATCTAGTAATAGTAAAAATATATTTTTATTTATTCTTATTTGAAACTATTTTTATATATGATATAATGAAAATAATTGAATAAGCCTTTATTTTTATAATATAGACATAAAGTGATATATACTGAAAATGTCATCAAGTTACGAGCATTATTTTGAGAGAAATAGACTTTTTAAGATTTAAAATTAGGCTAAAATAATTATTCTGAGATAATCAGGTTTGAAAAAATGACATCTAAAATATTTATATACAAAAGGTGATGTTTAAATTTAAAAGAATTATAAAAGTTTAATTTGTATGCTTTATTGATCGTTTTATGATGTAATATTTGGATATGTTATAGATAAATATATACTTTATTACATTTATCAACAACAATAGAATTATTTTTTATTTTGACTGATTTTTTCAGATCAAGCGTATCCCCTTAAATAATATCATCAAGCAATCCCAGATATTTATTATAAATCAGTATATGTATTTTATTAAATTTTTTTCATATACAATTGAAAACAAAATAATTAGTTTGGTGTGACCTCTAATCGTGATCCTTATTATACCATCTAATCTTAACCTTTATTATCAACTCTATTGAATAACTAAATATTAAGTTAAGCTTATGTAATTATAGTCTCTGTATTAACATATAATTTGTAACTCACCAATGACCTCTATACGAGATAGTTCATCGTGACCTCTAAACACGATATTAACTGTAATCAGTTACAACCTACTGAATAATAACAACATACTGAATAATTTAAGTCGTGGTTTTGCATTGTGATCTATACATGATATTATATATAAAGTAATTGACATATTCCCTTACATAAATATATTAAATATACATGTTAACGTGTAATATTTCAGTTTATGGTATAAATCTTCAACAATACAGTGTACATTTCTATGAATTATGTCTATTTACAATAAAACGATGCTATAGTAGAGATTCTCATATCAATTGTGTCGCAAGGTTTACATGTTATCAAGGTCATGTCCATTAAGGTAGTATGTTCGATGAATCACTATTCTGTTTAGTTTTCACTGCACAACGTATGCTGCTATGGTAAATAGTTAATAAATTGAATGGTATTCTATTTAAGCAAATATGTAGTCGAAATAAATAGTCGAAAGTATAAATATATGCTAACGATGACACACATTGAAATAAACAAACAATAATCCGAAATTAAAATGTTTTACAGTTACAGTTATAGGACATTAGCCACGCCCCCCCTCCCCCCCGCAGGTCCGTGATTGGCTGCCCCCAGATGACGATCGTACCAGGCGTAACGTTATGTACAAACTTCTCTTCGAAGCGTTCGATAAGATTGACGGCGTACCGACGAAACAAGACAAGAAGGTTACGTCCTTATCTAACCATATCTCATTACGAAGTTATATGAGTAATATTTAATTTATCTATGATTCTATAATTCAATATATATATATATATATATATATATATATACATTTCCTAACAACAATTTATTACTTTTTTATATAGTGATATTAGTTGACACTTAGAATAACAAATAAAATATATACATTATTGTCTTCAATACAACATTAAATATTAAATATAAAGTAGTTATTATTTTACAATTTAAAATATTAAATTTATTAACAATATAAACAAATGAATATAATATTTCATTCGTTAGTTTTAACGAAATTGTATAATACAGATAAAGTTATGGATATATAATAAACTAATATATTAATTAATTACACTATTTAATAATATATATATATATATATAATTATAATAATATTTTTTAGAGATAAAGCATTTCAACGTAAGGACAAATTATGAAAGTTTATATATTGGTGATATTTACAATAAAAAAATTAAATAAAAATATATTCCTTAATTAATTATATTATATATATTGTAGCTATATATTATTTTATAACTAGAAATGAAATAGATTTGACATTATATTGATCATAAAGTATTTAAGTAATTTTCAATTTAATTTGATAGTACGAATAATAAACAATATTAGATAACCAATATATCTAATGTTGCTACTTTTTATGATACCTAAACAAATCTACGCATCTACATAATAATTATCGGTGTGAGAAATCCTCGACTCTCATATAACATTACATGAGATCATTTAGTTAAATAGTTATAAATGATAAGAAATGTTATAATACGGTGCCCGCCGCTACAGTATTCACCACAACAAACCACCATACGATAGTAACGTAAGTTTCCGTTTGTTATCGAGTTATTATTGTTGTTATTATCGTTACATCATCCATTACCTACCCGCCCCCTATTACGCGATCCCCGCTATTACGTCCGCGCTATTACGTAATCATCGTTACGCTCCTTCGTTATGCAATCGCTTACAATTATCTATACACTAATCTTATTTTAAAAGATTGTATAAAAACATGATATAAATATATGGTCGGGCGACAGCATAGAAAAGATATTGATCTTAATTTAAAGCCCTTTAGAGGAAATAATAACATAAATAATTATATATTTCATACGAAAAAAAATTTAGTATTTAACTTCTAATAAATATTTATTATTATTATTATTATTATTATCTGTTCATCACAAGTTCACACCGTTCATTCATTGTTTACCTAACGATGCTGTACAATAACTGTACTGATACCACCTCGCACACCTCAGAAAGCTCAAGCCGCCAAACAGAAGGAGCTACAAGAACTACAGGACCAGCTGGCTCACGTCAGGGAGGTGAACAGCGAACTCGAGGTAATGCTTTTACACACAATATTATCTACCTATATTCTTTTTTATGTTTTAAACTTTAAGCTAACTGCATTACTGTAGTGGGGGATAATGTGGAATTATTCTAGGTCGTAATGAGTTGTCAGTATAGATGTCATACTTCAATGTGCCAGTATATAGGTCATACTTAGATGTGTCAGTATATATGTCCTACTTCAATGTGTCAGTATAGATGTCATACTTTAATGTGTCAGTATATATGTCATACTTCGATTTAAATATATCACATACAAATTATTTATTTAACAATATCTTTATCTCATGATAGTGTCACCTAACATAACAAATATTTAACCTTTAAAAATAATCCTTTTCCCTACCGTTTACATGTAAACTCTCAAACGTTGCGCGTCCCCACTAAGTAATCACTCGTCTCCCTACCGTTCTCCCCATAGAAACAAGGTAAAGGTAAACCACCGGGCCAGAAGAAAGAGCTCAACAAAGCTAAGAACAAACGCCTCGCCGCCGAGCCGGAAGAGCCAACCTCTACGGCGGATAAGTTAGTCATCAGCTCCCGGCAGGCTACGTGTTCTTTACGTATGTATTATAATACTTATATTAGCGGATGATTACGCTAGTAAAGGTTTACGTCTCATTCGAAGCTCTTTAGAAGTAAAAACAAGCGAATATTGTTATATATTTATACGTGCGACGACAACATACTCTATAGCTTATTTTAATGCCCTTTAGGTGGAAAAATCATATTACTAATATAAACTATAGAAATAACAGAAAAAAACTACAATTCTTCTAATAAATATTATTATTATAAATAAATAAAAACCTTTGATAAATAATTAGTAAGTATCTATATATGCAATCAAGGGCGGAAAATCTGCTTATGTATATTTGTGAAAATTTTAGTATACTCTCAAATGCTTTATGAAATCATGAAATCCAAGAGTAAATATTTGCGTTTGAGTATCAATACAAAAATGCTTTATTAAATTAATTATTTCAATATGATTACATTAAAATCATAACGTAAGGTAATATACATTATTTTATGTATAATGCCAAGATATTTAATAATTCAAAAATAATTAGTATTTTAATTACACATTTATAGTTAAATACAAATTAAAAAAATAATGCATTTTTATTTTTAAAATATACATAAATCTTGAAACTTTTAAATATATAATAAATTGACTACTTAAATATACTACTTAGGCTCTCAAAGTATTATTCTATGTATTAGAATATCTCTTTCGTTCTTTAGAGCTTTAATTATAGTCCTTCATTGCTTACTCTATAATAGGAATAACAGTAGGTTAATTTTAACAATCTTGTATGCGCCCCTACCTTGGAATACTTGTAAAATGCTTCCGCCGTCAGAGTATACGTGTGATCATCCCGAATTTTGTTATCTACTTGAACCGGTTGTTCGTATTCAACGAATTTTTCATCTCAAACCGGTTTTTCAAAGAACGTTATTTTTAATGGAGTTTTCTTCTAGTAAGGAGCTTTCCTCTTTTTTGGAGCCTATTGTTCTCCTATAATACAGTATGATTGATTATAATTATGTATTCATTAATTTACAGTTACTTTATGAAGTGACAGTGAAGTTATGAGTACTTCTGATGATATACAAAAGTGATGGTAGTTTATCATTAATAATATATAACGCATGAACAGACAGTACGCTATAGATTATTGTGAAGACCTTTAGGAGGAAAAAACATATTCAGATTATAATCTAGATTCTAGATTCTAGAACAACGAAACAGAAAACAAACATATTAATATTATAATATTATAATTATAATATTAGATTCTAGATTCTAGAACAACGAAACAGAAAACAAACAAAATTATTCTAATAAATATTATTATTATTATATTGCATTAAACAACAATGTATTATTTAAAATAGATTAACGTTATTCGCTAATGTATCGAGGGAACGCTCGACATTTACGAGGTTACATGTAAAAGATATAGAAAAGGTTTATTTTTTAAAGTGGGTTACATTTTTTATTTATGATTATAAAATTATAAAAAAAATTATGACAAATAATCATAAAAAAATGCACCACCTTTTGAAATAGTGGTTCCCAACCTATGGGTCATGACCCAAACTTGGGTCATTGGGTTTTTGTTTGGGTCATGCCAATTTCTAAAAAAAAAAAATATTAAAAAAAAATGCTCGGGTTTTAGATACAGTTTAAATCAAAGATTTTGCGAAGCAAAGATATAACACTCCCTATGCATGCAACGTAATTTAGTAATATCCCCAACCGCTACTAGCAGTAGTATCGAAATCACTGAAATAGATTTAGGTTCGGCTTTGTGTGCATACAACAATGTTTTCATTGCTATATTAAATTACATGCAATATAAATTAACTTTTACTTACTAAATATATACTTATAGCATTTAAAACATAAATATCATATTTGTTTGTTATATATTAGTAATGAACACTTAGTTTTCATCATATAAATATTAATTTAAAGCATATTATTTAACATTTTAAAAGTGTATAGTTTGATACGAATTTACATTATAAACAACGCATAGTTCCTAAAAGTAAACCGCTATAGGTGGCACCAGGGTTTTTGTATACAAATTCAAATTACACGATTTCGTGTAAGTGTTATATCTTTCCTTCGGAAAATCTTTGGTTTAAATACAAATCTATCATTTAACAAATAATATAATAATACAAAAATAAAAAAATTAAATTGTTCATTAAGTCATGGTATATTTTTAAATTAAGATTTATCAAAAAAATGGTCACGGTGAAAAAAGATTGGAAACCAGTGCTTTAAAACATATCCTTTTCCCTATCTGTTAAACGTAGAATTACATGTCCAAAGCGTGTTCCCTCGACTAACCATCACTATTCGTAATAACGGTATTCATAACGGTATAATTCTCTAAAGGTATTCACTCCCACGATTCCACTAACGGTATGAACTAATGATGTAAATGATGCTCAAATCATGATGCATAAAGCATATTAGATCTAACATATTAGTTATCTGTGAATATTCGCAAAGAAGAAATAATTAATCGAACAACTATGTTGTTGTTGATACTACAAGTAAATATATCCCATCAATGCTTATCTATCTATCTATCTCCCATCAATGCTTATCTATCTATCTATCTCCCACCAATGCTTATCTATCTCTCTATCTCCCATCAATGCTTATCTATCTCTCCATCTCTCTATCTAGTCTCAGCTTTACACTCGTCCACTTCTAACAGGATCTGTATCTTCTGCAACGAGGAGAACGACTCGTTCCTGAAGACTGAAGGACTGGACAGCCACTACTTCCGTCACTGCCCGATGCTCAAGAGGTGCAAGAATTGCAATACAGTTAGACTTGCTTGCTTACGATAACGCTATACTAAAGTAGAGGTGGTCAGGGTATCCTGTAGCATTCTATATTTATTATATACTATTGCAATACTTGGTACGCAAATCTAAACTATAGTTATACTATAGTAGTAATAATAGTAGTACGATACTGTAGATACACTTGTTACTACGGCACTATACTGTACGGTAGTAGTATGGGTAGATATGTCCTACCGTAGGACATATCGCCACTGAGCCACAATATCCGAGTCAGATATAGCTACGCCCTCGCACATTCTGGTAAGCCGTTGTCATGGGGATATCGTAATGTCCGGGGTATCATCGCTACTAAAGTAACATAACACTACCACTAGCACTACCACAGTGTATGTGACACTACCACTACCATAGTGAATCTACAACTACCACAGTTTATGTGACACTACCACTACCACTACCAGTGTATGTGACACTACCACTAGCACTACCACAGTGTATGTGACACTACCACTACCACAGTGTATGTGACACTACCACTACCACAGTGTATGTGACACTACCACTACCACAGTGTATGTGACACTACCACTACCACAGTGTATGTGACACTACCACTACCACAGTGTATGTGACACTACCACTACCACAGTGTATGTGACACTACCACTACCACAGTGTATGTGACACTACCACTACCACAGTGTATGTGACACTACCACTACCACAGTGTATGTGACACTACCACCACAGTGTATGTGACACTACCACTACCACAGTGTATGTGACACTACCACAGTGTATCTGACACTACCACTACCACAGTGTATGTGACACTACCACTACCATAGTGAATCTACAACTACCACAGTTTATGTGACACTACCACTACCACTACCAGTGTATGTGACACTACCACTAGCACTACCACAGTGTATGTGACACTACCACTACCAGTGTATGTGACACTACCACTACCACAGTGTATGTGACACTACCACTACCACAGTGTATGTGACACTACCACTACCAGTGTATGTGACACTACCACTACCACAGTGTATGTGACACTACCACTACCACAGTGTATGTGACACTACCACTACCAGTGTATGTGACACTACCACCATAGGTATGTGACACTACCACTACCAGTGTATGTGACACTACCACTACCACAGTGTATGTGACACTACCACTACCACAGTGTATGTGACACTACCACTACCAGTGTATGTGACACTACCACCATAGGTATGTGACACTACCACTACCAGTGTATGTGACACTACCACTACCACAGTGTATGTGACACTACCACTAGCACTACCACAGTGTATGTGACACTACCACTATCACAGTGTATGTGACACTACCACTACCACAGTGTATGTGACACTACCACTACCACAGTGTATGTGACACTACCACTACCAGTGTATGTGACACTACCACAGTGTATCTGACACTACCACTACCATAGGTATGTGACACTACCACTACCACAGTGTATGTGACACTACCACTACCACAGTGTATGTGACACTACCACTACCACAGTGTATGTGACACTACCACAGTGTATGTGACACTACCACTACCACAGTGTATGTGACACTACCACTACCATAGGTATGTGACACTACCACTACCACAGTGTATGTGACACTACCACTACCAGTGTATGTGACACTACCACTACCACAGTGTATGTGACACTACCACTACCACCACAGTGTATGTGACACTACCACTACCACAGTGTATGTGACACTACCACTACCACAGTGTATGTGACACTACCACAGTGTATGTGACACTACCACTACCACAGTGTATGTGACACTACTACTACCAGTGTATGTGACACTACCACAGTGTATCTGACACTACCACTACCATAGGTATGTGACACTACCACTACCACAGTGTATGTGACACTACCACTACCAGTGTATGTGACACTACCACTACCACAGTGTATGTGACACTACCACTACCACAGTGTATGTGACACTACCACTACCACAGTGTATGTGACACTACCACTACCACAGTGTATGTGACACTACCACTACCACAGTGTATGTGACACTACCACTATCACAGTGTATGTGACACTACCACTACCACAGTGTATGTGACACTACCACCATAGGTATGTGACACTACCACTACCAGTGTATGTGACACTACCACTATCACAGTGTATGTGACACTACCACTACCACAGTGTATGTGACACTACCACTACCACAGTGTATGTGACACTACCACTACCACAGTGTATGTGACACTACCACAGTGTATGTGACACTACCACTATCACAGTGTATGTGACACTACCACTACCACAGTGTATGTGACACTACCACTACCACAGTGTATGTGACACTACCACAGTGTATGTGACACTACCACTACCACAGTGTATGTGACACTACCACTACCAGTGTATGTGACACTACCACTATCACAGTGTATGTGACACTACCACTACCACAGTGTATGTGACACTACCACTACCACAGTGTATGTGACACTACCACTACCACAGTGTATGTGACACTACCACAGTGTATGTGACACTACCACTACCACAGTGTATGTGACACTACCACTACCATAGGTATGTGACACTACCACTATCGAATTGTAATGTTCATTCTTACATTTCCTTTATCGCATATATCTAATACCCTAACTGTACAGTGTACACACTAGTGATCTAAAACGAGCCGAGTTTTTCGAGTCAAGTCGAGTTTGATATTGGCTCAAACGAGCCGAGCCAGTAATATAGCTCGAATATGTTTATTATCTTTGGAATTTTAAAGAATTCACTACATTTATAAAAATTAAATTAAATTGTATAAATATTTTATCAAATGGATTATTTTATAAACGATGTTAAGTAACAATCACTAATATGTATAACTTGTTTATAAACTAAGCAAATATATTTAATTTATAATAATATATTAGTTAGATGTCTATAAAAATGACTTTTGAACTATAAAATTATATTCAAATTTAATAAATATTGTATATAGTATTTACTAAATACGGAAATATAATATTATAATATTATTTCTTATATAAGTTTGATTTATATATATAATCTTTATATTATAATATAAGCAAAGTAATTGAATTTATAATAATATATTTGTAAAATGTCTATAAAAAATATTTTTCAACATTTTGTTAAAATATATTTTGAAATATTTATTATATTTTAAAAATATTATTCGATATTTAAAAAAATATATTTTGTAATATTTTTTTATATTTTTTGAATTTTTTTTATATTTTTCCTCTAATTTTTGAAATATTATTTTAATATATAAATATTATATTTTTTATATTATTTTTTGAAATTTTTTTAAAAATATATTTTGACATATTTTTTGTATTTTTAAATTATTTGTCTAAATTTTTTGTATTTTAGCTAAAATTGATTTAATTGTATATACTAGCAATGTAGAATCATGAATAGCTATACTTAATAAATAATAGATAGGCAAACAATCATAAACTGAGCAATGACCGGTTGGGTATGACTATTATTTACTATTTGAAGCTTTCGAAATGAATATATTTACTATTTGAAACTTTCGAAATGAATAATTTTCATTTTTTAACCTTCGAAATGAATAATTTTAATATTTGAAAACTTTGATTACATAATTTAACAAAAATAATACTATTTGAAACCTTCGAAATGTATATAATTACTATTCGAAAACTTCGAATGAGTGAACAATCTGAAAATGTCCAACATACTAGTGTACTGATACAATACTGATACTTAACAATATTATTTATGATACTGATACGATACCGATACTTATATTTTTTGAATTGAATGATACTGATACAATGAAATGAGGGTCCGGTTGAAACACTAATATGTCGTATTGTATCTGTTATTCTTGGGATTCTGCCGTACAACTCCTTATTTGTAGCGTGATCTCTCCATAACTTGTTAAGCGCACCATGCATGTATATACTTTGTACATACGCATCAACTTTATTCTCTAATATTGAGGTTAGAGCCATTCGAAGCGACAAATTAGGATGTTTCAGATGTTTCGCAACATATATTTTTGATTCTGTTCGAAGCGACACTAGTATGATTCGAATGATTTGAATCATATATTTTGGATTCGGTTCGAAGCGACAATTTAGGTTGATTCGAATGATTCGAATCATATATTTTGGATGTTTCAGTTGTTTCGAAGCAGGGAATGTTGGCTCATTTTAGATCACTAGTACACACCCTAGTGTGTATGCAATAAAGCAAAAATATAGTTATAATCATTTTGTGTATTTATTTATTCATCTCAGAATATATATATATATATATTCAAATACGAATTAAATTCTCAAATAGCTCATTGATAAAATTGTAAATGATATAAATAACTACCAAGTATACAATAAAAATATTTGCCTAGATTTGATTGATGCTTTACTTAAAAAAGTATACAATAGTAAGCATACGTTTGAAATATTCGCTAGTGCGCTATCATGATAGCATAATTTATAAAAATAAATAAAAATTACACAAATTTTTTGTTTTTCAACATTTGTTAGTATCGGCGTAATAATAATGCAATGTTTTGTTTATGAATTACACGAGTTCTCGTCGCTAACATAATAGTGGCACAGCCGAGCATCGAAGCCAGGATATCTCACAATGTAGTCTAGCAATAATGCGGCAACCCAGCTAACAGTAATAGCCTCATAATAGCATATTTAATAGCCTCAAATGTTTACATTATGCTATTAATGTCTATTATGCTGCTATTATGCTACTGTTATGTTGCTATTTAAATTCTATTATGTTATTATTATGCTGCTATTAATTTTAAAAATATATTATGCTGCTATTATGATTCTATTACTGTTTGTTGGGTAACACTAATCCTATCTTCCAACTCAATAATAACACCTCGCTAACCTTTACAACCACCATCGCCACGTTCAAGGTCGTAGAGATATCGGGTCTGGTGAACCACCTGCTGACCGAGTGCAGTAAAGCTGCCGGCTACAAGAGATGTCCTCTGTGCTCGGAGGCGATTCTCTCCGGTGACCTTGAGAAGCATCTCGCCGACAAGAAACACACAGGTCACGCACATGTCAATGTCATGTCCTTACACACTACCACTACCCATTTACCTATTGTTATATGTACAAACACGTGCAGTATCTATATCAAGTAGTCAGTCACTAATAGAATTTATAAACTATCAAATATATATAGAATTTATATGCTATCAAATATATATAGAATTATAGAAATTCTAAACGTATCTAATCGAACATCTACTTTCCTATTCACATACATCACTAACTACTATGGCTGCACTACTATTACTGTAGCCAGTATAGGCGAACACTTTCGACTCGCACAACTACTCTATATAATATTATATCCATCACTTAGCTATCATATATGATTATAACATTATTAATGTGGTTAATTAGAAGTAGATTATATTCAGCTATATTTACTATTAAACATTGCAACCATATTTATTACTAAACTATTAATTAATCATCGAGGTGTTATTACATTAATCAATACCCTATTAAGCGACATTTACGAAATTACCTGTAAAAGATAGGGCAAAGGGCTATTTTTTATAGGATATTAACTTTTTTATTTATGATTATTTGTTTATAATTTGTTTGTATTTAAACAATAATATTGGTTACATTATATTTACCATTACTTATTTTGTAGTGTATATATTTTTATAAAATTGTCCAATTTATATATATATATTTTAAATGTTATTTTTAAATACTCTTCCATAGTCATATTATTCTCATATTTATAGTCGACGAAGAAAATAAATCCCATTGCCCTCTATGTCATCGAAACTTCACTCCCATTGGCGAGGATGGCTGGAAACATCACCTGATGTCTGATGCTAACGACAGCTGTAAACTGAACCCCCGTCGCCAGGAGTCACTGAATCGTATAGGTTAGTTACAAATAGGAGAGAATAGGGTGTTTATCGGATAACTGTGTAGTCTGTAAGAGTATTGATGATATAATTTCGATAAGTAAAAGCGGTTTCCCCATTATATAAATATATATTTTTAGATCCAAATTTAAAATTAAATAAATGCCTATCCGTAAAAGGGATTTCACACCGACTCCAACTAAGATATTAAAATTACCCTTTTATGGAGATTTAAATAATATAATTTTAACCTCGAATTATTAGAGTTAATAATTACGTTCGAATTGGTGTGAAACCCCTTTTAGTATGTCACTTATTTATAAACAGTCATATATTGTAAAATCACATAAAATAAAGAGCGTGTATTTGTGTATATAATGTTCTGTAATATTTAGTATAATATTGATAAAGTTAAAACTTATCGCATATCAAAGTTACTCTTACAGTAAATATAAAGCTAATGTAAAACCCTTCTATAACATGTTTACAATATAATTAATTATACTATATTAATGTAATTCTTTTAAATTATTTTAGATTTATAATAATTTATAAATATTAAATTTGTTACCTAATATACTTATTCATATTCATCATATTGTTTAATTGTAGCTAAAGCTGGTTCAAAGTCAA
This sequence comes from Osedax fenrisi, assembly GCA_964019155.1. Taxonomy (NCBI): domain Eukaryota; kingdom Metazoa; phylum Annelida; class Polychaeta; order Sabellida; family Siboglinidae; genus Osedax; species Osedax fenrisi. The sequence continues at coordinate 16,602,304 of OZ025244.1, read as the reverse complement.
ATAAAATTATTAAAAAGCCGCAATTGAAGAAATAATTTATATTATTTTATAATCGAATATTAATTTGTAATTATATTATACTTTATTGTTTACATTGCTTTATTTCTCTATATTGATTATTTGGTACTGCTAAATTTAATTATATATTATATATCTATGAAATGTATGTTAATTAAATGTATTATTAACCATATAAACAAATTTTGTAATTTTATAATAAAATATTTGTGATAATAAATAGAAATGAATATTTATTTAATTATTTATTTATAAAAATAAATATATAATAAAATATATTATTCATTATTATATACCTAGTTTTACTAGCATATATAAAATAGAGACATCATTTATTAATATTAGATATTAATAAATAATTCATAAAAAAATATAATTAAAGTATTCAATATGTAAAAGATGTATACATAAAAACATAAAATCTCATTAGAATTAATATAAAATGAATACAAAATTTGTATAAGATCAATAACATGAGAGGGTGTAAGTGTATTCCGTAATTGTAAATACACAATAAATAAATAACAATAGATTACATATAAAATATCCTTTCTTATCACCTGAGTGTATAGTTGAACCGGTTTTAGTTGATATCATCCGGTTTAATAGTTAATGATCCAGTTTAATCCAGTTTAATCCAGTTCATCATCAGTCTTTTCACATGGCTATTTAGTAGACTATAGTTATTCATATAATTTATAATAATAATTAAATACAATTTTAGATATAACATCTATTAAAATAATCATAACAAATAAATATAGCCAGCCTTCCATAATAGAACTAGTTGGTATGACTACCTGATATATTGTAGAGCGATGTGAAACATATTAATGAGTAAAAAGTCTCATTAAAAAGTAATATTAAAGAGTATCACATCTGCGGAATTAAATGTATACTAACGCAAGTAATTATCTTAGTGATCGTAGGTACTTGAATATTACTATATCCCCCACTACTACCACCACTACTACCATCACTGCTACCACTACTACCACTACTACTACTACCACCACTACGAACACAACTACCATCACTACTAATACTACTACTACCACCACTACTACCATCACTACTACCATCACTGCTACCAGTACCACCACTACGAACAGCACTACCATCACTACTACTACTGCTACCACCACTACTACCACTGCTATCAGTACTACTACTACGAACACCACTACAAATCACCACTACCACCACTGCTACCACTACTGCTACCAGTACTAACATAGACATTAGTTTCCGAGAGCAGAAAGTCCGCCACATAAGAGGTACACCAGTCCTGTATGAGACGAGACTGTCGCTCACTGTTAGACCTGCGGATAGCTCGTGATCCGATAGTAAACAGACGTGATATAGCCAGTAAGTCAAATTGTATAGCTGTAGAGAGGGTGTGTTGTATTAGAATGTATGAGGGGAAGGTGGAGGATAGGTAGGAGGGTAGTTATAGTATATAGGGTAGAGACAATCTTAACTCTGTGTGTATTATAGAGAGATGAGGGTACAATGAATAAATACTGTTATTATGTAATAATTGTTGCATAACGTTATTAAAGTTGGTTACAAAAAAGCCTATTTATAAGATAATCGTTTACACATACAATAATAATTTAATATAATTTGTCAATTATTACTAATATTACGTGTGCTCATAGCTATATGTATTATGTATATTGTAAGTTGACAAAAGAGTAATGTAACATATTAATTATGAATAAATATTATTTTTGAATATTAATTGTGATAAAAAAAATTATAAAATATTATACCTAGAAATTTACTTTCTTAATTCAAGAGATAATACGGATAGGTATAATGATAGAGAGAAAGATATGGGCATATATAATGATAGATTGGTAGATACAAACGTATATATTGAACAATAGACTGAATGAACTGGCCATAGTAAGAGGAACCATCGGTGCTGTCTTCTTCTTTCCTCTTCTCCTATTGGTCGACGGGGAGAAACCATTATTACGCAATACTTAGCTAACTCTTAGGGGGGGTGTTACAAGGTAAAGCACTAATATCATAGTCGTACTGGCCAATCAGCGATGATGTCACTATCGTAAGTTGCATAACCACAAGATCATCGGGTCATATAGTAGGCTACAGTCATTGTAAGCACACTAGTTATTTTGCTGACACTGCGATGCTGTTCGTAGGTCATCGATATAATCCCTATCTATAGATAGTTACGACTAGTGATGTAAATGATGCTCAAATCTAAAGCATGATGCAGTTTCAGTCTCAGTTACCTAAAGTCTCAACTCGGCTCGGGCTCGTTTGGCTAGAGTATCGGCTCGGACTGGGCTCGTTTTTTTTCCGAAAATGAAAGTCTCGGCTCAGCATCAAAAGCTTGGCATCATTTACATCCCTAGTTACAACTACACACACAGATTTACAAGTACACTAGAAGCATAAGTGACTCGCACGTATTGTACAGCATCGCAGTCCTAGTATCATCCGGGTTATAATATAGAAAACAGTACGGTTAAAGGTTAAAGCTTAGAGGTCGACCCCGGGCGCCGATGTATAAGGGCGTCGTTAGGGGTAAACGGGGTTCGTCGCTAAGCAAGCTGTAGGAATCTATCTCAAGGATAAGGCTGCTGTAATATTGCCTACGAGAGGCGTACAAACGGAGAATTGAGCAGTGAATAATAAATATCGGAAGCCTATATCTAAAGCTGAGTTCACACCAAGAATCCGTACGGATATCCCGCACGGATATATATTTATAAATAAAATATATTTAAAGCATTCATAAATCCGGACAGAAAATCTGAGTGTAACGCACGCCGTTGTGTTTCGTGCGTTCAAATTCCTCATATTCCTCATATTCCTTCATAATTTCGTTCAGTGCTCGGATTTTATAGAACATGTCGTAAATAAATCCGTACGCATTTATCCGAACATTTAAAATTAACTTCACACCTAAATTAAGCTAATATTCTTGGATTTTCAATCCGTTCGGGTTATCCGTACGGATTATTGGTGTGAATTCAGCTTAACACGGCTGATCTAGAAATAGTACAACATCAGGCTTGTGGCAGAGTGAACACTTACCCTACCCACTAGGCTTCTTAGTAATAACTTCTATGTAGGCAACGGTAGCGTTAATATAGTATCACTATTTGTAACTACGGCTATATATTTACTGTTTAATTACTGTTTAATCATATTTGTTTAGCTCTATAATATTTGATGGTTATAATGATAATGTTTATAATACAAATATTCCTCAATTATTGACATTTTCAGTATATTTAGATAATATATATATATATGTATAAATATATATATATATATATGCCAAATATTTTAGAACAAGTGCTAAATTAATCCTGCAGCTAATATGGTAGATAATTTAGTGGATATTTTGTGTTTTCACACAAATGCAATAAAACATTGCTAAAATCACTTTTGCGGATCTCCATATTCGTGATGAAAGTTAATCAAGCTACATTTGTGGTATGAAGTCAGCTTAAGGTCAGCTTAGTGGTTGCATGTATTTTTTAATAATAAGCACTGACTTTAAAATAAATATATTTTAAATATAAATATTAAGCCAATTATATATTAATGTTCACAATTTATTTACATAAATAGTTGTCTTCAAATCTACACAACAACATATGATGCTGTATCGTGAATATCTAATCACTAGTATTATGTAATTATCAATATCTAGACTTATTATGTAATTAAATTATCATAAATTATTATTATCAAATTAATAAATATTCGATATATTTAAAATATTTATTTTAATTTAATTTAATCAACAAACGTAATAATTATTTAATCTTAATTAAAGTATTAACCAAAGAAATATAAATATATCTATATTATAAAATAATATTAGATATACAATAAAATTCATAAAACATAATTATATACAAAATATTTAGTTTGGTGAATAGTGATTATAAGGGTGACAATTATTTCAATTTTATAAATTTGAATATAAAATATTGAAAAATATAGAAGTGATTGAAATTATAAGTGAATACAATTAATAGTAGATAATATTAATAGACAAATATTATACATTAATTGAATAAATAAGTATGGTATATTAGATTAGATTATCTATAGTAGATTAAACGAGATTATCTAGGGTAGATTAGACTATATGATCTACTAACCGAATACACATTGTTAATGAAGTCTCCTCTATCCCTTAAGTTATCTCCTATTTCTCTGGTGAGAGCACTAACTGAGGTAGGAGAGACTTGAGATTAGTCTAGTGCATGCGTTATAAGCATGAGATAGTTCTAGGCTACAAAGGAGGTAATACATCATTACATTTTTGCTATTTATTCATGATTATATGAATCCATTTATAATGAATGCGATGATATGAATTATCTAAAAGTATATGTTTAAATGTTACTAGGTAAAATGATATTGTTATTGTTATTTTTATTTGGTGGAGTCCTTTCATCCCATCAAGGAACTTAGATGAAGTTTTCACTTATAACTATATATGGCTCTAATGTCCCTTCGAAGCCGCTCTCGTGTTAAGGCATCCGTGGTTTTAACGAGATCCGATCATTTATGTATACACAATTATATAAGATCACTTCTAAATAATATTTTAAGACCCATTTTATAAAATTAATTAATGGTCCGGACGAGGCTCGAACCCGTGTCCTACTGCTTGCGCGTCTGACGCCTTAGCCACAGAGCTACACAGGCAGATTATATACGTATCATTAAATACGTTTCAATAGAAGTGTGTATATTCTTCACTGATATGTTCGCATTCATACTACATGTTATGTGGATCATACTATTCATGTGATAACTATGTAACTATCTGACTATAGCTATACAACAAAGCGGTGGTGAAGGGAAACCTTCACTTCTGACGACGGGTGGTTCACTGTTAGGATTGCGGTGCCTCGCTTGTGAACCCGACGCTGTTAGGTGTGAAGGGGTGAGGTGAATGGGTGCAGGGGTGAAGTGTGAAGGTATGAGGTGAAGGGTTGAGGTGTGCAGGTGTGAGGTGTCAAGGGGTGAGGAAGGAAGGGGTGAGGTGTGAAGGTATTAAGTGAAGGTATGAAGGTGTGAGGTGGAGGGGTGAAGGGGTGAGGTGTGAATGTAGGGGTGAGGTATGAAGGGGTGAGGTGTACAGGGGTGATGTGAAAGTATTACAACATATATCTAATGAAGGCATATGTGGTAGTTTGTGTGAGTGGTGTGCATCTTATATTAGTAAAGTATTATGTAATCGCATAGATATTTGATAGAAGTCGTGTCGTACGGCATTGGTATATAGGTTTTCTTATATTAGATTAAGAGAAATAAAATAGATCAGTAGAATGGAACGAAGTGACAATAATACTATAGTAATGACAGAAAGTCAAAGTGATTACATAATAGGTCTATAACAACTAACTGCTAGGGGTAGGTCTGGTATCTCTTTCGTCTGCCATCTGCAATGTGGTCAGGGTTATATTAGTATAATATTACAATCATATAACTATAAGTTAATGGTAGCATTACTATACTTAAATATTATTACGTATATAAATATACTTACTATAATAATATATAATTATACTTATATACAATATTATTATATTCATATATAAATATATTTTATTATTTATATATTTATATATATATATATATATATATATATATATATATATATGTATTATCATCTAATATTTTATTTAATATTATTTTAATTTTATACATAATTTTTCCCCCCACAATCACATTGGGTGAACGACTTGATAAGCTCTGATTTTTCGTTCATCCCAAACTCTGATTATTATTATTATTATTACATACTTACACACTTATAGTAGCATTACTAACCGTAGCCAGTTGACACCACCTATTTATGATGGTGTTATCATCTTTCATCGAAGAAGACCTATTGCAGTAGTCTGGGAAACTGTGTACGAAGGAGTGTGGTAGGGCTACGCAGCGATGTATAGGCACACTTTTAATACATACATACTTATATATATATGTATATATGTATATATATATATATATATATATATATACTTATATAAACTGTGATGGCTAATATTATTATGAAAAAAAAAATGTTTCAATATTTAAAAAAATACAATTGTTATATAATATATTATGCATACGGCATTATTAAGGTCAAGTACATCGATAGTCTTCGACTATTTTATTTGTCCTGTTATTGTTTTTCTTTTATAATGATTACAATAATACAATTTAACTTATCTTATATATCTATCTTTCATAAAAAGTAATAACTCTATCTAAGGAAATATTAATATATATGTATATTTAATATAGCTATTTTAATTATGACAAACATGCGTCTTGCATAGAAATATAGGATTCTTTTAATTAAGGACTGTTGCAATATATGATTTTTGAAATAAATATATTTTTTATTAAACATTAATTATATAAAAATCAGTAAATGTAATATATTATCTTTAAAATGTTATATGTCTCGATGCATAAAAGTAACTATAAGTAACATCAATATGCATTTATTAATAAAACTGTATACAAAATAATAAAATGATATTACTGTTCTTTATTTTTAAACTTAATTTGTAGTCTTTTAATACGTTTTGATTTACTTTTAATAAATGTATATGATAAATTAAATTTTAATTAAATTTTAAAAGTAATAGATATAAAAAGTATGATTACAAAATATAATAATACATATTTAAATCTTAGTAAAATATAAATTAATAAATTTATTTCATATTATTTTAAGAAATATAGAATATTTTTTAAATAATAAATAATTTTGGTGAGTTTAAGAGTTTCAGATATTAGTAATATTAATTACTAATATGTCAATTAAATCAGTTTTTTAATATATCATTTATATTATATAAGTATATATATACTATATTTATATGATTTATTTCAAAATTTAAATATGTTAACAATCAAACATATAACGAACCTTCTGGAGACAGACAATAGCATATTTACAGTGTCATCGATCTGTTTCTTGTTCGGAACATTTTCTATTGGTCTATAACAGTAAACGGTACAAATGAACAAAATCTCGTGATATGAACACTAATAAGGTGAAATATATAATAATAATAACACTACAATAGATATCAATACAAATATTGTTATCAATGATTATGACAAAATTATATATTAGATAATATAAGAAGTAACCTAACATTAAGAGAAAGAAGAGGAGGAGGATGATAAGGATGAAATACAAGAAGAAGAAGAGGATACAGAGGAGTAGGAGGAGGATGAGGAGGAGTAGGGAAATGGGGAGGAGGAGGAGGAGAAGAAGGAGAAGAAGAAGGAGGAGTAGGAGGAGGAGGAGAAGGAGGAGAAGGAGGAGGAGGAGGAGGAGTAGGAGTAGGAGGAGGAGTTTAATACCTGGAGACTTCATTATCGGCTACATGGTCAGAACTCTGATGCGTAGTTCCTATTAAAGAGGAGGGGGGAGTGGGGTTTAACTAATTAAGTAGGGGTATTACAACCACCAGACATGGCGTCAGTGGTAGTGGTGGTATTGCAGTAGTAGTCGAGCTAACCTCTATCTAGATTAGCCTTGGTATAGTCGCGGGGTAGGTCGCTAGTCTCAACTGCAGTGCACAGGGATTCCTCAGAGGAGGATGAGGAGGAGGAGGAAGAGGGAGGGGCCTGGAAGCACTGATTAGGATGCTGATAGTATCTAGTACTATTCCCAGTCTGGTGGTTATTTCCTCCCCTTGAAGCTTCTAGTATACCTTCACCTCTTTCGTCATCTTTAGCTTCAACACTCTCTTTCTTCAATTCGAGTAATTTTCTAAAAGGACTTTGTTGCTGTAAAATATATCTGCGTTGACCAGGTTGCCCATCTCGAGCAGCAGAATGAGGCGTCGGCACTCTCTCTATACCGTATAGGTTATTCTCCTCGTCATGGTGGTTCCCTCCCCTCGCACCGTACACTAAACCTTCATCTCTGTCTTCATCTTTAGTTTTAACACTCCCTTTCTCCGATTCGAGTGATTTACTAAAAGGACTTTGTTGCTGTAATATAAATCTGAGATGACTAGGTACCTCTCCAGTAGGAGATTTAAGAGGAACAGCAGAAGTGGTAGGTCTATATCCTCTGCCTCTATCGTAGAGGTCATCATCATCGTCGTCGCTTGGCTTCATGCCAACAGGTTGCCGCAGCAGGCTATCTCGAGGGTGAGGGGGTGCCGATACATTATGGAAGTCGTGGTTGGTGGGAAGGCCTTCGTACGGGTCGAGGTAGCGGGTTAAGTGGTGGGGTAAAGGGGCGCCGACGCTAGTTTCAGAAGTTGCCAGCGCTTCGTACGTAGACCGGGGTGTTGGTGGTTTGTTACTGCTACTGCTGTTGTGACGCGAGAGAGATAGTTTAAACGCTCCAATCTGCTTGAGAACCCTGCCAAACTGCGAAGAATGGCCTACTACTCCTTCGCTCCCTCCAACGCCAGACTTGACCTTCTTAGCTTTTGATTTCTTAGTTTTTCGTTGACTTCTAAGCTATACTCGCGGAAAGAGAATACATCATCATCATTATAAAAACATGAGAATAGGTAAAGATTACTCAATAGATAAAGATTACTCAATAGATAAAGATTACTAAAAAGATTACTAAATAGATAAAGATTACTAAATACTATTTAGTAAATAGAGGTTATTAAATAGATCCGGAGTAGTAGAATCATTAATGACAGGTATTTTCAGTTAACAAATTAGCTTATATTGATTATAAGTACAATACTGGTGTATATGGTACAATAAGATATTGAATGTCTATGTGTGAGTACTGGTGTGTTGACGTGATATGCTATAGATGAGTATAATAGTGATAGTGACTGTAAGCTAACCTTGTAGTCTGCACCCGAGCCTGATGATGAGGAGGAGGATGATGATGTGGTGGTGCGATCTGATCCATCCTGGGATAATAGCACGGGGGTCAGAGGAAGGTGAGGGGGAGGAGGTGGAGGAGGTGGAGGAGGTGGAGGAGGGGGAGGAAGAGGATGAGGAGGGGGAGGAGGAAGATGAGGGGGAGTAAGAGGAGGATGAGGAGTAAGCGGAGGAGGAGAAGGAGGAGGTGGAGAAGAACATAATATGATATATTACTAGGATTCAAGTATCACTGAGGTCAAGATTAAACGCATCTTTACAAACTATTATTTTGTTGAATTTCTTCTTAATTTGCCTCCGTTTCGTTTTAAAAAATGACTCTTCTTTCTCTTTGGAAACTGTCATATAACAAAGATTGTACTCTCGACACATATATATATATATATATATATATATATATATATATATATCTATATAATTAAATAAATGATAGCTAATATTAATATACGTATAATAGTAGTCGATTACTGAATGCGTATTAGTATATAAGTATAAGGCTAAGATACAAGGTAACGTTACTAGAAGTTGACACTAAGCTAAACTAATTTAATGATAGGATACGCAGTTGAGAGAGATAATATTCTAAGGACAAGATTGTTCTTTATAGTCGAAAATAGTCGTTTTATGACATGCAAATATTAACATCGGATTAGAAAAAATAGTAGTACGGCCGATTGCTCATGCACTGATGCAGTCCATAAACCAAAAAAAGTAAAAAATAAATAAAGTACCACGATATGAAATACATATATGCAGATAGTATATCGATATTATTGTATGACCTCATAAAGAAAAATAGCAACGATAATAGAATAGTAATAGGTTAGAGGTCACCATTAGATATCACACAGACAATAGAGTCTAGTTTATATAGTTAGTGGAGTAGACAACGACGTACCTTTATCAGTAATTTTCACGTAATCCGATGCATTGAACATTGAATCTAAACGATGTAATGTAATGGTGAGTCATGTAATTAATGAAGGAACTATATACTGGTGGAGAATGATTCATATACTGATAATATTACTATATAATAATATCATTATATATATATATATATATATAAATATATATTAATATTAATATGTACAAGTCCTCTACTAATGTAATTTGTAAGTTTGTAAATGAAATTTTATATTTAACTTATAAAATATATATTTATTAAATATATTTTATTTTCTCCGTTACATTAATTTTATAAAATAAACTATTAACTAACAATTGATATGAAATGAAATATACTAAATTATTGAAATAATGAATGTAGGATGTATATTTAAATAATTTAAAAGCTATATTTTCTATATTAAAACAGAAATATGCAGATTAATCGCATATTACAATACGGTTTAAAAGCTGTGGGGCTTGGATAACCAATATTTATTAATATATGTATAATAGAAAATGGATGAAATGTATTTAAATATATTAATAGTTAACATTAAAATAATATATGTATATTTATTCATTATGTATGTATTTGTTATAATAAAGACAATGTAATAATTGTATAATATTTCAACATCTTATTCGATACGTACAAATTAGTTTCATGGGCAACATTTGTAATTTAGAAATAATATATATTTAATAAATATATGATGAATATATATATATATATATATATTGATATATTGCATAACTATTTAGATCTACTTAATACATAGCACAAATGAAATACAAACGGCTCTTGACAATAGGTCTCTTTGGTTTAATGTAAGTGTATATGTGTTCATTTTCCTTTTCCTTTGTTCCATTCTGTGTTGCAATAATGGATGATGTAATAATGTATGATGTAATAACGGATGATGTAATCACTGTACATCTATACCCTATACACTATTTACATAAGAGATTATTCTCGGTATGACACTATAACAGAGGAAATAATATTTATAAATTCATCAACAATTAACATTAAATACAAATTACTATTACTACCTCTATATAATTGTAGTGTGAACTACGTTTGGAAAGTATATATTCGTATATAATATAACACACTAACTATAATAAATATTATTTAAATTTATTCATTTATAATTATCATTATTATATCAGGAAACTAGAAATTATTTATTAATATAATGAGAATATATATATATATATATATATATATATATAAGTGAGTAATTTTAATAACATCTGGTATAGAAATTAGATATAAATATAAATATAAAAAATATATACTAATAACTAACAATTACAATATTATTATATAATATAATACATGTAACATGAATAGAAATTAGGTATTATATCAA
>OZ025244.1:16453639-16586139 GCA_964019155.1 Osedax fenrisi | reverse complement strand
GACTCAAAACTAGTCATTATTACTCGGCAAATACTAGTATTGATAGTACTGATAGAATTCCATGTAAACTAAATCGTATGCATCCATAACAAAACAGAATAGTTTAGTAAAATGCTTGAGATCATAATGCAATATTGCCAATGTAGGGAAATCAATATATTGTATGTTGTTTATTAACAAATATTTCAACTGTATACTTTCAATTATATTTTTCTCAAATAATAATTAATCAATAATCCTACATTGACTATTATTAGTGTGCTTAATTACATGGCTAACCTCCACTGATAATAGACTCTAGTGACGGAATTTTCACAATGTTTTTAGTATCGTAACTTCCTTCTGTAAATGTTGTGTGTATGTAGTAAATTAGTCATATAGTATATTTGTATAGGGTATAAATGTCAACCTAATATGGAAAAATGCAATCAATAATAACACATGTTATAATAATTTAATATTTTAAATGCATAACATTCAATGATTTATAGATCATGAATATACAGTATGGTAACTGCCAAATGTTGTGTATATTGATGTAGAGTATATCATACAGTGATGATGTGCACAATTAATGAAGGTATTACGCACTTATCAAGGTCATACTGTAAGGTCATACATATACATGGTCTTTTTACAAATAGAACTTTAATAACAAATAAACAAACTTTTTAGTAATTTTTTATATTTTGATTGAATCGCATAAAAAGTCCAGGAGTACTTTTAAATTTAAACATTAATATATTATAGTATCATATGCTATTTTATATATTATTTAACTTTTAATTGATAATTATTTTTACAATCTAACACTATGGATCCTAAAAAATGAATTGCATAATAGAAATAATAACAGTGCTCATATAGAAAATTATCAAATGTATGAATTATTAAATCATCAATGATAATAGAATGTGACTACATTATACACCACATGTAGCAACATTCAATAGGTAACAATTGACCAATGCGTGCATGAATGTTAACAAGTATTATGCAATGCAGTATGACATCATAGCAATGAGTCATGCATGAGTGAGCAATGCTAGCATTGATATTACCTAGACATCATTGACTGAATGTCTGCAATGCTAACAAGGTTATCAGGTATATTGCGAAGGTTTTACATAGAAATATAACTTTTTAGGTGTGTATTTTACTATTTCACAGAGCAATTACAAAGCATATCACATTCACAGACATGTGTATAATTAAAGATTGTACCTACATTCTATAATGAAATGAGATAAAATCACTCAACCATGACACAAAAGTAATTATAATATTAGTAAACAAAAAGTCTGGATATTTCTACTATCTCCTAATCTGTGACTTAATTCATGGTTTTATTGTATCATAGCCGATATTAGGTAATTTTAAACCTATTCAAATTATACATAGTCAATGCAGTGGTAGATAATACAATTGTATTGAATATAATGACACACTGATATTGTGGTCCAATAAAATAATCATTTACATCACTAGATCTAATATGTACATTGTACAACTGTTTGTATAGCCAACTGTTCAGTTAGTAGAAGTTAAACACACTACTGTAATTATGACATAATTCTATTTATAGATCATACAGCTAGAACAACATTACTAATTAGTATGAGTGTACCCAGTGCCTATACAATGTATAAACAATGCAACCAAGTACATAAACAATGGCCACTGTGGATTGAGTCATATGGTGAATATAAATAAATACAAATATATATATAGATATACCTTTTTATAGAAACTTATATGATACTTATATTATTTATAAACTTTTATAGCCTTTACAACTTTTGGTGTATTTATATTGATTTTGAAAGCAATAGCATTGATTAATACATATTATTGATTGCTGATTGTACAATACTAACTATAGGCAATCTAGACTGTCACACCTGGCTAATACATAGGTTGTGATTTGTATAGTATGGATAGTTTACTATCATGTCTAAAATGTATCAACTGGATGTACAATGTCCAGTGTCCAGTTGTACATATGTACAGATGTACAGTGTCCAGTTGTACAGAGAGTGTCCAAATGTCCTTGCATTTATTGTAGCCAGACCAGTACTAACACTAAACCAGTTAAACTAACTACAACACACACACCCACCTTGTATGTCACAATTTGTCATGAATACATCTAAAATAGACTTAAGACCTAAGTCACACTATATAATACGGGTATGGACATGTTCACAAGAGACTTTAATTACATATTTATAAACATATATAAACATATATATATAGATGAATAAATGTACTGTTCAACTGTACATGCAAACAAACACCTCTATTCAGCAAGCGCTATGCAATATACATGATCACATCATACACAATCAATGATATTACAACATGAATAAGGTGCTCAATTTATTTTTAAATAATATGATATATATATACAATATTGAAACCGGGAAATATGAATAAATGATAGATTATTTAGTAGATGTAAATATCATCATATTACCTGTTGAATACATTTACATTGATTTTAGGTATAGATGATTATATAATCATTATTGTAAATAAATATAGAATTATATAATCAATATAGCAAGAAAATGAGTTATGATGGTTGGATGATTTTTAATTAACAATTAATCAATTATCAAAATAATAAATGCACTACTAAAGTACATACTACATTTTACATTTAAACCTCATAATACAACAGATAAAGAATAGATAGAGTGTATGTCCTAACATATATAAAAGAATATAATAGTAATATAATAGAATAACTGTATCCATACATATAACATGACAATACAGCTATGTATACATTGTTGACTAATGATAACTATATGTATGTTAATACAGTGCAGCATAATGCATTACTATATTGACAACTGCAATAGGTGTTGTATATCATTATGCTTGTTCTCCATAGCATGTGATGATAGTGATGAATAAACTACTACATAAACATCATCAACACCATTATTAGTGGTCACAGGGTTATTAGTAGGGGCGCTGGAACGATTTTGTGTATGTTGGGGAGACCAAACAATGAAAATAAATGTGGTAAAAGTAGGGGGACCAATACACAGGAGGTCCCCCTAGATTGTAAAGTGGGGGGAACATGTCCCCCTGTTGCAGCGCCCCTAGTTATTAGATAGAGGGGTGGGTTCGTTACTAACTGGAAGGTTCTCTGGTGAGCTTTTCGAGGTAGGCAGTCTTGGTAGGGTTCATAGACACCACCTGACCGATATAAGAGTTACGGAACGCCTGTAATAGGGGAGAGCCATTGTTACAGTGTCGTTCTGCTGACAAGGTCAAGCCTCATACGTACCACATACACACACATTACATAGGATATGGTATAAGATATCGTCGCGAATATTAATTTAAATTATCTCAGGATTTCTAGCGTAAAAAGAAATTTTACTAATTAAAATGTAACAAAGATTGCGCATAAATTAAATGATATAATTATACTAGACGATAACATGTGAATTTAGAACATTTTATAAATAGATTCATAGAGGTTATAAGTACAGTATCCCTGATGATATCGTCTGTATAACTCGGTGTGGCAGACTTAAAGGAGATGATATTATTTGGAGGTTATCAATAATTAGATGTATGATTACAACATCTAATGCATCTCACTCTATATATAGTATATATACTCATATACTTAATTATATACTTATTATATTTAGGACTGTTCAGACTGTTTCACTGTATTCAAAATATGATGAAATTTAATAAACAATTGAATTACGCTGATTTTTATTAACGCAATAATAATAATACATGAATCGAAAATTTAATTATATATTTAAAAATAATTATTTTATTATAATATATCTAATTTTCAGTTCAATGAAACGCTATCGTTTACACCGACCCTAGATCATAGCGTATCTCTCTATAGGCAACCACTGGTAACAACACCCACACACACAGATGAGGTAGCCGATAGTGCGGGAAACCCTCACTAGGTGGAGTATGTACTAACAATGGGTTCATCGTGATTATCCTGCAAGTTCTTCTGTAGGGTAATGAACTCTTTAAACAATTCTCTACTGTATTGAAGCCTCTTATTATTCATCTGCCTCTCGTGGTAACTGGCTGACCTGTAGTGTGTGGTGGTGGTGGTGGTGGTGTTAGTAATGACATTAGTGTAGGGATTATTAGGGGTGGAGGTAGTAGGGGTCGTGGTGGTGTTAATAGTGGTAGTGGTAGAGATCAGTTGTAGTGGTCAGTAATGGTGTTTTTAATGGTATTAGTGTAGGGTTTATTAGTATTGGTGGTAGTAGGGGAGAGTAGTGGTGTTAGTAATGGTGGTGATAGTAGGGGTAGTGGGGGTGTTAGTGATGATGAGTGTGGTGTTGGTATGTGTGGGAGTAGTGGTAGTGGTAGTGTTAGTAGTATTATTAGTAGAGATCAGTAGTAGGGGTCAGTATTGGTGTTTTAGAGGTGGTAGTAGTAGTTTTACTAGTGGTCAAATAGTGGTATTAATAGAAGGTATATGTAGTGGAGTTAGTAGTAGAGGTCAGTTGTAATCATATGGAAAGGTGTTAAGGTGGTATATGGGGGCTAGTGAGATGGACTACACGGGGTTAATGAGTTATAGCTAGTGAGGTATAGATAACGGTGCTAAAGTAATGGTTTAAATATTACAATTTACTGATACAATCTAATACTTTTTATTGGTTACCCGATCTGACAATTTTATATTCGTAACTATCCGATAATGATCTGAAACTGATACTTTTGAAAATGTAGTGACTTTTTAAACATAGTTTTATTATCTCATAGAAATATACGTCATGATGTAAATGTGATGAATTCATATTTATATAAGCACTACGTAATTATTATTATATGTATTATTATTTGTTTACTATTTTGTTAAATATGATTTCATTTTTGTGATAAGTTGATATTTTATTTATTGCAATAAATATTGAATAAAGTTGTATATATATAGTATTGAGATTATCTTATTTCTTATCTGAAAAATAAGCAATTACTGATATGAATGAACCACTCATTTCAAAATACTTTGGTATCAGAATATGATGGTATATTGTAAATGATATACGAAACTATATTGATACTTTTATTTTTGTAAATAGATGTTCACGAAATGTATAATTTTATTCATTGTTATCAAAATGTATAATTTTATTCATAAGGCTAGATAGCTTAATAAAGTTCTAGTTTATATACTGAATATATATTGGTATAGGGTTTTGTTTATCTATTTAATTGATAAAGTCTACACAATTAACCAGCATTGTTATTCTACACATAAGTAATCCAATGGTAGAGTTTGTATTATTTATTATTGATATGTTATTGTTATATTATTCTGGTACATTCCTTTGATACCATCGAGAAACTTAGATGAAGTTATTAATTATAATGTCTCAAAGGTCTCTTCAAAGCTGTTCTCATGTTAAACAACCAGGTTGTACAGACAGTAGGTCACTGGTATACCTAATATATAAGATTACTACAAATATCAGTTAAAGATATATCGTAATGGTCCTTGGTATGGGATTTGAATCCTCATCCCACTGACTCTGTATCTGACACTTTAGCGTGGTGAGATATAGTAGTTACATCGTCAGATTATTATATCTTAGTATACATTTATATTTAGTCATATATAAATTATTATATTTTTGTTTACATTTATATTTACTCATATGTACATTTTTATTTACACTTATATTTACTAGCATATAAATCATTAGATTTTTGTATACATTTATGTATGTATTCATATATAATTATAAATAGTATCTATAATGTATAAATACAATGAACATAACACGATAACTGTGGCTGGGAGCTGCTATATGCATAGTTAGATAGACCTATGAGTGTATGCTGGATGTTTGCACACTGAAGATACTATGATGATGATGATGATCCTATCTATACAATATACTCCTCTATAACAATAGCACTGGTATGCATACATAGTAGCTTCACCATTGTAGTATGTATACATTGTACACTGAAGGTGTTGGTATGTAATTAGCAGGTATGTTATGTAATAGGTGGCACAATAGATGATGCAATAGATTATGTAATATATAGTTAAGTAATGAGATACTATTTAAATAATTCTCATTTAATAATATTATAAAATAAAATGATATCAATTTTAATAATATATATTAAACAGATAATTAACTCATTCAACTCATTATATATTGTTTATTGAATATACATGTCTATACTTGCTATACACATATACAGGTATACTTGATTACCTTGTGACATGACCTAGGTCCTTGATTTTGATTGGTTAAAGTAATTGTAAAGATGGCTGTGTCAGTACTAGCAAACAACACATTAATCACTGCTGAAATCAGAATACCATATAGGTATCTTGTTCTACTGGACACATACATATATATATCATTTAAATATATAAATACATGTTAACTTATATACACATACATACATACATTTATATATATCATTTTAAATATATTACAATTATTTTGGAATATTATTTTTAAATACTACTGATACTTGAGATATACATATTTAAACTTATGTAAATAATACAAATGAAGCATTAATCTCTGTATAATATTATTAATTTACATAGATATTATGAAATATTATGATACAATATAATCAATCAATATAGTTAATGATTACAAGATAATATATACATGTTTTGCAATAAAGTATATTATAAATACAATCACTAATGGTTCATTAGCTATAATATTGATTAATTTATATCTAATCAAATATTGAAGTAAAGATTATAAACAACAGAAATAGTCTATCTACATGATATGAATTTAGTCAATATGCTATTTATAAATTATTACATATTTATTATTTAATTAATAATTTATTAATAACAAATTAAAAAATAAAATGGATAATTGTATCATCAGCATATAATAAACATAGATATTTATTATGTTAAAATTTGTAAATAATATTATATAATAATATTATAGCATTTTAAAATATTATATGATATATATATTCATTTAAAATAAAAATAAAAATCTAATCATCCTTTTTATTGTATACAATAAATACATTATTTGCAACATGAATCATTATTATGCATATAAAATGTTCTTTTAGAAATGAGTGATATATGATGGACATTTGCAGTATTATAGAGTTATTATAATGAACTTCCTAGCATAATCATTGCAGTTACATATAACAATGCATCCATATAAGGCTACAAGGTGATCATAATGATTCATTGATCTTAAGCCAGTCAGACACTGTAAATCATGACTAATAAAGTAGACCACAGAACAGGCGCTATGAATCATGGTCTATTGCACAAAGCTGTATTCAGTGCTGTGATGACTCACTAAATAACATAGTAAATAAAAAGAATCACCCTCACACACTCCTAGGCAATACAACACATCCAGGTCCTACACGATATGATTAATCATTATTAGTAATAACTTATTACAATATAGTAAAACATTATATCAGTGATCAATTGATTCTTGCACAGCATACTAACCCACTATCTACCAGATTATGAATGCTATGAGTCATATGCTATAGGTCATCATTATCATGAGTTTGTGTGTCAATCAAATACCATTTATTTTAACAATCAATGTATATTACATATATTAAATTATGATGATCATTTATCGAAATAATAACTATAATTATCTTATAACGACTTAATGATATAATAGATTAGTCATTAACTTATTTTCATAACTGTATATATATACATATATAATAAATTTATTATATATATATATATATATACGTAATTTAATATGATGTAATTGTTGCACCATTATATATGGAGTGACAATCTACTATTGAACACTTGTAATAACTTAAAGAACTACTTTGATCACTCTCAAAAGACTATTTCAACATCAATATTTAGACATATATAGAGAGAGAGAGGGAGAGAGAGAGAGAGAGAGAGAGAGAGAGAGAGAGAGAGATAGATAGAGAAAGTAGAGAACATATTAAAATAGAGATTGAACAATTAGTACAAAATGTTACAAAGATGTTATATCAAACATAATATAAAAACAGATGCGAGAGAGTGTGCAATAATTACAATAAGAATTATATATGCAGTGTAACTTCATCACAGATAGCATTTTCTTAGTTATTGTATCATTTGAATACACATGACAGAGAGATGCTTATATTATATTAGTAGACATAATGTTAGTAACACTGAAGGCAGGACTGCAATATAATGTAGTCTGATAATGCATAGTTGTGATATTTGTATTTTATATGTTTAAAACGGTTTAAAACGTCTGTTTAAAACGTATTTTTAATTAACTCACAACACTATATATAATATATAATATTTAATAATACTATTTACTAAATATGTATATGTAAATGTATTTATATGTTCTGTACGTGTATATGCTAAATAAATAACATAGAAATACATATATTAATATTTAATTATAAACCTCGTTAGTACCATAATGGTTAATAGTATATGCTACAACAATATAATGCTACAACTATTATCTAGATGTTTAATTATAGATGTATTCTGAATGCTGGGTATTCAACTATGAATGATAACGTTTCCTATGCAATGAGCATACACTGTGATCAAAGTGCATTCTGGTCATTATTGAATGCATTGTATCAGTGTATCATTTATAGAAATGCACAATACCATAAGGCATTGTATTTATTAGATGAGATATAGCTGTAGAGGTAATACAGTTATATCAAAGATTTTGCGAAGCAAAGATATAACACTTCCTATGCATGCAACGTAATTTAGTAATATCCCCAGCCGCTGCTAGCAGCAGTATCGAAATCACTGAAATAGATTTAGGTTCGGCTCTGTTTGCATACAATAATGTTTTCATTGCTCTATTAAATTAAATGCAATATAAATTAACTTTTACTTACTAAATATATACTTATAGCATTTAAAACATAAATATCATATTTGTTTGTTATATATTAGTAATGAACACTTAGTTTTCATTATATAAATACTAATTTAAAGCATATTATTTAACATTTTAAAAGTGTACAGTTAAATACGAATTTACATTATAAACAACGCATAGTTCCTAAAAGTAACCCGCTATAGGTGGCACCAGGGTATTTTGTATACAAATTCGAATTACACGATTTCGCGTAAGTGTTATATATTTCCTTCGGAAAATCTTTGGTTATACTATGGAAGTACCTATAGGTATAGAATATAATACAAATAATAATAATATTAATAATATTTATTAGAATTTTTTTTTTTCAAAAAATAATAAAATCAATATTATTATAATACATATATTTTACATTTTCTGTTTCAATACTGCAAACTGGGATTATGAATCAATCCACCGTACATTTAAAGTTATAATATTGCATAAAATATCTTTTATATATTATATATATATATATATATATTATATCAAATATCTCACTATATTTTCAATATTGAAAATATTATACGTTTATTGAAAATATCATCGACTCCATACTTCAAGTATTGACATGCCTTTGTATAGGTTGTTATGTAAGATATGACTATTTACCATATAGACAATAGAAACATAGGGGTGATTATTATGCATTATATTTTGTATATATCATATGATAACTCAACTTATTTAAGTCAAACTATCTTATATATTATATTGTGTACATTATTAATTACTTTAAATACTAGGTTAAAGTATTTTAAATATTACTACATAAATATTCATACTATTCTAGTGTATTTATATTTTTTGATTTTATATTTATTGTATTTATAATCTAAATATTGACTAAATTCTTTTAATTCTAGACATACAATCATCTCTTAAAAACTAAAAAAGTGTAGTAAAGAAGAAATATAGAAGTTGTAAAGGTACAACTAATTTTATTTATAATATAATTATTATATAACGTATAAAAACCAATTCATATAAAATAGTTACATAATTAAATATTTTACTTATAATATTTTGTAAAATAAATAAGTTATTAAAATTGTAGTGATATTATATATTTTATATAGATTTTTAATTGAGCTTTCAATCAATTTTGATTTTTAATCTAAGTAATATTTCTTAATTTTTATAATACATTATTTTAAACTTAACTATATATACAATAAAATGAATTCCCAATCAAACATTGATTATAAAAATGCTTCATCTAATTCCCATATCATATTTGGTATGATATCAGCTTATATAATAAATAATAATTGTATATTTGAATGGTTATACTTGAGTGTCGCCTCCTCGGAATGACTCCTCCTAATTTATTTTCAAAGTTAAGTGAATATTCTATATTTAACTATGACTCACGATCGTAAGATAATTATATACGCATACTTTTATTAGCCACTTGAGATGTAATGCAGCTAAAAAAACCTGGAAATATCATAATTAAACCCAATCAAACCAAACAATAATAAATTAGGACGTCATTCGGAGGAGTTGATACTCCGGATAGACCGCTTGAATACATTACAATATATCTATTTGTATTGTACACTGAAAACTGTACACTACTAATGTAGAGTACACATAATAAATTCATATGACATGCATATCGTTAATTATTATAATTATATAAAAAACTTTTTAATTACTAAGATCATAAATGGTACGCAATATAAAGTATATATAAGAAACTAAACATTTGTTATATAAAAGTGATATTTAAAATTAATATATTATAATATAAAAATAGTAACTATTACAAATATGTGTTTAATAATAATACTTAAATTACCACCTCTATTATTATACTATTATTATATTTCATATACGATATTACTACCGATAAATTATCGAATAGTAACCTGTCAAAATATCGAGGATTCTTAGGCCGATTCTGCATGTTAACGCGAAACTGTCGGTTGCCTTCGAGCGAAGACGTCAGCCTTATACCGGCGCTAGTTTTAGCTGAGACGCTGGTCGAACGTTTCGTCGAGCTATCGTCCAGGGAGCACGTGTATTTATGAGACGGGAAGGGCGTGTCGGACTCCGTGTAGCGGGCCGACTGCGAGTCCGTGGGGGATACGTCTAAAGGCGAGTCGACGTCGGCGTCTATGTAGGGAATCAAGTCTAGCCGCAGCTGGAAAAGCGGGCGTTTCGAGTCGTCGTACGATTGCATCATCGGATCCGGGGAAATTTCGTCGACGGTTTTCTTTTTCGCGTACTTATTCGCGTGTCCGTTAGTGATGAATTTAGCGGATCGGCGATTGTTAATTTTATCCGGTCGATCCGAGTTCTGGGTGAGGTATTTGTTCGGGTGACGCGTTTTACCGACTATACTAGTTTGGTGTTTGTAGACTTTCGACATTTTCGATATCCTACTTCGAGTATCTACTTTATATAATATTTAATGTAATATTTTTTTCAATTTGTATTTATTTGAAATTATATATCATATACGTTTAATTATCATTATAGAATCTTAAATTTAAATTATAATAAAGATTTAGAATAAATGTATAAATTAATCGCATACGTTAATATAACAATGAATTCAATTATCAATATTATTGGACAATTATTATGACTTTTATAAGTTATATTAAATATAATATTTAGTTTAAATTATTAAATATTAGATTTTATATATAACTATATAAATAAATTGTAAATGTATCTTTTTATTGAAATTATCTATACAATTCGTTATTATAAATTATAATGTGAATATAAGTCTGATCTTTGTAATGCAAAAATATAATTATACGTTTAATAACGTTGAAAGAAAGTTTGTAACTAATTACTAAATGTGAACAAATGATGTAAACTTCTAAATTCAAAATAGCTATCATGTGATATGTTGTATAGATCCAGGTATTTACTATTATTCAGAGATTATGGAAAAGTTTTGTAGAAGTTATCGTCATTTCTTTTATAATGTTATAAAATGTTATAATGTTAATAAAATATATTCTCTTCAACATTTATTAATTTATAATATATAAACTATTACATATTATATTTATATTAATATTATATATGTATATATATATATATATATATATATATATATATAATATATTATATAAATATTGTACAGTACACTAAAATATATAAAATAAAATATAACAAATAATATAATATGTACTAGATTAAATGAACATTTAAATAATTGTATTTACGCATGGCCTCCTTTAGCTTCTAAAGAAGGTTAAAGGATCTAAAGAAGATAAAGGAGGCCATGATTTACGTCATGATATATTTAATGTTAATATATATTAAACTTATATATAATTTGTTAGTTAGGTATTATAATAAATTAATAGTATGTAAAATAATTCTTTTTTTATATTTAAATTTATTTTATAATATAAAATTCTGTAACTTAAAAAAAGCACTTTTATATTTTTATTATTTAAAATTGATATAATATATATCATAATATATTTATATATATATATATATATAATGTAGTTAATTATAATATAATTAAATTCAATATCTCAGATAATTTATGAAGTTTTTTAATATGGTCAAAGATTTTCCTTCGGAAAATCTTTGATATGGTTATAAATCAATCCACAAAAATCAATAATTAATAATTAATAATTAATAAGGTATTTTATATTATTATCAAGTCCTAGATATTTAATTACTATTATGTTAATAATGTTAACTAAATTAATTAATAACTATTAAATATTGCTGAATACAAAATATATATATATACATATGTATTTAATATCTGTTTTGTTTAAAAGAAAATTAATGAATATATATGTAAATCATCACAAACTCGGATGTAAACTTTTGGATAATAGTGATTTTTATCTTTTATTATAATTTATCAATGATATTTAGAAGAATTTAAAAAATTTATATTTATTTATAATGTCATCTTATAATTTGCCAAAATTATCTCGATATATGTTTGTATTTAAATTTTTTCGTTAAATAATAGGCATATCATATTATTATTAATAATATTTATATTAAATATTTATTTTAAAATTATTCGATATTCAATGAGAGAAGTTTATAGAATCCAATATGAGCGATAAATAAAATAAAATTTAAATAATTCTCGATAAATTAATATTTTTATAGTAAAAATGGGAAACAAGTGCTAATTTTTATAATATGACACCTCTTAACAGAGAGAAGATACATAATATATAACACTATAAACTGAATATGTAGCGAACAATTATTATGATCATATAATATTACTAATATTATTATAATAGTTAATAATTATTAAATTATATTAAATATAATCTAATACTATTAGAATACTATTATATTCTAATAGTCTATTAAATAGACTCTTATATCTATATAGACTAATAGAGTGACTCTAAGAGTCACTCTATTAGTAAATTACTAATTTAGTAATAGAGTATATTACTAATAGACTTAGTCTAAGACTATTAGTAATAGACTAACTTAGTCTAACAGTTATAGACTCTGTTATAAACACTGTTTGACTCTAAGACTGTTATAGTATAATAGTCTTATAGACTATAAGTTATAGTATAATACTCTTATACTAAGGTAGTCTATTAGTAGTAGTTTCTTAAATACTCTTACATCGTCTTATTATAAGACTCTTATATGAGACTATACGACTGAGTATACAGTATACTGTATACTACTAGTAGACTAGTAATTGTTACTATTATTATAATAATTATAGTATATGCATATCATAATGATATACTATATGTATATGTAAAGACTACTAGTACTAAGTTTAGATTTTGGATCATGTGAACAAGCGTACGTTCGCGTTCCTTCAACTAATTCTTAAGAAACGCGATTTTAGAATCGCGTTCCTCCACATAATAACTAAGGAGAGCGATTATAAAATCGCGTTCCTTCGCATAATAGGTAAGGAGAGCGATTATAAAATTGCGTTCCTTCACGTAATAGGTAAGGAAAGTGACTCTAAAATCGCGTTACTTACCGATTTTATAACATTTATAACTACACCTTGGATAAGTAAATTCTAATGTGAAGTATAAGTGTATCTATTCATTTATTTTATTATGCAGACAAGAACATGAATATATCAAAGATATCGATTATCTACAGAGTTTTGTATTTTGTACCCACACTTATTATTTAATAATATTATATTATAATAATATCAAAGATTTTTCTAAGGACAGATATAACACTCACGCGAAAGTGTGTAATTCTATTTTGTATAAAACAAGTTTTTGTCAAAAACCATCAGCACCAGCTTTATAGGGTCAATTTTCGGAACTATGTGTTATTTATAATATAAATTCGTATCAAACTATGCAATTCTAAAATGAAAAATAATAGTGTTCATTAAAATGTTCATTACTAATATATAACAAAGCAATAAGATATGTTGGTTTTAAATGCTATAGATATCTATGTGGCGAGTAAAAACTAATTTATATTGCATGTAAGTTAATAGAGCAATGAAAGCATTGTAGTATGCTAGCAGCGGGATGTATGAATACTAATCATGTTGCTTAGATAGGGAGTGTTATATCTTTGAATCGCAAAATATTTGATAATATTAAATATTAGTATAATATTTAATAAATATCAAATATTAGTATGATATACAAGTATGGTATACGCTTATTCTTATAATATTATATTATAAGAAATATATAATAACATTAATACTATATATTTATAATATTTATATATACATTTATCACCGATTCGAATAAAGAATTATGCAAATGTTTAGTGAGTAGCTTATTTTTAAAATCGTGAACTCTTAACCTAATCCTATGAAGAATGTGAATTTAATGTCAAATTAAAAACTATCATTTTATATGTGCGGTGTTGATATATAAAACGACTTCTTTTAAAGAAATGTATAAGATTATCAATAGTTACCTGTTCACGTAATATTATATTTTTATTATTATTTATGGGTGACGATCCTGAAATAACTACATAGAATATATATATAATATTTATTCGTATCGTTAAGTTTACACACAAGCAACAATTTAGCATTCGTTTACTACTCAACTTATCGTGAGGATTTATAAAAAAACTATATTTACGTTCATGAGTTGTCAATTCCTCAATTTATTTCAATTGGATAGAATATTTTTGTTTTCTGTTTCTTTATCTAGTTTCTATATCTCATGATTGTTCTCCTAAAGGGCCTCAACATACGCTATAGCATATCACCTGTTGTTGTCACCCATATATAAATAGATATACAATTCTTTAAAATGAATTATTTAGAGTTGATCGCCCTATCTCCCCGCAGCCCCCTGTGGAAGCGCAGACTCCCCGACTACCCCCTAACCGCCCCCATCTCCCCGCAGCCCCCTCTGGAAGCGCAGACTCCCCGACTACCCCCTGTATCGCCCCGGTAACCCTCAGCTCCGGGTGGCCCTGCCGTTATTCTGGATGAAGATGCGACAAGAGGCTGACGAGACAACCCGAGACAATCTGCCTGCTAACTACGTACAGTTCGAAGTACACCCCCAGTTAGTACACCCCCAGTTAATACACCCCCAGTTAGTGCACCCCCAGTTAGTACACCCCCAGTTAGTACACCCCCAGTTAATACACCCTCAGTTAGTATACCCCCAGTTAGTACACCCCTAGTTAGTACACCCTCAGTTAGTACACCCCCAGTTAATACACCCCCAGTTAATACACCCCCAGTTAGTGCACCCCCAGTTAGTACACCCCCAGTTAGTACACCCCCAGTTAATACACCCTCAGTTAGTATACCCCTAGTTAGTACACCCTCAGTTAGTACACCCCCAGTTAATACACCCCCAGTTAATACACCCCCAGTTAGTGCACCCCCAGTTAATACACCCCCAGTTAGTACACCCCCAGTTAATACACCCCCAGTTAGTGCACCCCCAGTTAGTACACCCCCAGTTAGTACACCCCCAGTTAATACACCCCCAGTTAGTGCACCCCCAGTTAGTACACCCCCAGTTAGTGCACCCCCAGTTAATACACCCCCAGTTAGTACACCCCCAGTTAATACACCCCCTGTTAGTGCACCCCCAGTTAGTACACCCCCAGTTAGTACACCCCCAGTTAGTGCACCCCCAGTTAATACACCCCCAGTTAGTACACCCCCAGTTAATACACCCCCTGTTAGTGCACCCCCAGTTAGTACACCCCCAGTTAGTACACCCCCTGTTAGTGCACCCCCAGTTAGTACACCCCCAGTTAGTACACCCCCAGTTAATACACCCCCAGTTAGTGCACCCCCAGTTAGTACACCCCCAGTTAGTGCACCCCCAGTTAGTACACCCCCAGTTAGTACACCCCCAGTTAATACACCCCCTGTTAGTGCACCCCCAGTTAGTACACCCCCAGTTAATACACCCCCAGTTAGTGCACCCCCAGTTAATACACCCCCAGTTAATACACCCCCAGTTAGTACACCCCCAGCTAATGTGTTATCTCCTTGCTTTATCTTATATGATCTTATATTTTATCATTTCATTAAAACCACACATTATGTCCTACTATAAGTAAAATTATGTATACTAATATAGAAATGTAATTATGTCTATATCACATGTTTTTAGTTATAGTATATGATGTTACCTGCCACTTATATATGTAGTTACATAATATGTAATTGTGATTATTACACCCTCTTTAACCCTTTTTATATTATGTAATATCTTTGTAAAACCAACAACGAATACTAACTGTTAATATGTTTGCTAATATGTCACTTTCTCTCATTCTGTATCTTTCTCTCTCTCTCTCACACTCTCTCTCTCTCTCTCTCCTTTTGAAATAGTCTGTGGTCAGTGGTCAGTATAGTTCTTAAAGTTACTAGTGGTCAATACTAGATTGTCACTCAGTATATAGTGGGTCAACAATTATAGAATATTAAATTACATATATACATATATATATATATAATATATATTATATATTTATGTATATATGTTTAGGTATGCAAATAAGTTAAAGAGTAATCTATTATATCATTAAGTCGTTATAAGATAATTATAGTTATTATTTCGATAAATTATCATCATTATTTAAAATATGTAATATACATTGATTGTTATAATAAATGGTATTTGATTGACAGACACACTCTCATGATAATGATGACTAATAGCATATGACTCATAGTATTCATAGTCTATTAGATAGTGTTTTAGTATTCTGTGCAAGAATCAATCGATCACTGATATAATGTTTTACTATATTGTTATAAGTTATTACTAATAATGATTAATCATATCATGTATGACCTGGATGTGTTGTATTGCCTAGCAGTGTGTGAGGGTGATTCTTTTTATTTACTGTTATTTAGTGAGTCATCGCAGCACTGAATACAGCTTTGTGCAACAGACCGTGATTCATAGCGCCTGTTCTGTGGTCTACTTTATTAGTCATGATTTACAGTGTCTGACTGGCTTAAGATCAATGAATCATGATCACCTTGTAGCCTTATATGGATGCATTGTTATATGTAACTGCAATGATTATGCTAGGAAGTTCATTATAATAACTCTATAATACTGCAAATGTCCATCATATATCACTCATTTCTAAAAAGAACATTTTATATGCATAATAATAATTCATGTTGCAAATATTGTATATATTGTATACATTAAAAAGAATGATTACATTTTTATTTAAAAATAAAATTATTTTAAATGATTATATATATTATATAATATTTAAAAATGCAATATTATTTACAAATTTAAACATAATACATATATATGTTTATTATATGCTGATGATACAATTATCCAATTTATTTTTTAATTTGTTATTAATAAATTATTAATTAAATAATAAATATGTAATAATTTATAAATAGCATATTGACTAAATTAATATTATGTATATATAGAATAGAATATTTCTGTTGTTTATTATTTGTACTTCAATCTCTGCGTAGACATCAATTAATCAATACAATGACTAATGAGCCAACAGTGATTGTATGTATAATATACCTTATTGCAAAACATGTATATATTATCTTGTAATCATTAACTTTATTGATTGATTTTATTGTATCTTAATATTTTATAATATCTAATAATAGCAATATTAGTCCAGAGATTAATGCTTCATTTTTATTATTTTACAATAATTTAAATATTATATTTCTAGTATCGGTAGTATTTAAAAATAATTATTCCAAACTAATTTTAATATATTTAAGATATATATATATATTAA
Organism: Osedax fenrisi; assembly: GCA_964019155.1. Taxonomy (NCBI): domain Eukaryota; kingdom Metazoa; phylum Annelida; class Polychaeta; order Sabellida; family Siboglinidae; genus Osedax; species Osedax fenrisi. The sequence goes on along the minus strand of OZ025244.1, from coordinate 16,568,017 downwards.
AACGCCCACTATATAAAGGGTAATTGTCTCGACAAGCAGCAATGCTTCTACAATTACCCAGGTACTTGTACCTAAATCTGATAATAATAATAATAATAATATAGGATGACGAAATTCGACGTGAAGAATTACCTAGAGAAAATATACTCGGTCCCAGTGGCCGCAGTCAGAATGGAAACCTTGAGAGGTTTGTTAGACGATGTAGGCTAATGTTTCACAATAGTTGTCACAATAATAATAACATTTACTAGAAGAATATTGGTTGTTTTCAGTTTCGTTTTCTAGTTTACTATATTAATAGCCTTTTCCTCCTAAAGGTCTTAACAGTAAGCTATAGAACATTATCTGTTTGCGCTGCCCATAATCTATACACTAACAGTAGATTCTCAATATTTTTGAATTATATTATAAATGTTTAATAGTAATATAATTAATCAAATATATTCTATATTTGCTTATACTAAATTATAATATTTAATTTATTAAGTTTATTATGTATATATATATATTGCACTCTGTTTCACTTAGTAACTCATATATATATATATATATATATATATATATATATATATATATATATATGTCTAACTATCTAAATTTTCATAAATACTTCAATGTACAACAATTGTTACTATTGTATCACCAGATATTACCACTAGATAACAATATATAACAAACATACACCTACTACTCTATAGAAATATGATGCAGGCAACACCTATTCGACTATTGTCACAATATAACACAATATAACACATTATAACACAGTACCATGTATCATATGTATTCAACGATATCATACTCATATGATGTTTAATAATAAGTCACCTCGGCCATACCTCTCGTGTGAAATGAGAACTTTCCCCACGTATTAGCTACCTACTATAGTACCTACCTATACCTACCTATACCTACCTATAATACCTACCTACTAGGTACCTATTACTATCGCAGTTATCGTCTATTGTCCTATTGTGTGATCAACAGTTTGTATTTGATGTGCTAGTGCATGTTTTCTATTATAAGTTATCTAATATGCACTGTTGGCATGTATATTGGTGGGGATATTCACTTCATGTTAAATAGATATTAACTTAATCAGAAAGAGATATCACATATTGTTATGTAATGGATTATTATTCTATTTAATTACTATAGTGTAATTATGTGATAGTATTGTTATAATGTTGATATATTGATTTCGTATTAACCTCTATTTGGGTGATGGCAATAGAAAAGTTTCCATCTTTAGATGAAATCAATACATAATAAAAATAACAAAAGAAAAGAAAACAAATACGTCTTCTCATAAATAATTATTATTATTATTTATTATTATTATCACATTATACATATACTTAGTATACCGCAGTAATGAATTAGCCCGCAAGTTTGAACTCACCCCTTCTTATCACCACGCTCCATTACTATTTCTATTATGATTTCATCACGCTCTATTACATAGGAGACAAGCGAAATCATCCGGCTAAGGGACATCACCTAGAACCTCACGATAATAAAAATATCGCTCACATTCAATTGGTTAGCGGAGCGAAAATTATAAAATATATTAAATATGCAATAAAATTGTAGCAATTGAACAAATGTACTGTATTTGTGCGTTATTTGTTTTGCATTCGTGAACATTATATAGTGATTCGGAATCAGGTCCATGTACATTAACATTGAATACCATTAAATGCAATTCTCAATTTAGAATAAAACATATTATAATCTATTTAATGAAACAGTTATCATATAGCTATGGCACTCATGAATTCACAAATGCATGCTTTTTACCTAGGTATTAATATTTAGTTGAGATGCGCATCTTTTCAGTGTTATCTAATTTAATTATAACACTATGTAGATAAATATGACATAGATTATAACCTAGATATTAATAAGTATTAATACGAGTAATAGTTAAATTCGTATTATACTCTTAGGTTGTAATAATTAATTAAGAATCATCGTATAATAAGCGCTGGCTATTTGGATAGCGACATATTACATTTAATACCACGCAGTAGCATACGATTATCATTACATATTCGATCATTAATTATACACGATCCGTTGTAAATAGGCGGAAGGTGAAATTTTCAAATTTCCCGTCATATTCGGCGGTAAGGACAACGCTCACCAGGCGAACGTCAAGGAGTATCAGAAGACCAAGGATGCCCAGGTGATCAAGCAAAAGGAGACGTGGCGTACCCAACAAGTACCCGAGTGGTTTAGGTAGACGTGTGACGGGGCGCGACGATAGCGGCCCATCCGATGTACATAACCATTTATTTCTAATCAAATTAGTATTATTGTTATATATATATATGTATATACATGAACATAGTTTATCTGAATAAACATACACTATTGTGTTATAACTCTCCTCTATTATATTTAGTATGTACTAAAAGTTTGAGATAATATTACATTAATGTATCGTGCATATTAATAAATTATTAAAATAAATCTTATGTTTAATCCTTTCAATTTCTAATCGATGTTAGATTATACCTAAATCTATATTCATATTTATTAATCTTTTGTTTACCTGATATTAATTGGTAATATAAATAATTGTTAATTTAATAAACAAGTCAGCCGATCACCTAGTTAAGTTTTATTAATATATACATTGAAGGGTTGTGTATATAAATTGCATACAATAAAATTAAAAATTTAATTTAATTATGATTTCTACAAATATCTATATGATATGTATATATCTTTGAATTTAGTTTTATTTACGATATATTTTAAATGTAATAATATTCGTAAAAATATAATTAAATTTATATAAATATTATTTTTAATTAATATTAATATTAATTAATTATTATTTAATATCTATAAGTGGAAGTGATACATGAAGTAAATTGGAGCATGTTTATATTTTATAATATTATAATGTGCTTAACAAATATATAATATACATATACAAGTATTACCTATAAAGTATAGTTTTGTAAAAGTTTGAATAAATATAAGTTTAATCAAATTTAATATTATATTTATTAAAAAAATTATCTAAATTTGATTTATAATAAAATTCACAAATATATATGTATACTTTTATAAAATATATATATAAATTCTTGATCAATAAATAAGAAACTTGTCATATTATTTGATAATTAATTTGTTATTGGAAATTGTATCTGTCTGTGTGGCTAAGATGGCTAATGAGTCATAGTCACAGTTAGCAGTACCTGGGATCAAGCCTATCCAGAAATATCAAATAGGTCTTACAATACTATTTAGAAGTGATCTTATATAATTGTATATAATTAAATTATCGGCTTTTGTTAAAACCATGGATGCCTTAACACGAGAACGGCTTCAAAGGGACACTAGAGCCAAATGGTTATACGTAACAACTTATCTAAGTTCCTGGATGAGTTGAAAGGATTCAACCACAAAAACAATAACATTATACACAATAGGAAGTTCATTAAAGTGAATCACCTTTACTTAAAGCCCGGGGCAATACCAACTTGTGGTCAATATTTATGTAATGACCGAGTGACGCTATGTTTATAACTTATACAGCTGCTGTTATAATAGGCTAATAAGCAGTTGAATCACTTACATTCAATATACTATTACAGTTAACTAAACACTGTGTTGAGAATACACTCTTAATATAAAGAAATATATACAATTAATAACATTAAATATAGGTGAACTATATGTTGTAATGGTGCGATACATTTTAGTAATCTCTTTACTGTAGTTTCCGTAGCGACATCACATTTTAGTTTACTCTCGTTATTTAATATTTCTTTTCAATATATCTTCCTTTTACCAATATTTTAATTCTACAATATTTAATCTAATTATGCTCGTGATATTTATTAATATTGCGTTATTATAAATTAGAAATATGTGTAATATACCGATCACATAATTCAATTATTTATATATATATATATACGGATGTATACATCAGTATAACTTATTATTTAGATGGGAACATTGTATTAAGCTGAAGACACTTAAAAAAGTTGATCATCCCTGTCAAATTACAGATGACAAATAATAATACCGATAATAATTTAAAAAAATATTTAAAACACCTAAGAAACAAGATGAAAAACTAATATAAATATTAAAAAATATAACAAACTAATATTTACTTATAACAAAATATTTTAATGTTTTTTTTAGAATAAATATATTATTTATATTAGTTGTTTAGGTATACATACGTGTGAATACATTCAATGGGTATCTCAACACGATACTGTGTCAGAAACATAGGCACTAAGACCCACGTTATAACTTCGTCAGGATCCATAAAATAGGTCTTATAATAATATTTAAAAATTATCTTATATAATTATGTAAACAAAATGATCGGTTTTCTTTCAAATCTTGAATCCTTAACATATGTTCTCATATGAGAGAGTATTCGAGATAACTATATAGTAATTTATCATAAGTGACAATGTATCTAAATTCCAGAAAAGGACTACACAAATATAAAATATATATATATATATATATATATATATAATAACGTTATTTAATAAATTGGTATTTAATAAATATAATTATATTGATGATTTTGCAAGATATAACACTCCCTCTCTACGCAACATAACTAATAATACAATGACCACTGCGGGCAGTATAATATAGTATAATATAGTATCCTATATGTACTATAGTCTATAGTATCGACATCAGTTTAGGTTTGGCGTGGTTTCTATATTGTTTTCTAACAAATGTGTCTATTATAAGTTATCTATTATAATTATGCATTATATATAAGTATTTATTACTAATATATAACAAATCAGTATGATATGTTGGTTTTAGATGCTATACATATCTATGTGGCGAGAACAAGCTAATGTATACATTACTCGCCATATAGATATGTATAGCATTTAAAACCAATATATCAGCCTGATTTGTTATATATTAGTAATGAACACTTATTTTTCATCATATAAATAATAACTAATAACATATTATTTTTCATTTTAAAATTGTATATTTTGATAAGAATATACATTATAAATAACTCATTGTTCAGACAATTCAACCTATGTAGTCATAGATCTAGAGAGAAAGCTCTTTAGATCAACTTCTCTCTAGTGCCTCTCTATAGCTATAGTTATGTGTAGGGGAGAGTATCCGATTACCGACCCCTAAATGATTATTTGTAATAACTAATTAAATATTCAATATATTTATTTGAAATTTTTTAAGTAGGGTAATATTATGGTAATGAATAATGTGGCTATTTTATATTTTTGATATAATTATATTTACAAGAATAAACAGGGCGGTCGGTAATCGGATACATGTGTATAATACCGACTCCCTTCTCATATAACCGACCCCTAAAATAATCGTGGTATAACTAATTATAGTATTATAATATACAACAAAAATAGTAGATACAATTAAATATAATTAATGATAACATACACTTTACTTACTTTTTACCTTTTTTGGTTTATGGATTGCAAGTGCGTGAGCAATCGGCCAGCCGTCCGTGGGAGGGAAATTATTGAGTGGGATGGAAGGCAAGGGAGAAGTAATGAGTCTTGAGGTGGCGTTTAAAGGAGGGAGTTGATGAGTTTATTCGTAGGTGTTTGGGTAGGGAGTTCCAGTAGTAATGGGCAGAGAGGGCAAAGGAGCATATATTTGAAGAATGGAGTTTGTTTAAATGGGGAGTATTAAGGATAAAGGTGTTGGAAGAACGGGTCTGGGGTATAGTGATGGGTGTGTGTAGATGTAGGAGGGAGGCAAAGTAGTCAGGGGAATTGTGGTGAATAGCTTTGTGGATGGTTAGGGAGATTTTGTACTTTATACGATAGGGGACTGCAGTCCCTGTCATGGCATGGCAGCCAGTGTAGTTTTAGGAGAGGAGTAATGGAGTCAGGGGAACATCGGGGAAGTAAATGGACCAGCGAACTACAGCGTTTTGGAGTCGCTGTATTTTGATGAGTTTGTAGTCCGGGAGGTTAAAGAGTAGGGAGTTGCAATAGTCGAATAGGGGGATGATGTAGGAGGAAGCAATGGTAATAGCGATGGGGAGGAGAATGGAGCGTCGGATTAAGCGGAGGCAGTGTAGGTGGTAGTGGATGGATTTATGCATGTGTATAAGATGATAGTCAAGGGAAAGGGTGGTATCAATATGGAAGCCAAGGTTTCGGACGTGTTGAGAGTAGGGGAGTGTGATATTGTCGAGTGAAATGGGGGTGGTTCAGGGAGGGTGGAGGAACGTAGTGGTAAGTGGAGTAAGATAGCTTCCGTTTTAGTGGGGTTAAGTTTTAGGGAGTTGGAGGTAAGCCATTGGTGTATGGACTTGATACAGGAGGAGAGTTGTTTAGGTGCATAAGTAGGGGAGTCTGTGCAGTTTAGATATAGTTGAAGGTCGTCGGCGTAAGTATGGAAGGAGATGTCGGGGTAGTCAGTGAAGATGTCACACATGGGGAGGAGGTAAATATTGAAGAGGAGTGAGCCGAGGACAGAGCCTAGGGGGACACCATGAATTATGGAGCGGGAGGGGTCGAGTGTGTGTTAATCCTGACTGAGGAAGAGCGGTTGGTAATGTAGGAGGTGAACCAGTTGAATGCAATGCATTTGATGCCGATGGCGGAGAGTCTGTGTATGAGGACATTGTGGTCAAGGGTGTCGAAAGCGGAGGACATGTCAATGAGGACGAGAATGGTGCCACGGTTGTTGTTAAGGCCCGAGAGTAGGTCGGAGGTAATGAGGGTTAGGGCGGATTCAGTAGTTTTGCGGGGGAGGTAGGCGCTTTGGAATATGTTAGGGATGTTGTTGGCTTTGAGGTAGGTGATGAGTTGTGAGGAGACAACACGTTCGAGGACTTTGGAGTGGATTGAGAGGATGGAGATGGGTCGGTAGTTTGAGGAATTCAGGGAGTCAAGATTTGGCTTTTTAAAGATAGGGGAGATGGCAGCTACTTTCAAATCAGGAGGGACGGAGCTGGATGAAAGTGAAGTGCATATGAGGGTGAAGCAACGGTATGGGTAATCTGTTTTAGTATAGGGAGGGGAAGAGGATCAAGGGATGAGGTTGAGAAGGTGGAATTAAGGAGAGGGATTATTCGATCAAGTGCGGGTGAATCGAAAGATTCAAGGAAGACGGGAAAGGTTATGGGAGTGTGGCATAAGGTGGGGGTGGAAAGGGCCGAAAGGGTGGCGGAAAGTTTATCATTGAATGCTTTGTCAATGAGGAGTGGTAATTGTTCGGGGGTGGTAGTGGGGAGAGGAGCTTTGAGTAATCGACCAAGTAGTTGGGCAGAGAGTCTGTGTATTGGTTTACTATTATTGGAAAGTTTGTGGAATTTTACACGCAATTTATTTTTTATTAAATTTATGATTTTTTTATGATAGTAATATTAAATTTAAACTTTATATTAAAATAGTGTACATTATTATTTAATATTTATGTATTAATCATTTCTTAATCAGTATGAATATAATCAACTGGAATTTTGAATCTTAATTTTAAATCCTACATATTTTAAAGTAAAATACGGATCTATTTTGATAAATCACATGTGGTGTATTAGGGTATATAACGTAGGGTGTCGGTAATAGGAAAATAATATGGGTTGCTATAATTAAGATATATTGGTTACTAGTAATTCAAATTAAATTATTTTTATAATACTTATAAATATTTTATTGATCTACAATATTATGTATAGTATTAAGTTTTCTTTTAATTAATAAAGTATTTACAATGATTTAAAAAAAGTTATTATTCAAATATTTACAAAGTAAAAACAGATTATTACATTTTATCAAATAACAATTGTAGGATTAAATATTTTTTTAAACAAAATACTTATTCATATTTATCATTATATTACTAAAAGTTCATGTAAATTACTAAAAATTCATATATTTTTGATATATCTTATATATAAAACTATAGTTACTGAGATACGAGAGGGGTCGGTATTAGGAGTGGGTCGGTAATCGGTGACTTCCCCTATGTAGGCCAGCTATGTTCTAGGTGGCGGTGTTCATGTGTGTGTACACAATAGAATTACACTGTGTAGTATAAGTGCTATATCTTCCCTTGGAAAAATGTGTGTTATATTATAATACTATATATATTATAATATATTGGTAACTGTTATATACAATAAAATAAATACTTAAATTGTATAATCGCATTACATATGTATAATACATTCAATTATTATATGTATATAATAAATTGTATACGAAATATATTATAATTTATAATTTTAAATTAAATATGTGAAAAATTAAAATTATTGTTTATAATTATTTATTAATAATAGTATACTTGTTATTATTATTATTTCGTACAATTGAATAGATCTATATATTCAATATATTAAATTATACATCATAGTGTACATTATACATTTTATTGTCATCATTATACATACATATTAACGTATAAGTGATATAATTGAAAACTTGAATTGCTTGAATAGCAATAATTCACAGCCGTTAACCTTTCAAGGTCAGTTAATATATTTACGTTGCTATATAGATTTACTGATATATAATATAATACACAATTATTATTTATACTATATACAATATATATATATATATATATATATATATATATATATATATATATATATATATCATCATACACATATTATATTATATTAGCTTATATTCTATACATTCTATATACATATATGTAGTACATGTATAATATGTTATTATCGCTAAATATATAAATAAACTCATGGAACAAGTATACCCCCTATGATTATATACATTACGATGTATAGTAAACATTGTGTACATTGTATACGGTCCGTATTATACATCCGTATTACACGTCCGTATTATACATCCGTATTATACATCCGTATTATACGTCCGTATTATACATCCGTATAATACGTCCGTATTATACATATTGATGTATTGGTTGATTGTATGTGATTTTATTTTAATATACAAATTATTTTATAAAATAAAATATATACGTAGTATATATATATATATATATATATGTATCCATATATAATATAATACTATATTATTAAAAAATAAACCATTCTAAAAATTATATATATAATTTCTATATTTAAATATAACAATTGTTATCAAATATTCATTAAGTTATAAGCATATATCTAGAGGTCATATAAGTCACTAATACGGACAATCTATATGTCTTAATACGTCTTAATACGTGTACGTATACATATATGTATACACTGTACACTAGACCGGTTCGGTCGATTCAATTTTTAATCCTTCATATAAAATAAAATACATATCTATATTTTAGTATAATATGTATTAAAAATTTGTATACAAAAATAGTTACCTTTGGTCACGAAGCATTTAAAGTTTGAAATATAAATTATTATTTTAAGATAAAATGTATAATATTCCATGTATAATAGTAATGACGCCATCTTATTATCTTTGATGTTTACAAATATTTAAATTAATATTTAAAATTAATTATGTATTTGTATTATATTTAATGAATTAATATAATATATACCATTATTTATATTTATTATTAATATAATATCTATATTTCATTTTTATATCTACAAATTACCATTATTAATGTCTCCTAAAACTCGAGAAAATACACCATTTAACAAAGTATTTATTTCAAAATAATTCAAAAAAATAATTAATTTTTTAAAATTAATATATATAATTATACTTTACATAAATTTGAGTGATCATATTGTATTGAATTGTGGATATGAGTTAGATATAAATGTCCTTTACAAATAAAATTAAAAAAATAAAAAAACATGTAAATATATTTTGTATTTCATATTTCAAATAAAAATCCAACAAAATTTAAAAATTTGGTAATTTTTTTTCTAAAAATAATTTTTAATTTTTTAATAATTAATTTGAATTGTATTATTATTATCTATAAATTATATATTTTAATTTTTTAAATTAAATTGTAATAATTTATTTATATTAAATTATATGATTTTTAGATATTTTTTTTGACTAAATTTATTTTATAAAATTTGGGCATCTAGATTGTTATGAAAAATATTTTGTACTGTTAATACTACTTGTTATATATGTTTCTAGGATATATCCATAGTTGGCTTAAAAAAAATCATCCAATTTTATAAAAATTGAATAAAACTTATTTCTATATCTCCCCCATGTTAACTTTTGTATGTATTCAATGTTAAAATAAAAAGGTCTCGTGACATAACAATATTTAAGATATAGGTCTAAAATTTTAAATACTTATTCATCATAGCATACACAATTGTCACAGATGTGAAGGTTTATAAAATTGCGAAAATTTTTTAGTACGAACCGGTCTACACCCAGTGTACACCCTATATGCACATATATATATATATATATATACACCATGGTGTATATATAACCAATCAAGGCGCAGCGTGTGAACTATTATTTTGTTAATAAAAACGCGTGCGTTATAATATTAATACCATCAATGAAGCGAAATCTAACAAAATATTATTCAGATACTTAAATTTTATTATTAATTAAAAAATAATAAAAATAAATAAATTATTAACTAATAAAATTAGAATAAATTATTCATAAAATTAATTATAAATAATGTAATTGTAATTTGTCTGATTGGTTCATCAATAATATATAGTTTATATAGGTACATTTATATACCTAGTGGTATATATTAGTGCTGTAAAATTTCAAATACTTGGTTGTTCTCGAGAACTTCAAATCTTAAAATTGTTGTTCTCGAGAACTTCAAATCTTTAAAAAAATATCAAGTTCTCGAGAACTTCAAATCTCTCATATTTAGGTATGTTCTCGAGAACTTCAAATCTTTTAATAATATTTTAAAATAAGTTAACGAAGAAAAAAATGAGATATTAATTAATTAATTATTATTAATAATAATAAATTAATCTCGAGAACTTCAAATCTCTCATATTTAGGTATGTTCTCGAGAACTTCAAATCTTTTAATAATATTTTAAAATAAGTTAACGAAGAAAAAAATGAGATATTAATTAATTAATTATTATTAATAATAATAAATTAATTAATACATAATTATTATTAATTAAATTAATTATTAATTATAATAATTAATAAATAATTATAATAAATAATAAATAATTATAATAATTAATAAATAATTATAATAAATAATAAATAATTATAATAATTAATAAATAATTATAATAATTAATAAATAATTATAATAATTAATAAATAATTATAATAATTAATAAATAATTATAATAATTAATAAATTATTATTATTAATTAATAATAATAATAATTAATTTATAAATAATTATTAATTAATAAATTATAATTAAATAATTATTAATTATTAAAATAATATATAATAAATTATTATTATTAATTAATAATAATAATAATTAATTTATAAATAATTATTAATTAATAAATTATAATTGAATAATTAACAATAAATAATTATTAATTACTTGAATTATTGAATACGTTTCTATTCTAATAATCATATATATCAGTTTATATACTAAATACTATATATAGTATTTAGTAAAGGTGTAAGAGGAATCCTATATACTATATACACCATATATGGCATATATGCTATAGCATATATGATGATGATGATGATATTGAGTTTATTAGCACTAAAATAGGGTCATGTAGACCCCTTCGCTCGTGCGGGAAGAAAATAATAATAAAATAATAGTAATACGATAATATTTTTGATAATAATATACATTCAATATACAACGGAAAAACAATAATAAACAATATAAAGGACTATTATATACTACAGTCTGCATTGATATGGTGTAGTTGTATATACTACAGACTGCATTGATATAGTATAGTGTTATATAATAATAAGATAATAATAATACAATAACAATTTAATAATGATATAAATTTAATATAACACGGATACAAATAATACGTTGGATGATTTAATGATTATGGGTAGAGAGAAAAGAAGAAGTAAGATTTATGAATCTTTTGTGGGATCTAATAGAACGAATGGTAGGAGGGAGGGAATTCCATAGGGTTGGACCGGAATTTTTAAAAGCTCTAGAATTTAGGGACGTTTTACTAGAGTTCTGGGAGATAAGTAGAGGAGCATTTTGGTAACGAAGAGAAGATAATATAGTACGTTTTTTAATTAGATCAGAGATATAGCTAGGGGTAAAAGAATATATTGATTTATGGATTATAGATAGTATACGTAATTTACACCTGAGGGAGAAGGGTAGCCACATACGAGATGATTGATGAGATGTTGTAGTAGAGTGATCCAGTCGAGTTAAACAGTAAGTAGTACGTATTGAGGAACGGATAATCCGATTAAGTGGAGCAGTAGCTTTAGCAGGAAGTAAATTCAGTAGGGAAGAACAGTAGTCAATACGTGAAAGTACAAGAGCATTAATTAGAGTTTTAGTAAGGTTTCTGGAAAGTGATGTCCGTATTTTTTTAATTCTGAAGAGATGAAAGTTGGATGATTTTGTAATGGATGATATGTGATTCTTAAATGATAATTTGTCATCAAATACTAATCCTAGGTTTTTGGAGGAATGAGAAGGAGAAATAATCATGTTATTTAGAGTAAAGTTTGGAAAGGAAGTTTCAGAAGTAGATATGTTAAGTACAGTAGTCTTAGAGGAATTAATTAGTAGTTTATTGGAGAGGAGCCATAATCTTATGGAGTTAGCACACTCGATTAATTCAGAGTTAATGGTATTATGAGAATTTATAGGGAAAAAGGTAAACAGTTGGATATCATCAGCAAAAATATGGTAGTGGATATTTGGAAATTTCTTAATTAGATCAGCAATAGGGCGGATATAAATAGAAAAGAGGGATGGACCTAGAACAGATCCTTGGGGAATACCGTGGTTAAGAGGAGAAAGAGGCGAGTAAGATTTGTCAATCATAATAGAGATATTCCTGTTAGTGAGATATGAAGTAAACCATTTTAATGCTAAGCCAGATATACCCATTAAAGTAAGTCGCGAGATTAATATGTTATGGTCCAGGGTATCAAAAGCAGATGATAGATCAAGTAGGATTAGCTGGCAACACGTGTTGCTATTTAAGGTAGATAATATAGTGTCAGTAATACGGAGGAGAGCTGTTTCGGTTGAATGACCCTTACGAAAAGCGCTTTGAAACGGGTCGAAAAGATTATTTTTACTTACATGGGCTATGAGTTGTTTGGAAACAATTATTTCTAATATTTTACTTAATAAGGGTAGGTGGGAGATCGGGCGATAATTGCTAAATGAGTTTGGGTCTAAGTTTTGTTTTTTTAGAATTGGGGATATTATGGCAGTCTTGAGACATATATATATAGAAGGCTACATATAAATATTATATTTAGACTATATATCTAGTAGATGTATCTAGTATTATATATATAACATAGTGTCAAATATGTATTCAAAATGTACTTGTAGACAAATATAGTTTTAAACGGTTTATGAATTAACATTTTTATATATCAATACAGAGTATAAATCATTTAAATTTAATCTAATGATATTCCTTCAGGAATATGCAGAATATACGTATTAATTTTTAAATATTGTCATTAATGGATAATACATCAAGGAAACCGTGTCCTTGATAACATTATTCTATTTTAAATATATTATCATATAGGTGGCATAGGCCTAACTGATGATCGAATTAATATAATCTATACATTTTATTGGATATTTTAAAATAGTTGAAAGAAACTTATTACATAATTATGTTAATCGATCGTTACCCGAACAATTACACGACATGATATCCGAACTGAAACTAAATTTAAAATAAAGATTTTAGACCATCAAATCTGTCCAAATACCCGAAAATTAAAGATTTGAACCGAACCGAAAAAAAAAGATTTGAGATTTGAAATTTTACAGCACTTGTATATATATATATATATATATATATATATATATAGCTATAGCGTGTCCGTATTCGGACATTGTACCGAATACGGAGTTGAAAAAACTGAGATTAACTGCAGTTTCCACTTCAAAATAACTTTAGTTAATTACATAAAGTCTTGAATAATGGGATGTTCGAGTATATGTTTGTCAGTATTATAGTAAGGATGGAAGGTTTATAATAGATTTATAATATACTGGGTATATTAATTATAAATAATGTTAGTAATGTGACACATATTTAATTAGATAAATATTCAAGTATGCATACTTGATGCTACCATGGTAATAAGACATATTTAAGAATTGTATTATAGAGGTGTATATTTACAGCATATTTGATAATAATATTATTGTTTATATTAATATAAAGAGTAATTAGTAATTACTAATTACTCTTCATTATAATGTTTGAGATGAACTTAATATTAAGTACAGTAGGAGGAAAGTGGAGGTGTACGAGTGCATGTGTACTGGGGATATGTTGTGCACGAGAGGCGCTGTGTAAGTATTATAGGAGTAATGTATATCGTCAGGTAGGTTTCTACGGTAGCAAGATATGTGGAGGTGGATACAGATGAAAGTGGTATTGAGGTTGCACACGATTAGGGGGTGATTTATTATTTAAAGAAGTTTAGAAATTGTGGAGGGCGGTCTTTAGGGGAAGCCTGATTATAAGTGGAAGTCATGTGACATAATATATATATATATATATGTGTGTTATCAAGTTGAATTTTCTGATATATTTTATTAAACAAAGTCATGTGAATTGAATTTAACAATAATAATATAATATAATAATAATAATATTCATTTAAATGTATGTTAAATTAATCTATAAATCTATAACTTTGACTTTTAAACATATATATATATATATTATATGTAATATACAATAAAATAAATAATTCAATTATATAATTGTATTATATATATATTCTATATTTATTTGTCAGATAGGGGAAAGTCCCCGATTACCAGGCATAGACAAATTCGTGCAAAATGCACGAATGCACGAATTTGCACGAATTTCAGGATGATATTTGCACGATTTTGTTAAAATTTATTCACATTTTTATTAAGTGTTAAATTTAAAAATACACTAAATGTAATCTAAATTTCTGAAAGATTATTATATTATTATTATTTATTACCATAAAATAAGAGTAATTAGTTTATATATATAATTTTAATTAAGAAGTAACTTCAATATACATACTTACTTAATAATTGTGTTCAACTAGTCATTATGATAATGTAATAATTAGATTGATCCAATATATTTATTATGTCTGCTATTTAGTATTTTTTAATAATCTTTGTTTTTATTTCTTCTATTTATTTAAAAATAAAATATATATAATTCACTTCTTTATTATTTAAAATGGATGCTTTAGTGGAACCAATTAGTAAAAAACGAAATTATAAATTTAATAAGAAGCATTTAGTCCAATATGGACTTCGTTTAGGAGAAATAAACGTTGCATATGAAGTAATAACCGTGATTTGCCGTTTCTGTGAAACTTCAGGAAGAGAAAACACTGACAGGTTGCTAAAAAAATCAAAAGTAATAAAATCATATAAAGAACCATTTCGTTGTGATAATTACCTTAAACACATAAAATTATCACATGACATTGAATGGAATACATTTTCAAAATTAATTGGAGTCCAAAAAGAAAATTATTTCGATAATTTTAATAAAAAAATTACAAATTTTTTTAAAAATAAAAAAAAATATGAGTTTATAATTTCAAAAGAAATTGTTGAAAAATTAATAACTATGCTGTACAATAATGATGATGAAGACTATGTTATTAATAAACTTTCATTAAAACAAAATGAAAGTGAATATATAATTGAAATTAACAACATAACATGTTTTGACCTGACTTTAAGTTTCGTCTCGGCAGGTTCCAGTTTCAGGTTAGCTTCAAAAAATTTAAATTCTGTGAAGACTATTGGAGAGATGCATTCATTGGGAAATTGCAGTGAGATAGTAATAAGGGAATATATACGCTATTGTTGTATTATTAATATGCAAGTGATTAAAGATGTATTACAAGAAGCATGGACCTTTTCTATTGCATTAGACATGGGTACTTGTAGCGATACTCCATATTTGGATGTACGTATAAGATTTTACTCAAGTAAAACTATTAATGTGGAAAATATACATTTAATGGCTATACCTATTTATGAAAGACATACAGCTGCAATAATGTTTGAGGTTAGTTGATAATAAATAAATATTATATACATATTAAATTAATATTATTAATATAATTTTTATAGAAATTTTCCTTTGTTTTAAATGTGTTGTGTCCTGATTGGAAAGATAAAATAATAGGAATAACTACAGATGGTGAAAATAAAATGACTGGGAACATTAAAGGTAAATTTAAATTATATTCATGTAATATTAATAATATTAATATAAATACTTATTTAGGAATCGCAACACTTTTTGAGAAGTCAGCATGTCCTGGTTTCTATAGAGTATGGTGTGGATCTCACCAGCTGGATCTCACAATGCAAACATGTTATACATCTATATTAACCTTTCAATCTGAGTTAACTCCATTAATCAAATTCTTAAGAAAACAATATAATTTAATTACAGAAATGAATACAAAATCGCCATTAGTTAGTTTATAATTTGATTTATATAAATATATTAATTATTAATAATAGTTAATATATTTATATTTATAATAATGTATTATACTTTTAGTTGTCGACAACTAGATGGTTATCGATGCATCAGGTATCAAGATGGTTCAAACAACACAGAATTCGAATTAATGAGTATCTTATTCAACGTGATAAAACAGAGTTAATTTCTAATAATTGGTGGATTCTCCTATATGTAGTTGATAATATTGCCCAAGAAGCATCATATATTGTAAAAGATCTACAAAATAAATCCATTTCTTTAGATCAACAAAGTAAACTATTAAATAAATTGAAATGTATATATATTAATTTCATTCAGGCAGAACTTATCGATTTAGAGGTAATCTGAAACATTATTTAATCTATAGTTATATATATATAGCTGTCAGATTAATAAAATATATTATAATGATAAATTATATATTTAATATTTATATTCTTAAATAAAATATTTAGATTTTATTAGAAAATGATTTAGTCGACATTATAAAAGGAAAATCATATCAAACAAAGAGAGAAAATATAGTACATTTTATTGAGGTATGTATATACTTTTATTATTATAATTACAATTTTAACTTTTAATTTCAACCTAGAATCTTGGAACATTTGTGTTGAATTCTTATACAGAACTTAATGATACTGACAAAGAAAATATAATTACTTCTATAGGAGAAAACATATTAAATTTGATTGGAAATATTGACTCAATTCAGGCTCTTCGTAACAGTAAAAACCAAGCAAGATATGATTGTCCACCTACAACACCTGCAGATATTGCAAAATTAAGTGGGAAAGAGTTTTCTATGTTGATTTCTAACCAAAAAAGAAGATTAACTACAACATTCAATGAACAAAGTATTACTCAAATTGAAGATGAATTTCAAGATTTTAAATCTATAATTAACAGAAATAATTTAATAGAAACTATTGCTGTAGAAGATTCATCAAACTACAGTTTTAAAGAAACATGGAATAAAGTAGAAATATATAATGAAAAAATTAGTAATCTGAAAGAATTTATTGGTGGTCTATATACAGTATTCAGTGGTACGTCTACTGTTGAATCTGATTTTAGTGTAATTGCCTATGAAAAAAACGACTATAGATCACAATTATCAAACCTTTCATTAGAGGGGATATTGCACAGCAAGCAATATAATTTACTTAAGACCTTTAATAAATAAAATAATACTATATATAATCTACAATTTTTATTTATTTACAAAAAATTAATTTAATCAAATTATATTATATAAATATCATTAACATCAAGATTAATATATTAATATGTTACTGGGCTAATTAAATTAAAAATAATATATACTATAGTAGTTGTATATTATGTATATTTGCTTAAAATATGATTTGCACGCTTTTGCACGAATTTCAGAGTCAAATTTGCACGAAATGGTCAAAAAAGCGTGCAAATTCAGTTTGCACGAATTTGTCTATGCCTGCCGATTACCGACCCCCTCCTAATACCGACCCCCTGTGGTATCTCAGTAACTATAAGAGATATCAAAAAATAATATATACACGAACTTTTAGTAATTTAATGATAAATATGAATAAGTATTTTGTTTAAAAAAATATTTAATCCTACAATTGTTATTTGATAAAATAAAATATTCTGTTTTTACTTTTTAAATATTTGAATAATAACTTTTTTTAAATCATTGTAAATACTTTATTATTTAAAAGAAAACTTAATACTGAGCATAATATTGTAGATCAATAAAATGTTTATAACTATTATAAAAATAATTTAATTTGAATGACTATTAACCAAGATATCTTAATTATAGCAACCCATATTATTTTCCTATTACCGACCCCCTAAATTACCCTAATACCGACCCCATGTGATTTATAATATCCCATAAAAATAGATCCGTATTTTACTTTAACATATGCCGTAAGTTGTTTATGTATCATTGATATTAAATTAGGATTCATGATTCCAGTTGATTATATAAATAAATATTAAATAATAATATACACTATTTTAATATAATTACTATAAAGTTTAAATTTAAATTTAATATTACTATTAAAACATAAATTTAATACAAAATAAATTGCGTGAATATTACAATTAATTATATTTATGTATATCTACTATTTTTATCGGATATTATAATACTACAATTATTTATATCACGATTATTTTAGGGGTTCGGTAATAGGAGTAGGGGGTCGGTGTTAGGTAAATGTATCCGATTACCGACCCCCCTGTTTATTCTTGTAAATATAGTTATATCAAACATTTAAAATAGCCACATTATCCATTGCCATAATATTACCCTAATTACAATATTTCAAATAAATATATTTAATATTGAATAAGTTATTACAAATAATCATTTAGGGGTCGGTAATCGGGGACTTTCCCCTACATATAATAAATTGTATAATAAATGTATTAAAATTACTATTTGTAAACAATTACATGACATTTAAAATTTAAAACAAATTATTTATTTACAATTATTTATAAACAATAACTTGTTATTATTATTATTTCTTACACTTTACCAGATCTATATCTTTAATACTTATATATCTAATACGTGTTATAATTGAAGATTTGAATCTCCCGACTAACACTACAACTAAGACGCGAACTTTCAAGGTCAGTTAACATACCTTTACATTACCTTAGCTAACCTAGCTATATGTTATATTATTTACGTATATGATGTGTTACTATCGCTACATATATAAATAAAGTCACGTGACAAATATACACGTATGATTATACACATTACAATGTGTACAGTGTATACACAGGGCCGGCTTAAGGGGGGGGCAAATCGGGCAATTGCCCGGGGCCCCAAATTTTGGGGGCCCATGAATTATTTGAGAAATTTTTTTTTTACTATTTATATGAAAAAAAAAATTTCTTAACTATTTTTCTTATATATTATTAATTCTAATTCAAAAAATAATATAATAAATTAATTAAATATGAGTCATTTAGGCCGATTTGAAGAGTGAATTTTACAAAAATTGACACGAAGATATGGTGGAAACAGCTACATGAAGATTTTGGAGCACATGCTAATAGTTATAACATAGATCTTCTCACACATCTAGGATTGTTAGATAAAATAGTATTAAACGGATTGATAAATAATTGTTTGATAAACTAGAAGGTGATAAATGATAAACGTATTAAGGGATTATAAACCATAGTTGAATATAAACAATTTATAATTCTATAATTAGTTTACAAAACAAAAAGTATACTTTTTTTTATTAAAATTAAATATGATGTATATAATAAGATATATTTTAACTATGATTTCTGATATTTGTAAATGATTATATTGATTATAAATTACGAAAAACGATATTCTGTATAGATTTATAGATTTATAATTGTTATAGTAATTAAAAAAATAGATATTTTCAAAATAATTAATTTTCTTTATATTATGATCGTATTAATAAAATGTGTATATTCTCATAGTGTATATATTATTATAGTTGTATTAGTACACATAATATATATATATATATATAATAGTTTTAATTTAAATAGGATTATTCTGTTTTAGGTTATTCCTATAGTATTTTTAATAATGTATATTGATGAAAGGGAATTATGTACATAACATTATTATCTTTTTCAACATACTATTATTACAGAAAGATATTATATTTATTGAAACAGATATTATTTATAAATATATATATATATAACATAAATATAATACTAAAGGCATTTTTCAATTATCCACCTATTACTTACAAATGAATGTTAGATTGACATCACCCTCATCTATCTATTTACAAATAAATACACACAATGGCGATATTCGTATTGGAGAATAGGTGATAAGTTATCACTGATAACTACATAATTGAAGAAATACAAAATTCAAAATATTATATTATATATCAGTGTATTCAATTCCAGATATATCACATGTAGTCTATATGATGTAGGTAGGTAACAATTATCGTTATTTATATCAAGTTAGGTACTATTATTATATAAGTATTTATTGATTTACGATTGTACGTTGAGATTCATTATCACAGATAATTTATCACATCGGTCAATATTTAGCTACCGATCTATTAGCATTTTTTAAATAAAAATATAATTATAATAGATTATAGAGCTCAAAGTTATGAAAATGCCAGCAATATCTCTGGAAGATTCAACGACATGAAATATATTATAATATACCATAGTCCATTAATGGACTATGGTCAATATGGATCCACATACCTACACTGTGTATTCCTTAAATCTGGTTGGGAAAAATGCCGTTAAATCTTCGAAAAGTGTAGCAATATTCTTTGACTTCATCCCAAATCAATATAATTTATTTAGCCAAACTATATAAAGAATATATTTACATCTATATTAAAGAAGAATATAATATGTGTTATTAAAAGCATTATCGAATATAAAATGGTGATCGCAAGCAGATTCTGTTAGTGCACTCTCTTGTGGACTTCTTATAATTACATAATTTATATCTGATATTATATATGATAAAATATAACGTAAATTACATTACTAGAGTCAACGTATTTATCCAATAAAATGCAAGAATTCTTGCTCAAATTAATTTGAGACTTCAATATCATGAAATCCGTTGAACTAATTACTTTGTAGAATAAAGTCGATCAGAAAAGTATTGGAATTAGATTACATTGAGATAATAGCGGTAATACACATATTTATGCACTCTATAAATCAGTGGTTCCCAACCTATGGGTCATTGAGTATTTTTTGTAGGTCATGACTCATGAGTCAATTTCTAAAAAATAATATAAATGCTTTTATATGCAAATTGGATTTATGGACGAGAAAAATTTAAGATGGAAATATATATTTAAATATATGTATATTAATGTTTATATGATTATTTTATGAGTAAAGTACAATAATAACAAAATAAAATTGTCATTGGGTCATGGTATATTTTTTAATTAAGAATTATAAAAAAGGGTCACGGTGAAAAAAGGTTAGGAACCACTGCTCTAAATATATATGCGAGAAAAGAAATTATTATGAGGAGTTGATTAAAGTATACAAACAAATTACAAAATAATTAGTATAATGATAAGATATGATAAGATATTATGGGGCCCATACGTTTTTTTTTGCCCGGGGCCCATAGTATGCTTAAGCCGGCCCTGTGTATACAGTGTATGTCTTCACGTCCGTATTATACATATTGATTTGTTGATTGATTGTTAGTGATTATATTTTAATATAAAACATACTATACTGTATGTGGGAATATATATATATATATATATATATAGTATGTATACTATTGGAGTACACTATACTAACATATATTGCCTATTATAATAGTTTATAATTGTAGAATAATATTATTAAGAAACTATTATTATATACTATAATACATTGAATTTAATAATGACAGCTTACGTATTCGAGTCATTATTAATAATATATTATTATTGTTATCTATGGATAACTTTATATATTCTTTCTATTTAGATGGGAATATTTAAAACCATTAAACGTATGCTCGGTTTGGGAAGTAAGAAGAGCAGAAGTAAGAAGAAGGAGGAAGAAGAAGCTGCAGCTAAATCACGTGACTCACACTTCAGAAGTAATCTGATAGAACCCAGTACATCTCAGACATCGTCCTTCACGGAGTTCCGCGAAATTTACACGGACTGGGCGATAAACAGCTGCAGTTCTAGCGACGAACTGCAGTTACCAAACAGATCAACGAGTGACTCATCATTCGTACGCTACGAACACACATCGGACTACACCGATTACTATAGTATAGATACTAATAGTACGCGGTTACTCCGCCAGGTAGCGATACCAGCTGTCACTGACGACGATGACGTCACCAAGTACGCGATGTACGTGCACGGCGAGGAGTCCGCAGAAGTCGGCGCCGACCTATCGTTCGAGAGCAGGGAGTTAACATATTACGGGCTCTCGGACTTTAGCAGTGATGACGAAATAGATATTGCTGACCACTACTATGACGTAATACATAGTAGGCAAACTGACCGAGGCGATGACCACACCGGTGTGTCAGTTTCGCCACCAACACTACCACCGATAACGAGTATCCCCGTATCTCGTAGATCAAGTACAGACAACAGTATCGGCACTAATCCTCCAACAGCCGAATTCATTGCCTGCGACTTCCGCTCTATCCACACTACTACAAGTGTTATTTCTAACAAGCGCGGAATTATCCCCCCAACACCAGGTTATCTCCTCAGTTACATCGACACTGACTACCCTGTATCGGAGGTAACTACTAGTGACTACTGTACCGACCACCCTATATCCGAGATCCACACCTATGACCTTGAAAACGATGACTTTGATATCAATAACATATCGGGTCATGAAGATTACGATAACCTGTTTCCAAAAGTCGAGAACATCATCTGGAAAGTAGGGCCCAACGACAACATCTCGATGGGGGTGAACATATGGAGTTGTGATTTTCAATATTAACCCACATTCTTATAAGGTATAGTAATAAATAATGCAATGATAGATTTCCATAATCACATATACATAGTTATACAATTTAATTTTATTTTATTTTATATTTCGAATATATGGCAATTTCAAAAATTACAGTATAAATAAACATATTGATATCTATTCAAGTATAAATACACTTATAAATATCTATTCAAGTATAAATACAATTATAGATATCTATTCAAGTAAAAATACAATTATAAATAAACTTATAGATATCTATTCAAGTATAAATACAATTATAGATATTTATTCAAGTATACATACAATTATAGTTATCTATTCAAGTATACATAAACTTATAGATATCTATTCAAGTATAAATACAATTATAGTTATCTATTCAAGTATACATAAACTTATAGATATCTATTCAAGTATAAATACAATTATAAATATCTATTCAAGTATAAATACAATTATAAATATCTATTCAAGTATAAATAAACTTATAGATATCTATTCAAGTATAAATACAATTATAGATATCTATTAAAGTATAAATACAATTATACATATATATGCAAGTATAAATAAACTTATAGATATCTATTCAAGTATAAATACAATTATAGATATATATTCAAGTATAAATACAATTATAAATAAACTTATAGATATCTATTCAAGTATAAATACAATTATAGATATTTATTCAAGTATACATACAATTATAGTTATCTATTCAAGTATAAATACAATTATAAATATCTATTCAAGTATAAATACAATTATAAATATCTATTCAAGTATAAATACAATTATATATATATATATCTATTCAAGTATAAATACAAGTATAGATATCTATTCAAGAATAAATACAATTATAAATAAACTTATAGATATCTATTCAAGTATAAATACAATTATAAATATCTATTTTAGTATAAATACGTATAGATATATATGCAAGTATAAATAAACTTATATATATATATATATATATATATATATATATTTATTCAAGTATAAATCAAACTATAGTAACCCAATTAAAGTAATTATACACATTTTTATAAATATATTTAATTAATGATAATTATATAAATTATGTTATAATCAGTGTGGTTATTTTCTTGAAATAAATGAAATAAATTGTTAATGTTTTATTATGTTTGTTATATTTTATTATACTTGTTATTATGTTTTATCATTATATATTTTATGTTATCATTAACCGTATTTATTTATACTGAGGTTATTTAAGATTTAACACTTTAATTTTACTCTATATATATAATAAGAATTAATCCTAATTTTATTTAAATTATAAATTTGATACTTTTAAATAAATATTATTTATATGAAATACTCTTATTTAATAATTAAATATAATTATATATATATATATATATATATATATATATATATTATATAAACAATAGTGGACTTTAGTTATAATTATAAAGACACCTATATAAAAGCTATAAATATTTAAGAAATTCTAATTAAAAAATATCTTTAATTTAAAGTATTTATAATATTGTTTGAATTATAATATGTATATGTATAAATGTATAATGGTACTATATTTAAAGTATTGTTGTATTAACTATAATAGTTTTGGATTATTGGAATAAATATATTCATATTAAAAAAACTAATCACTATATATTAAATAGGTTAATTAAATAATAATATATTATTATAATTAGTGTAGGTAATCAATATACAAGTAGGTAGTAACCACAATGTTAATAAAGTAATTGTTCCCTGTATGAATTGTTATACTGACATTATTGTATCGCTAAACTTTGTCACGGAACTCTATTTTCATAATTTCTTCGTATGTTTCTCGAGATAAGGTGCGTTAAGAATTAGCATTTGTGAGAAACGTGTCGAGATGGCGCGCGATCGGCTCGATTTATCTGGTCGCAACTGTGAGTCGTACTCACGCGCACTTCTAGGCGGGCGGTTTACGTCGGAACCGCGGTCTTAATCGTCGTCATCGGTGGTGATCGTTCTCGAGGCGGATAGCTGTGGTAATACATCTACCTGAAGGTGTAATTAGTTAATTAGGGCCGGGCTTTGATCATACTATGGACCCCTGTAAAATATAATGGTCTCTACATTTTATAACATCAATAGAGATATTACCTTAATAAATAACATATCTATAAATATTCAATGTAAAAATATGTATATATATATAAATAAATAATTAATACACATGAATTATATATACAATAAAATATAGTTATATAATAAGTAAAAAAGGAACCCGTTAATAGCAATATGTTTTAGAGAAAGGAGTTCACAAAAAAAATATATGAACAAAAGAACAAACACAAAAGAAATATGATAATAACATAACTTTAATATATAATACCTATAACAACATTAAATTACATATATGTGAATCAAATATACCAAATAGATCAACACTAAATTACACTATAATGTTAATTACACTATATATAGTGAATCAAATAGATCCAATTATATATGCTGTATATATCTACTGACAACATGTACATATATGCCGTATACGGCATGCTCGAATGCCCTTTATCGGCTACATTTTGTTGGTATATTAGTTCAAAAGGATTGTATTGGTATATAATATTATAGAAAACCGTAATATTATAGAATTAACGAGCATATGCTTTGGTTATCGATACATACACATCAGTAAATAGTTGGAACTTCAATCAGAAAAAACATAAATAATTAAATATATATATATAACCGAAGCAAAAAATCAAACAATAATACAAATTAATAAATTTGTATACTATACTAAATATACCTTGTTACCTTGTACGGTCGAAAGCGACACCTGGCGACTTCCATGGTAGCTATTCTCCATCCTGCTCTGTCTCTAGCATCTAGTCGGAGATTCAGAATATCTTTAGAGAGATATTTTGTTATATTGTCTAGCCAAGTGCAATGTGGTCTGCCTCTTCCTCGCCGACCTTCCATTCTCCTCACCATCATTGGAATTCACTCATATCTGATCTAACAAGGTGTCCGAAAAAAGATAGCCTTGACAATTCTGGATTCGAGCGTTCTTTTAGGTTGTATTATGTAAATTATCTCAGTATTTCTTTTCCTATCTAAGTAGGTAACTCCGAGAAATTACCTCCAACACCATAGTTCAAAAGCATCACTTGTTTTCCTATATGCCTTTTTGATATTCCAGGTTTCTGCTACATAAAGGATGATTGGAAATACCAATGTTTGAACAATCATTATTTTTGTTATTAGTCTAATGCCTCTGTCTTTGAATATACGTTTCAGACTTCCCATGGCACATTTTCCCATTGCCAGCATTTTTCGTAGATCCTTATCGTAACTCCATCATTTTTAATTATAACTCCCAGGAAAATAAATTTATCAACGATTTCGATATTGTTATCATCTTCTATTATATATTCCAATTTACATGTAGTCATCACCTTTGTTTTCTTGACATTTAAATATAATCGGCTTCTTCGCTTGCTCTTTTGACTTTTGTAATTAGCTCTGTGAGATCATCTTTCGTTACTGCTATCGATGTAGTGTCGTCAGCATATCTAAGGTTTGTAACTTTCCTTCCACCTATACTAATGGATTTATCCCACTTTTTCAGGAAATCTCGCATTATTCTTTCTGCATAGATAATGAATAGTAATGGAAATAGGATGCATCCTTGCCGTACTCCTTTACCAATCGGGATGTTGCTTGTTTCACATACTCTGACCTTACAATCGATTCTTGATTAGTGTATAGCTTTCTCAGCACTACTATCAGATGCTCGGGTACTCCCATGTCTTTGAGAATGCACCATAGTTTTTGATGATCTACATAGTCGACTGCTTTTTTTGTAGTCAATGAAGAGTTTTTAATAATATCTAGCTTTTTCCATAATCCATCTCAAGTTAACAATGTGGTCTCTAGTTCCTCTACCTCTTCGAAACCCGGCGTGTTATATTGGTAGTTCAGGGATGAGAAATGTCTCAAGTATTTTAGTATCTAACTTGCATGCGATATTAAGGCGATTGTTTTGTAGTTTCCACATTCTTACATTTTATCGCCCTTTTTGTAAATAGGAACATATATTGATTTATTCCAGTCATTTGGCCATATCTTTATTTTCCATATGCTATTGAACAGACTCGTCATGATTCAAATAGCCTCATCACCTCCTGTTTTTAGGAATTCTATAGATATTCCGTCGCAGCCTGAAGCTTTTCTATTATATATATATATGTCAGATTGCTTCTTTCACTTCTATTTCTAATACATCAGGTTCATCCTCATATAAATTTTCATTAAAAATATCATTTATATTAAGATCACTTCTAGTATAGATTTTCTGTATAGGTTATTATTACCTATTACCTATTGTTGCCATTTATTTTTTATATACTTTACTTCTGAAACCACCCTTCCAGTACTTATTTTCATAACACCACAACTTGATCTGCGTGATCCTGTCATATATTTTATTTCTTTAAACAGGTATCTTGTTTTACCCATTTTATTATTATCTCAAATTTTTTTACATTTATCTATGATGCTTTGCTCTTTATCCTGCCTTGCTTCCTTCTGAAACGCTGCGTTTAGTTTTCTATATTCTTCATATTTTCCTTTACTGGGCATTTCCTTACGCTCTTGTGAAATTTGTAAAGCTTACTCCGATAGCCTTTTAGGAACTTTATTTCTTTTGACTTTCGGGACCTTTTATACGCTGTCTCTTTTAGTATATTTCGAATATCATTCCAAAGTTTTTCATGTTCTCTATATTTTATTGTAAGCTTGTTAAACCTATTTTTTACCTCTATACCGTAGTCAAGTCTGATTTTTTCAACATCGTATATTGAAGTTTGCTTTGATCGTTATATTCATTTGAGTTTGATCTTGATGTCATCTATTAGCAAATTATGGTCCAAATTATGTGTCACAATCAGCTCCAGGTAGCGCTGTAACTCGATTTATACTACTTTTCCATCTAGTCTTACATACAATATAATCAATTTGGTTTCTAGTAATTTTGTCTGGCGATCTCCAGGTATAAAGCCTCCGTGGGTGCAACTTGAATAATGTATTAATGATTCGAATGTCATTTATACTACAAAATTCTACAAGTTTATCACCTCGCTCGTTTCTCTTCCCCAGACCAAAATTACAAGTAAGGCCATTTGATATATCTTTCCCAATCTTAGCATTCCAGTCTTCTATAATATAAAGACTATCTTCACTAGGTATCTGGTCTATTACAGATTGTACTGTCTCATAAAAGCTTCTATATACTCTTCTTCTGGATGTCGGGGCGTATACTTGAACTACCGTTATTTTTATGGGTTTACACTGTATGCATATTGTGGCAATTCTGTCATTTACTGGGTTAACAGTTTCAACTTAAAACCCATCACACATCTTCGGAGTTTATTATTACATATAAATGCCACTCCATTATGTTTTAAGGTCTCCTGTACACAATAATAGATTTCATGTTCATCAGACGTAAAATGTCACATTCCTGTCCATTTCATCTCACTAATTCCTATCAGATCCACATCAGTCTTTTCCATTTCTCTCTTGACTACTTCAAAATTACTATTATTTAATGTTCTTACGTTCCATGTACCGATTCTCACTCTTTCTTTTGCTATTCTATGGCTTTTTTATGCTATTACACTGTCCTTTTCATTGCACCATGCTCGATTACTGTTCGTCCTTTCGACTTTAGAGCACCAACGTCATCTTCGTTGCACTTATTCGTGAAAGTGGAATACCCTTCCTCAGTAGTAATATTAAAGTCGTCCAACCTGGGGGACTCATTCTTTAATTTTCGGACTTTATAGCGTTTTGTATGTATATAGATGTCATGGTTGTTTTCTTGGGATGAGACTAGAGTGGTTTCCCGTTGCCTACTCTAGCACAGTATCCGAGCCATGTATGGGTTTCCACAATGCCTCAGAGTTAGGATGGATTTGTCATTGACCATGTACTAGGTTCATCCGCCTCTTCCAATAATTATCCTGCTGCTGCTCAGGAAAATCGACCGCTTACAACCGGCCAAGTTGTGTTTTTCTTTTTTGGTGTACTCCCATAGACTTTTGCTCTCCCGAGTCGACTACAAGTCAGTAGCGGGGACTTAGTGCCAGGTTTGACACGATGGACGAGACGCGTTCGACCTCCTCCGTTAGTTTAAACAGGGTGTACCGCGTGAATGTGGAGGTAGGACTTGGATATGGACATCCCATTTAAACCCCTACTAATATAATATATATTAGTAATACTAAATATACTATAGGTCAATTCAGCATATCGAGTCTAAAATTATCTCTAGAAAACATATCAAGTTTTCTCAGATAACAATTAGGGGAGAGTACTCGAATACCGACACCCTAACAATAAATCACCATAACTTTATTATTTCTCAATTAAATATTTCCAAGTTTTAATTATAAGTATTAAGTAAGTATATATATAATAGCTATTTTAAAATGTAATATAGTTTGTTTAACTCTTAGATAAAAGGGGTGTCGATATTATGTGCACGTCCCGAATACCGACACCTTTGCATATAATATCAATATATAATTGATGGTTATATAATTGAAATGGTGTCGGTATTATGAAAATGTATGTTGCTTAGGTATACGTTAATAAATTTGTAACATATTATGAAAAATAAAAATTTGTCGGCACATTATAAAATATAATTAGATATATACGAAAATACGAAAATACGAATGTATTTAAAATACATACATTTTTTAATAATTAAGAATCGATATTTTACTTCAAAAATTTCATAAATTTAGAGTTGTAACAAAAACATCAGTTTGTTGATTATAATTAAAAAAATATTAATATTAAATAAAATTATACTTATATGAATTATAATTATATTTATTAAAATGTCATACATTACTTATTTTTTGATTGGAATTATATCTTAGGAGATCTCTATAGTGTGTCGATATTATGTGCATGTCGATATGAGAGAATTATCCCCTATGGTGGCCACCCATTGGTGGGGGACTTACGGAGGTTTTTGACTATGAGGGGTTTTGACATATGCGAATAATTTAAATTAGTATATGTTATAGGTATATTATACATTTGTGGAGTTAATTATTTTATATAAAATTAATAATAGCTTAATATTAAATCAAATTTAACATTTTAGTGAAAATATAAAAAAAAATTAATAAAAAAAAATACCAAATATAAAATAATAACTTAATTATATATATTTATAATTACTATTATTTTATAAGTAGCCATACTATATACAATACATTACTCAATTTATCTAAATAATATATGTTATAATCAGGACATATTTCGGTATATATCGAATATTTTAGAAACTATCAGCCAAATCTCCTAACCAATGAGAAATTATAGTAGTGTTTTTATTTGAACAAATAAATACAAAAAATAATTTGTTATTAAAAATATAAAATAGAAACATTTTAAACTATATCTTATTAATATAATTTTACAATTTTACACCATATAATAACATATTTTAAGAGTTATTGATGTTTTAATAAGTATCACATTGTATCGGTCATTACCATTCACTTCCCCTACTACTTTATAGTATTCTATTATTATTTATCGTATCGACATCTCTCTATTATTATCAAACTTATCAATTTATATCATATATTCTGTACACGAGGATAAGTTCTAAGAATCATTGAATTTAATATATATATATATATATATATATATGTATTACTCTTTTTAAACTAAATATATGTACATTTATTATTTTGAATGAATCGCCTAAAATAGGTGAGAGATGAACAATTATTTAAATACTTCAATAAATTCCTTTGATGCACATTTTGTACCATTCGTATTTAATTGCTTCCTTTCTTTTATCACACATAAATTAACGAAATATATATTGACAGTATATTTTAATTCGATTAGTTAGAGTCAATATATTGACTTTCGGCTATTATAATATATATAGATTTTCGACCAGTATACTAACTTATATGGGACATGCGGGTAATAATAACCGGCTGGTAATACGGACCACTATAGTATCTTCTACTATGATATCTCTGGACATATTATTCAAATCAAAAAAAAAAATATATATATATATATATGATTTATTCAGCATAATATTTCTATTACTAATACATATATTTGATTATAATGATTTAATGATTTACATTAACATTTTAATAACTAACTTTAATGTAAACAAAGCTGTTAATTCAATATCCCTCATAGACAAATAAACATTAGTTTTGTTTATTAGCTCCCTAATTGTTGGCCTATTCAAATTCCAGACTTTAATTTAGTTTCACTGACGTGTGGACATATGTTTTGTAAATTTACAACAGTAAGCTCATCCTTATTCTTATTCTATATCCGTATCCAATACGTATAGTTATTGCATTTTATAAATTGAATTTTAACATTTAGTGTATGCTGTTTACACTAAATACAACTCACCACATTACCCATTCATGATCAATTCCCACGGATTTCCCTTGGGATTTGCAGTTGGTATATGCAGCTACATATATCTATCAACCTACTTATGAAGGTCAGATACATATATTGTATATACTATTCTCCTGTCATATTCTACATAAGCATATTGTTACGATCTACACCTCCTGCTGACTTCAATATGATACCGTTTACTATAGTACGATGCGATGAAATAGCAACGGAGTAATTTATTGAATGATGTATCTGCTTTTCCAATATTCACGCTAGTTGCAAATTGGCATGTATCCATTCGAGCTCGAAAGTACTCCCTGTAGTATTTATGAGATTGAATAAGAGTTAATATAGCCTACTATACATATACACGTGACTAACCTTGTCTGGAAGTTCGCCGTATCTCGTATCGTGTATTATGATATCTTATATATATAATTATGTATAGGTGCTGATTAGTTGTACATTAATAAATAAGTGTCTCGTAAGTCATTTGTAATGGGCGTGGCTTAGTCAGGCTATATATGTATAGTAGGCGTATTCAATATTACTACATTCCCCAAATATGCATGCTAGTTTTCTCGTCCTTATATCAACTCATTTGGGCTCATGAAAACTTCCGGAGATTTGTTTACACGTGACTATATATAGTCATGTGAACTGAGATCGTGCAATACTGTTCAATTAATGTACTACTATAATACAATCTACCGATTTCTCGCTATATTGTTATCCCACCACTATGATTTATGCATAACGCCTTATAAGGTATGTAATACATACTATGTATACATAGTATTTATTACATAATTTATAAGGCGTTATATATACACTGTAGTGTATCAAAAAACATGTTTGTACAGCCAATAATACTCGCAATAACGTTTCTCCCATAACTAGAACAACACCTCTAACTTCAACTATGATGATATCCCCAAAACCAGTCTAAACCATCTGTTACAAAATCTATTTCTGATATGAACTTTAATATCTCAACAATCTTCAATATGACATTGAACCCGCCACTCTATTTATTCACGTTAACCACATAGTTTACTAAATATTAGTTATTAGCTCTCAATCTCAAGGTCGCGTCATACAAACACATATTTAATCATGGCTTATTCCCTCCTGACTAAGCCATTATCTGCTGAATATATTATCGTGCCATCACAAATAATTTAATAATCCGTTACAAATACCCTTAACCTTAAAATAATAAATATGAACTTATATTATCCATAGACAATAATAATATAAATTAGATATCACAAGTACTAACTCCAACTGATGAATAACTAATATAATGGACTAATTCCTTCAATGGGTTCAAAAAGAAAGATAAATACATTATGTGACAACATAAATCACTACTAATAATAGCATTACGATCACTACCTACCTCATCAACTAAATATATCACATACTCTAACATAGATCTTATATATAATACATAACTTCTAATAAATTCAATATCATCTCACTTACTCTAACCTGGATTAATGTCCTTGATACTGTCACTCCCGTCGCCATAGAAACCCTTAACACCCAACTTATCCAAATATCCGCTCCGACGGTGTCCGCGGTGGTAGTGAGATCTTATCACATACTCTTCATGTAATATCACATCTACCAACAATATTACCATGACTAATTGAGAACTATTACTTACTAAACTACTCGTTAATACCACAACATTATGTACTGTGATTACTTGTTACAGACCCCCTAATAATGATTATAGAATATATTCCTTAACGAAATAACAAATATCCTTCTAGAATACTTAACTCATACTAAAATTCTTATTGCGACCTACACTTTCAATTTGATTCAGATACACACCCCCATTCCGATGTAATGTTCATCGCCATCAATATAATCTCCATTAACATAATTACTTTCCATGGGGATATATGCACATACACATGGCCACACTCTTGACTTCTCTTGACATCATATTTACAACCCTCGACGCGGTGCTAATTACTTCCCCTAATACGCACTCAACACTCATTTCTGACAAGTATGCCACTGACTTTATCATCGACATAAATACCCCTGTAGGGATATTATAAAGGAGTTTATAAAGTTATTAGGAAAATAGCTTGCTTTCATAACTTTCAAAACATAAAATATACACACATTTTCTGTAGATACGAATGACTCCAATATCTTCACATATATTCCACACTAACTTAAATGTCATATATGAATTATACTTACACAATGTATTAACTTGTTTCCTTAATAAATCACCACTAAATACTCAACTTATACCTATCTATACTACTACACCATGATATGTTGATCTACTGAATTCGATCACCAAAAACGAATTATGAGAAATCAAAACAGAATCTATAAACCATATCCTAATGAATAACACTTCTCCCAATTAACTATAGTATATACTAACCGAAATATCTACTGAAACTTCAAAATGATTTTAAATTAAACTAATATAATGACAAATTCAACAGATACAAACATGAACCATTTTATAATAAAAAAAACCAAACTCGACCTTAGTAATACTAAGTTAGTACACTTCTAACTACATAACCTTCTCTTAAATTCCTCTTCTAACTAAACTACACGAGAAAGTAATTTATCATTAACTAATCTCCTACCTCACCGCCAACAATATACTCGGCCATCAGCAAAATTCCTTCAGGAAACTCTATAGTGCATACATGAATATACTCTTCTTACTCGACAACCTCCTGATATCACTATATATGAACTCCCAATACAACTACTGCTTATTGATCTCTCTTCGTCACTTGACACCATTAACTTAAAATTAATTATCTATATACTAACTGGACTTGAACATACTGAACTACTCTGGGTTTCCAACTATATTACCAATATAAGTTATAGCACTAATATAAACAAATAACAATAACCCAAACGTAAAGTCACATATGTAGTACGTTAACTATTTTACTTCTTCCATATACACATCGGCATCTTTCTATTATCCCCTATAAAACTTATACACTCCTTTAAACAGAAATCCACCTAAACATAACCCATAGGGTATCCTAATAATACCCTACTTTATTCTCTCTCGACTACACTACTGCATCACTATCCTAATATCATATCACATTAAATACTTTACAATCATTGACCGTTTAACTAACATATATTTAGAATAATCTACCGAATAAACTGACTATAGTCAGTAGATCAGTAGAGAAAAATATAGAATTCAGAGTAATATAAGTTGATCACTTGTTTTAAGGATGGCCAGTTAAGTCATGTGATGCTTGTAGAATATACACCCCTCTACTGATCAAACTACCTGATTATCCTTATAGAATAATTGCACCCCTTGCTGTATAAAGCAACCTACGATCTTCTAATAATATTGTGCTGACTAAACCCTCCTTTCACCGGAAGTAACTTTCTTTAGGGGCGTCGCTACTCTGTTTTCGCTAGCCTCTTCTGGAATCAATACCCTATAAGTTATTTTATTGTGTATATTATTATCACACTATAATAATTTTAGAATTCAATTAGTATTAAAATAAAATCATCTTTATAATCATCATATATATATATATATATATATATATCTTTTAGGTATGATTTTTGATATTGACACTCCAATAATATATTTTTATATAATAATCCTTTCTATATAATTAATATGATAAAAATTACTATATTTTATTAGTTATCCTTATATTTAATTTATAGTAATAGAATAATAGCACACATTCGATGATACACTTTAATATATATATATATATATATATATATATATATATATATATATATTATATTATATTATGTATAATATTTATATTAGTTATAATTCTGCATAAGTGAACACTAGTACATTTAACAACGTCACGACACGTACAAAGAATAACAATCAAAATAAGTGATGAAACGAAAAAAATACTGATAAGATTATAAATGAGAAAGCTTTCACTAGTCAACTTCATGCATACGTGTTAACTGTACGTAAACTATGTACAAAATAACATAATAAATTATAATATAAAATGAGATATATATATATATATATATAGAAAATTAGGCAAATACGAATTTTATTATGTAAAGTAATAGTGTGGGAATGATAAGAAACCCTTCATTAATATAGTATGATAATATAGTGTGTTGATATAAAGCGGTATGTCATTATTTTAGATATGATAGAGCGATACAGATGGGATTATCACATACGATTAAGTTAGATAGATGTGTAGGTTATATAGCTTAACACATGTGTATGTGTGCACACACATACACACACATACATATATATATATATATATATATATATATATATATATATGAATGAATGAATGAATGAATTCAGTTTATAGACAATGTCTAAGGGGAATCAGTGAAATCAATTAGATTTTTTAATTCGATATCTCCTAACAGTAGTGTAATGTCATATTTCATCATCTTCATTCGGATAAAATATAATAAAATTACATAAAAAATGGATATTAAAATAAACAATAAACACAAATATAAAATAAAGAATAAAACAAAACTAAAACAAATATTTGATTCCCATGTTAGCATCCAAAACAAAGTATAAAATATAATTGATACATTTTTCATAATTGTAATATAATATTTATAAAAGAGTCTAAATATTTGTATCATATAGTTTATGTCAATTTTAATAATATAGATATATATTTGTAGGTTACTATTGGTTATTAATACTGTTTTTAATATTGTTTTAACTATAATACTGTTTTTTATTATTGTAATACTTTTAATTTGTAATACTGTTTAGTTTTGTTGTTATTAGTTATGTTAAGTTAAATATATAAAACGTAAAATATGTAAAATAAATATAAAATAGTTTTGATAAATATTATTTTTTTTTTTAATTTTAAACATTTAATACTGTTTTTGTTTTTGTTTTTAATACTTCTAATTTATAATAATGTTTTGTTTTATTTTTTTGTATAGTTATATAATGTAAAATATATAAAAATATAAAAATGTAAAATTTATATGGAGAATACCTATTTAATACTGATTTTTTAATAAAGTTTTATAATACAAAATATTTGTTTAATTTACAATATAATATTAAAGAGAATAATATATTTTTAATATCATTAAAGATATAACTGCAAAATTATATATCAGTATTATATGTTATATTGGTTAATGAAAAACAATTTCAAAACTTTTTTCAATTGATTTATATTTTTTATTTTATTTTTTTTAAGAATATTACCAAATATTATATCATTATAATATTATATCTTTAAAGAATAATGTATTTTGGTATTTTGTAGTTTTCATTAATGGTAAAATGAATCTATCATTACGTTTATTTAATGTAAAATATTCATTAAAATCAATTTTGTAATTTTTATTTATCAATTTATAAATAAATATAATATTTCTAAACATCACCAGATCATTTAATTTTAGAAGATTATTACTAA
Organism: Osedax fenrisi; assembly: GCA_964019155.1. Taxonomy (NCBI): domain Eukaryota; kingdom Metazoa; phylum Annelida; class Polychaeta; order Sabellida; family Siboglinidae; genus Osedax; species Osedax fenrisi. The sequence goes on along the minus strand of OZ025244.1, from coordinate 16,531,057 downwards.
TAAATAATTCAGATGTATTTGATAATCTGATTAAAGGTAATAGATTTAAATTTAAGATTTTTTTGTTAATAATTCTGATAATTTTTTTTTGCAATAACATAATAATATTTATATTTGATTTATAGGTATTTCCACATATTTCTATGCCATAAGAAATATTAGATAAAAAAAAGAGTTATATAATAAAATCATATATTCAGTACTTAAAAACGAAACTTTTTTCATAAAATATATTATAGTTGATAATTTTTTTTAAAATAAAATAATAAATATATATATATATCTTAACTCATATATATCTTAATGTTAATATATTAACATGATATTTTATATAAAAACAGATATATAAATAGTAAAAAATCAATATATATATATATATATATTTATTATTTTATTTATTATTTATTACATTTTATTTTTTGTAAAATTATAGGTTATGTTTTTGTTTGATATTTATATTATGTATATAGTAGTGATGTAAATGATGCTCAAATCTAAAGCATAGATGCAGTCTCAGTCTCGATTACCTAAAGCATCGATATAGTCTCAATGTCAAAATCATCATTTAAGTCTCAGAATTGGTTACCTCAACAGTCTCAGACTCTATAAAATGCATTGCTATTTATACTCATGCTTATTAAATGCACTATTTAAGTGTTAGTCTATACTTACTTACTTACTTATGTCGACTTTTCATTCAACCTGATTTCATTTTTCTCCAGTCTTCTCTGTCGCTCATAATATTACGTATTTCTTCTACATCTTCCAACTCCGTATCATTCTTCAAGTTATCTATAAATGTTATAGGTTGACGGCCTATGTTTCGTTTTCCATTTATTGGTTGCCAGAAGATTAGGTCATGGCAGGCTTCATCTGTGTACCGTACACAGTGGCCGGCAATTTTCATTCTTCGATCCCTTATGACTTCTGAGATCTTCGGGAGTCCGATATACAGGATTTTATTAGGTATCTTGTCTCGCCATGAGATATTTAAAATCATTATAATTATCCTGCTCAAATTAGACCGACACAAGGTACGACAACATCCCTGCGCACGGACACACGCATACACAAAACACTGCGCTGATTGGCTGCCTACACGGTGTTAAACGCACTCTGTTTGATATAGTCGGATTGTAACTAAGATATATCTGCACCAAGGGCGCAATCAGCTTTCGATAAAAAAAATAGACTCGTGTATTTGTTTATTAAAAAGTATTCATATCGCCGATTCGTAAAGATATTGATTTCTTCTATATTTATGTATACACTGGTAATGTAGTATGGATATATCGATATATCGATATATGAACATATATATATATAAACATATATGTTAACATCGATAGTTTAGATACTATTCAGTGTATCCTGTATGATTATAAGTTATATATTATAATAATAACAATAATAACATTATATTTGGCATTAAGCCTGGGTGCATGAAAAGTCATGGCTTGTCAAGTTGTTCACACATTTAAGATAACTGGGAGAAAAATTAAAATAAATAAAAGCAATAAATGAATGTAATAAATAATATAAAATAAATAATGTAAAATAGAATACAAATAATAAAATACATTAAATATAAATTACTGTTATGATGATGATATTCAGTTTATTAGCACTAAAATAGGGTTATGTAGACCCCTTCGCTCTTGCGAGAAGAAAATAATAATAAAATAATAGTAATACGATAATAATTTATTAATAATATACATTCAATATACCACGCGCAACAATACTAAATAATATAAAGGACAATATAAATTCTAAATAAACATTAATATAAAAATAAAACTTATATTTTAATAAATACTGGCAACATTCATTTCTTGTACCCCAATACTTGAATACGTAGTCCCCGAGAATTATCATTGAAACTATAATATTATTGTAGCGTATTATTGCAAGCATATGAGCTTTCCACCTAAAACAAAACATAGGAAATATAAATACAAATAAAACAAAATAGTCATTATATATAATGACTATGTTATATGATATATCATATTATTTTTAAATATCTGAAATGTGCTAATGAATATATATATATATATATATATATATATATATATATATATATATATATATTTATATATATATTTATATATATTAAAGTACTAAAATAATAATAAAAAAACTCCTCAATTTCTAAATCATCATTTAATAAAATGTACATTAAAGATAACCATCCAGATAAAAATAGCTAAAAATATCTAGATAAAATATAATATATCATTTTTGTAAACAATATGTTTTTATAAAGTACTCTATAGAGTAATCAGTCAACGTTAAATGTAAGAGGTTATATTAATATAAAAAAAATTAAAAAACAAGTGTATGAAATTATACACTTGTTTTTTAATTTTTTGAAAAATCAATGTAAAAAAATAGGGATTTTTATATTTTGTAATTGTCAATAAGTTTAAAATTCTTAAGTTATCACAATTCTGTCAAATGCATATTGAAGGAAGGACTTCTCTGTATAGTTTGATATAGCATAATGAAAACATATTATATATTGTTGGAAATACAACTCATCTAATAATGGTAACAATTTAGTTTACTTTTAATTTATTTTTTAATTATATTTTATATATGATATAATACAAATAATTGTTTTTTTTACTGTTTTTTCCAAAACGCTCGTATCTCCTTAAGATTAACTATATTTAAGATTATAATTAAAAATTAATATCGTTAGTTATTTATAGTTATTATTATTTATTTACATTAATAGTGTAAAAGATAAATATATATAGGGGAAAATAACCGAATACGGACAGTGCCGGAATACACTCTCAGTATCTCAGAAACCATAAATCCTACAAAAAAATGTAATGAATTAAATATGCATAATTTTATAAATAGTCTAAAAAAGTATTTTTTTATTTTTTAATTATTCAAAATATTGCTGATATATCCGATAAACTGATTTTTTATTACGTTTTTAAATTTATGAAAACAATTTCAACTTAAAACCTTCTCAATAATATACAATGTATCGATTTAAATATACTACTATATTATTAAAAAATAAAGTATTCTAAAATTATAAATATAATTTCTATATTTGTTATCAAATATTCATTAAGTTATAAGCATATATCTAGATGTCATATAAGTCCCTAATACGGACACTCTAGATGTCTTAATACGGACACCCTATAACCAATCAGCACCCAGCGTATGAACAATTCTGATTTTCATAAAAATCGTGTGCGTTATAATATTGATATCACCAATTAAGCTAATCAATAATGGGTTCGCGTACAGAGTCATCTATAGATTATAATGAACACTTTATTTGAGTCTAAAGAACCTTCATTTCTTTACAGTGTAGTCTTATCTTGTGATTTTGATACTATCGATCACAATATTATTTCCATTAGACTTAATGTAATTGGTATATATGGTCAAGTCTACAGTTGGTTTATGTATTTTGTTTCATCTAGAACATCTTTAGTGAAGATTAACTCCTCGTTGTATCCTAATTAGGTGTATATATAATGGTGTATTATGTATATATATTATGTCTACATACATGGTGTTCCATAAGGCTCTGTTCTTGGCTATATATTGTTAATTATTTATATTCTTCCTATAAATTTATTGTTTACAAATATCCTAATATTTACTATCATCTTTATGCCGATGATCTACATATATATATACGTAATTTCCTAGTTCGAGTGATTCTGATCTGATTAAAATGTCTATGTTTAATTGTATTACTGATCACAGTGAATGGTTCTTTCATAACTATCTTTCCTTAAATAGATTAAAATTGATACTATCATATTCTCTAGACCCCGTTATCCTATATAGATCAGTATCATTCGACAGCGGTCTCAGTATCGTATCAGTATCATTTGACAGCGGTATCAGTATCATTATCAGTATCATTTGACAGCGGTATCAGTATCATTATCAGTATCATTTGATATCAGTATCGTTTGACAATTGTATACGCATCATTATACAGCAGCATCAGTAGGTATCCCATAGTATCATATTCTGGTGTAACAGGAGGACAAAATATAATTGCAGTTATATAATATGGACAATACCGAATCTTCCTTCATATATAGATTGTCCTCGCTATTCTTAGTAGTCATTTGTACGATGAAATGATCATTAAATATTTAAAATAATTATTTTGATAGTAGCGAAAATACATTTAAAATGATTATATGTTGAAAGTGGCGTGAATTCATGCAAAGAGACGCTATTATTGACAGTGGCGCGGATAAATATAAACCCAAAGGTAAACATTTACCAAATATATTTTAAAGATATTGGAAACCACGGTAAATGTATTTTAAATATCAAATAATAATATTCCGAAATAGTCTGAGTCTAATATTTAAAGTCCGGTATAGTCCGAGTTTAATATTAAAGTCTGATCCGGGTCCGACACGGGTCCGATAAATTATAAATTATACTGTATCAGTCCGGTATCAATGCCCTAAAGTCCGAAGTCCGGGTCCGAATGACAATGCTAGCATATTACCATATACCAGATGTCTGTGGATAATTTGCAAAAGAAATTGTGGTCAAAGAACAATTATTTTTCAGAAATTAATTTTTATATTTATTTTAATTTATTGATATTTTATTATATGTTGACATTATTTATAATTTAAATGTAATATCATATTTTTATTAATTTAATCAATAATCAATATAAAAGTGGTGCAAAGAAATGTAAATTATCTAAATATAAAATACTAGGAGATATAATCTAGAATTATTATATATATATATATATAATATATATATATATATATATATATATATATATATATATATATATATCAGTGTTCATTCTAGGTTTCAGGGCAGCTACCAAAAAAAAATTATTATAGGGCATTTACATATATTTTACATATATTTTACTAAGTAAATTGTAGGATGACATATATGGGTAATTTCGCCATCTATTTATAAATTCATTTATGATAAATAATATATTAGATGGACACTTATACCCTGAGGTAATTTAAACCTGTAACAATTGTTACTTACAAAAGCTACTTAGGAGGCTTTTTGAATTAGAGATGTAAATAAATAGCAAATAAGTATTCGATTCGATTACTTATTATTCGTTTACAATTAAATGATTTACAAATTGTAATTCTAATACATTGATATCAAATAATTCTTTTTATATTCAATCTCTCAACATTTGATTCATGAGATATTCAGATATTAAAAATTTGATCCTCGAGCATTTATAATATTTAAAATTAGGTAGTCGAGATCTTATAATATTGAAATGTATGTTGTCGATATGTTATAATATTGAAAATTAGGTAGTCGAGATCTTATAATATTGAAAATTATGTTGTCGAGATCTTATAATATTGAAAATTATGTTGTCGATATGTTATAATATTGAAAATTAGGTAGTCGAGATCTTATAATATTGAAATGTATGTTGTCGATATGTTATAATATTGAAAATTAGGTAGTTGAGATCTTATAATATTGGAAATTAGATGGTTGATATGTTATAATATAGAAAATTTGGTAGTCGAGATCTTATAATATTGAAAATTAGGTGTTCGAGTAGTTTGATATATAAGTAATTTGGTTCTCGATAAGTTATAATATTATGATTATTGTAATATCATATATATAATTATATATTTATTATAGTAATGTAATAGTAACTCTATCAAAATTATATATATTTACTTATTTTTTTATATAAATGTATTGGTAATATTACTAATCAATCGAATAGTATATTTATAATTTAAACTTTCATAATATTATAATGATCATTATAAACTTAATGATATATTTCGCGAGAAACACCTGTATACTATTATGTCAAGTATACAGGATTAGTTAGTTGTATCATTACATACTATAATACATGGAAATGTATTTATAGGAATATATAAATAAATAAGTTTCTATAGAATATATAAAACATATATATATAACAAACTATATAATACAAATTATAAGATACTAAATATATAATATATATATAGTAATTATTTTCATTAATTATATATTATATATATATATAGGAAATTAACGATATATAATATATCATACTTATAAATACTTAAAAATACTTATAGGTAGATAAAAATATACAAAAATACCTATATCTATATTAATATTATTAGATTATTCTGGTACGCATTATTATATATAATTTATATAAGATACTTTAATGTCATAATATACAAAATAATTAGAATGTATATTATAATTGTATTGATTATTAAAATTTAATAATTTGTTTGCACATTTTTGTTAATAACTTTTGTTTAAATACAAATTTTAAAAAACATAATATGAATTGTATTATATAATTTAATAAGCTTTCCAGTGATACCAATTTTATCATAATAAAATCAATATGAAATATGTCATGCTCATGTATCAACATGCAGTACGTACTCCGTATGCCGGTTGATTTTAAATTCAATATATATATAATAACTAATAAGTAGTATAATACATGATATATTTTAAACATTATATATTATATATAAGAATAATAATTATGATAAGTATGATAATTAATATATAATATAATATTATTAAATATTAATGTAATAATAAAAATAATAATTTTAAATTTAATAATTAGATTATAATAAATTTAAAAAGTATACAGTTTAATTATTATTAATATAAAAAACAGTGAACTTATTAATAATATTGTTGATTACATTTTTCATTATTTTTATATTTTCATGGTTTTTAATATGTCATATATCACTTTAATATTACGTTTTAAAATAGGAATTTGAATAAATATATAAAAATTACAAATTTTAAATAAAACAATCATGTGATTTATATATATTGGGAAAAAAAGAATTGGAATAAAAATAATTATTGAATTAATTTTCATATATTATTATAAATATAAATTGGTAGCAAATTCACTACCCAATATTTAAAGTTTGCTACCCAATTTTCATTTTGGGTAGTGAATTTGCTACCCAATCTAAAAATAGATTATTCTAAATATAGATCAAGCAGTTTATTATCATATTTCATATTTAATTTATATTTGAATCTAAATTGTTTGTTTATATAAAAAATCAAACGGATATAACAAAGGGCAAATAGTATATATTCGCCATTATTTGAAAAATAATGAATTTATCCTAATGTTATGACAGAAGTTATTCATATTCTCCATTATTTTAATACTTAAATAATAATAGAATAATAATAATACATTTAATCGCACTTTTATAAATATTTATTGAAAATCCTCCATTTATTAAATAAAAATTCTTCATTATTTTAATACTTAATAATAATACATTTAATCGCCATTTTACAAATATTTATTAAAAATCTGCCATTTATTAAATAATAAATTCTTCATTATTGTAATACTTAAATAATAATATAATAATAATAACACATTTAATCGTCATTTCATAAATATTCATTGGAAAACTGACATTTATTAAATAATATATTCCTGTAATTATAGATATAACACTTTTAATTAATAAATATTCATTGGAAAACTGACATTTATTAAATAATATATTCCTGTAATTATAGATATAACACTTTTAATTAATGATATTACAAGTATATTAATAATAACTTAATAATTAAACTTAATCCATATTATTATATATTTAGGGCAGCTACCCACACAATTAGGGCACTTCCCAATTTGGGTAGCTGGGTAGCTCTAGAATGAACACTGATATATATATATATATATATATATATATATATATATATATATATATATATATATATATATATATATATATTCTATAGAATATATTAGAATACTCCGTTATTATAGAACTATAGTAGCTAATATAAACTTATTCAGATTTATGTAGTCGATATTAAATAAATATAATAATGGATTGAAGTCTACGAATACGAAGCTCGTACTATAATCAACCATTTATTTATTTTATAAATTAGATTCATTAGAAGCATATATACAATAATATATTATATATATAAATACTATATACTATATTATATAATACGTTCCGTTTACGGAACAAAATATTAACATGAATATACGCTACTATAGTATACTATCTACTATAGTATAATATATATATGGTATACTATATGCGATTTATTATAATAAATCGCAGCACAAATCGACCAGGTATATATCATATTAATATATAATGTAATATATATATATATATATATATATATATATATATATATATATCATATTAATATATAATTTAATATATATATATATTAATTAATATCGAAGACATGTTCGTAGGCGCCTTTGTACGCATCCGTGTATCCGATATCGTGCGCACCTACGTCATCATCATCATCGTACGCCTGTGCGTGTGTGTAGTAGGCGTCAACGAGCGAGTCGGGTGCCGGGAATATCGCTCGGTTTATGTCGGCTGCTATCGTCGTCTTCCGTACGCGGTATAGCGTGGGGGCGTTGACTCGTTCCGCACCGGTGGGCAGAGGAGTGGCTTGCGTCGAGTTTAGGGGCGTGGCTAACTCCGCGTCCGAGGTCGGTAGCTGTGGCTGTAACGACTGACCGACTGTATCCACTAGCGGCGCATCGTCATCGACGGGAAGTGGTACATCCTCATCCCGGTAGGCGTCGCTGTACTCTGGTCCACTATAACCTATGGGGTCAGCTTTCGTTGACAGGTTCATACCTACTAGTTCCGTCGGTGGTTCCTCTTTAGCCGCGCCCTCATCCGCGCAGGCTCCTCCTACTTTGAAATAGACACGCCCAATTTCTTCATCACCGGCGGCAGTAGGGTTAGAGAATGACGCCGCCTCCTCCTCCTCCTCCATCTTCTCCGAGTCCGGTAGCCATTGGTGGCGAGGTTCAGAGGTCAGAGGTCGACCGGTTGACGGCGCCACCGTCTCTCGTTCGTAGTGCTTCAACTTGCGCTTCCTCGTCTGCACTCCGTACTTCTTCATCGATTTAGGCCGCGATCTCTGTCACGTGACGTGAGCTAGCATTAGTACGCGCGATGCATTACGTAATCGATATAAATCATTACCATGATAATTAGTTATTTATTTTAATTATTTATTTTAATATGTCCTCGATTTAGGTATGCGCATGTCCTCATTGTTAGGAGTGCGCATGTCCTCGTTGTTAGATATGCGCATGTCCTCGATGTAAGGTATGCGCATGTCCTCGGTGTAAGGTATGCGCATGTCCTCGATGTAAGGTATGCGCATGTCCTCGATGTAAGGTATGCGCATGACCTCGATGTAAGGTATGCGCATGACCTCGATGTAAGGTATGCGCATGACCTCGATGTAAGGTATGCGCATGACCTCGATGTAAGGTATGCGCATGTCCTCGTTGTAAGGTATGCGCATGTCCTCGATGTAAGATATGCGCATGACCTCGATGTAAGGTATGCGCATGTCCTCGATGTAAGGTATGCGCATGTCCTCGTTGTAAGGTATGCGCATGTCCTCGATGTAAGGTATGCGCATGTCCTCGATGTAAGATATGCGCATGACCTCGATGTAAGGTATGCGCATGTCCTAAACGTAATACGCATGCATCGCTAACCCCGTGCAACTTGAAGTAGAGGCCGCACGCGTTACACACGGGGTCGCCGTTGTTGTCCCGTCTCCACAGTGTGGTCGAGGTGCTCTCGCAGTTCTTACAGGTGAGGCCTATTCTCTTGGGAGCCGTCTGTGCGGAGGGGTGCCGAGGGGGCGGGGCGGTGGGTTATAACGGGCGCACCGAGAGTGTGGCGGGCATTAACAAGGACATATATATATAATCTATGTTATAAAAACCCTAAAAAAAACCATAAAAACAATGCATATCTACACGGTTAACTCCCGATAGGTCAGACTATTACATATACAATGTGTCCGAGATATGTGCTTTCTGATATATCGAAATAGCATTACATGTTTTTGTTAAATACTATATGAATAGCTATAAAATATATAAACTTTCGTTGACAACAGGGAAAATAATGATTTCTTAATGATATTTCATGTATATATATATATATATATATATATATATATATATATATATATGTTTGTGTGTGTATGTTATATATATTAAAAACCTGTAAAGTGATGCGATAAATATATGATCAGAATAATTTATAATAAATATATTGCATCTAATATGTCTTACTGGTTTTTAAATTCAATTAATTTGCATATATATAGAAACATATACTATAGAATATTTTTTCTATCGTGTATTATATTTTTTTTAATTGAATTTAATTAGATAAATTAACTTATTCGGTGATTATAATTTTGTAATTCCAAATCAATTGTAATATAATATATATATATATATTAGATTGAATTGTAATGAACATTTTTATTTAGTTTTAAAAAATAATGATTTCCATATATTTAAATGTTATAATAATAATAATAATAATATCAGATTCAGTTGATGACCGAGATCAAAAAATCTAATCACAAACTGCTTCAAAATAATGTACTAATTATTATTATTATAAACATCATCATCATAATTATTATCATCATTATCAGCATCATATTCATCATCAGCATCATAATCATTATCATCATCATCTGCATTATAAACATCATCATCATTATTATTATATGAATCAACTGTATTATCATCCTACAATAGTCATAATAATAATATTTATTTATTGAATCACATATATAAATAGCGGATACAGATGTATACAACTTATTTTATTACAAACATTATTCTATGATTATATATAACACATTTAATGTTTGTGGAATTTACGCATAGATTTATAGTTTACCTAGATTGGTAGTCACGTGTTTTTCTTCAACATATATGATGCTTTGATTTATGTAACTTAAGATGGCCGACCATCACATATAAAGTATTATTTAATCAAATTAAATGTTGCAATTATATCGCAGTATAAATATATAATATAAATAAATATAAATGTTTATTTTGATATAATCGAAACACACTTTATAAGCGTGTGTAGAAAAAAATAAAATGTATTTAAAATCCATATTATTTAGTTGAATATTTGTTTGTTACATGTGATTGTCGGCCATCTTAAATACCTTAATCGAGGCATCATGTCTGTTGACGAATTTATATTAGCGAGATATAGCAATACCGATCTAGGTCAAATACAAGTCTAGGAAGTTACGCATATATTTATTTACGTCACACACCCGTACACACACATACAAATACACATATACATGCACATATATATATATATAAATATATACATATATATATATATATATATATATATATATATAGCCGAGACTTTCATTTTCGGAAAAAAAAGAGCCCGAGCCGAGCCGAGATTCTAGCCAAACGAGCCCGAGCCGAGTTGAGACTTTTACAAAACATTACCGAGTCGAAATGATGCTTTTTTGAAATTACATTTTAATACTAATATTTATATATTTCACATTTACATCAATTTAAAAAAATAATCTGTCTCAACTTCGCGATTCAGTGAATAATAATGTAAATTTCATCTAGTGGTGTAAATAATACCGAGCTTTTTGATGCTGAGTCGAGACTTTAATCGGGAAAAAAACGAGCTCGAGCCTAGCCGAGACTCTAGCCGATACTCTAACAAAACAAGCCCGAGCCGAGTTGAGACTTTAGGTAACTGAGACTGAGACTGCTTCATGCTTTAGATTTTACTAGCATCATTTACATCACTAGTCCCTACTCACAAGATGGCCGACTAGATGTGTCGTTAAATCGAATAGGCGGTATTTAAAAATTCCTATCTACCTAATTATATATCTGTGGTTTACATTGACAATCACGTGCACGTGCGCGCGCTTAACAACCAATCGATGTTTAGGTCTTGACAACGGTCTATTATGTCCGTTCATTCGACTGTAGAGGCCGCACGCGTTACACAGGTAGTTTCCGGTGCCGTCACGCCTCCAAAGGGGCGTGGTCGACGCGCCGCAATTCACGCACTCACGCCCCTCTCCGTACAGGTGCCCGTATTCTGCGTGTGCGGGTGCGTGTGTATATTACCGTGAACTTATTACCTAATATAGTATTATATATAGTGTAGGGGACAGAAGTAGTAGCGGACGAGAAGGGAGTAGTGGTAATTTACATTTACACGTAAATGGTTAAAGATACAAAAAAAAGATATATATATAAGATATTTAAACAATTACAATATCTACAATAATGAGTAATTTAAAAAAAAAATTAATCAATATATTAAATTTATTACATAATATTTTTTTGTTGCAAATTTAATAAAAACAAGTTTTGTAAATGTACTGTACTGAATTGATTATTAAGGGCATACCGCAGTTGATAAATCAGCGAAAATCAAACAAATAATTTAAAAATTATTATTTAATATTATTAATTTATTATATGTTATTTAGTATCCTTCAAAATATATTATGTATTGTTATATATTATCATTGAAAACGTCCTAAAAATACCATAAAAAGCATATATTATAACACACCTTTTAAAATAAATAATGTTGGTTTATAATTTATTTTGAAATCTACATGAATACTTTTATAATAATGCCTACATTTTATTTTATAAAATTTGTATACTTATATATTGTCGATGTACAAAATTTAAACACCGAATTTTAAATCTTCATTTATTTTATATTATTATTATTGTAAATATATTTCATATGATATTAATATGCTAATGATTTTATAAACCAATAGAAAAGCTAATACACAGACGTTATATATTTCTTAATTCCTATTTCGGCTTCCTTTATATCATTACACTTTTGAAAATTAAATTTGTTCATCATTTTAACTTTATTTGAACTATATTTATATTATTTACATACATTTATAGTTATTTAATTTATATATTAATTATGTATAATTAGAATTATAAAATAGTTATTTGTATACCATTATTAGCCTTTATATTAGATTTATAGTTGAGTTTATTTTATTTATAATATGTTTTTCAAATTATATTTTTACGTATATTTACATTTATTTATATTAATAACATTTAGTTATAGTTAGTAGTATTATATATATATATATATATATATATATATATATATATATATATATATATATATATGTATATATATATATGTATTAGTTGTTATTAGTATTAGTTTTATTTTATAATATTAACATTTATATTAGAGTTATAGTTGTATTTATAATATTTATAATTTGTCGCTATATTTTACACATCTATATATATATATATATATATATTATTTTATAAATTACACGACACTATATTATTAATTTATTTTATCATGATATGTAAACTATACATAATAACATTTTGTTTCTATATACTACAGTCAACTCCCGATAAGTCGGACTCGCAAGGGACCGGGAAAATTTTCCGACATAGCGAGATGTCCGACTTATCCGAGATTAAGAATATCATACAAATAAGACATGAAATGCGCAGGGCGAGTTAAATGGTTACCGAAATATGGAATTATGCAACAATCAGTAACATAAAATGTTGTATTCAATTATATTACTTACTAAAATTATAATATTCATTATTTAAAGTAAACATTTCTGATAATTAATAAAAATTCCGATTTATCCAGTATAAAAATCATAAAAATGACTATAATATGTGTCCGACTTATAGAAAAGTCCGACTTATCCAATCCAACTTATCCGACTTATCCGATTAATTTAACATGGAACTAGATACAAATCCAACCAAACCAACTAAATGTGTCCGACTTATATAGAAGTCCGACTTATCCGTAGTCCCACTTACCGAGAGTTGTCTGTGCTATGATAATTACATAAACTGTATTTTCTTTATTTTATAATAGTGATTTTTACTTAGTAAAACTTCAGATGCGTTTTTAGGTATACCTGATACATCATAATATGTGTTTGCTATATGTAAATGGTATATTAATAAATAACATTGTTTTTCAATTTTTGTAAATTTTATTGGTGTACATTAAAAAAAATATTGGTATAACTAAATTAGACATACTAAATAATATATATATAAATGAAATAAATAATATTTAAAAATATACAAACACACAATTGTAGCAGTATATATATATATATATATATATATATATATATATATATACTGTATACAATACAATAATAGATAGTTAAATTCATTAAATAGTTTTACCTAAACATACATTTTAATGGCGCTTTGTATTTCCTATCTATTAACATGTGAATACGTGAAATGTCGTGCGTACCGACGTAGCATCTACTCAGTTTAAGATGAAGATTTCTCGATGCGTGGTAGACGAGGGTATACCCAGTAGAATTATTACGTAATTATAATTATAATTATACCCGAGTATACGAAACTATAGTTTCATCCAGTTACCGGATTTTCGCGAAAACCCGTTTTCACACACGCTACCAGCCCCACCACCCACCTTCCCTTTCGGTAGAAATCTCGAGATTTGCTCGAGAAAATCGATACCCGAAAACACGTGATCATGAGTAATAGTCTATTGGTCAGTTACTAAAAATAAGTGCGTAATTTGTTAAGACTATTCATCGACGAGCGGTATAGTACAGTAGTTTCGTCCGGTTACCCGATTTTCGCGAGAACACGTTTTCAATAAAACACGTATATATACATATTTTCTTATATATTTATAAAATATAATCTGTTATCTATTAATATAAGTTTGAATTATATATATATATATATATATATATAAATATGGTATTTGTAAAAAGTTATATGTATTTTAAGTACTATACGTAAATGGGTATTGTGGACGATCTGAGAAGGTAATAGTGGATGAAAATAAGCCAATCAAAATGGAGTAATATAGATCTAATTTTCATATATGATTTCACATATAGTATACTATATTTTAATAAATAAATTAATGAAGACTATATTTAGAAAAATTATAATTAATTTGTGTATGAATTACATACTATAAAATGATATATAAAAGGAATTATAATATAATCCCAAATGTATTTTATTCTTTATGAATATTTATACAGCTAATATATTATCGTAAATATTAAAATTATCAACTTATGTATTTATATATCATTAATACAAAGTAATACACTCTGCGAATTTATTAACATTGAATTGTTATCTTTATTATACAAAATATATTATTAAAATAATAAAAATTGAAAAAATTAATCGAGTCCCCAACGAGACACTTGTTTATTTATGTTAAAGGTACTATATCCTCTACTCGCTCCCTACCCTATTTTGTCATTATTTGTAAATAAGAAATATATAAGTTAAAGTAAAAATTAAAATAGCTATATTATATAACTATATATATATTCTATAAAATATGAAAATATGAAATTATAACATCAAATATTCATCGATATATTATAATTCTACCAAGTCATATAAAATATCCTCAACTACTCCCTTCGGTCCCCTATAACGTACAGACTTATTTATATTAAGTAGCAGTTATATAACTGTTAAAACTATCTTCGTTCTTTGACATCATGTTAAGTACATAACTTAGAAACGAAAGTAGTAAGTACATGTACAGTGTACATTGTACAATAAGTGTAATTATATACCAGTGAAATATAGTAAAATTAACTATACTCACGAAAGGGAGTAACTAATACATTAGGACTACTATTTAAATGGGGTAAATTTATACTAAATATTTAGTACTATACTAGCACTAAAATTATCGAATTGTACTAGGAAATATAAATGTAATATATAAAAAATAATAATTTTGTAGGCAAACTATTTTTTTTTGTATATAATATAATATTTTGCCTTTCATATATTAATATATTTATTAAATTTTACTAATTTAAATTGATTATAAATTATTATTCTAATTTTATAATAAAGTTAATATTCTGTGTATATATATGTGTGTGTGAACTGTCTGTGTTGCTCAGTTGGCTAATGCGTCATACATACAAGTATTAGGATGCGGGTTCAAGCCCCATCCGGACCATTACAATAAATCTTAAAATAATATTTAGAAGATGTCTTATATAATTGTGTATAAATAAATTATCGGCTAATATGAGAGCGGCTTCGAAGGTAAGTTAGAGCCATATGGTTATAAGAGAAAATGTCATCTAAGTTCCTGGATGGAATGAAATAATATAATAACAACAAATAACATATATATATATATATATATATATATATATATTCAACATGTATACAACTATAGTTGTATATATAGTTAATATAGACTTTTTAGTGTTAAGGAAGTATACTTCCTATAGGTATAGATATAATAGCTGATGTTCCTGTATTCGTATATCATAACTAAAGAGTGTTGGTAATAATGAAGGATTATTATATTCAAATAAATATAAGCAACCAGGTAAGGTGAGTATCCTAATACGGACATGTCCATTAGGGGTAATGATACTGTTTTATTCAGTTGGCACATGATGTATTTAATAGATATGGTGATTATATTAAGTATCTAATTAAGTATTTTTATTTTTGTGCTAAGTTACGAAATCGCTTCCTGTTTTAAAAAATGTATAAATAGGGTTTACATCATGAATTATGAAAATAAATTAATATCATATGACTCGCATTAAGAATGATGAAAAATAATGTTTTTAAGAATATTATTGAAATTTTATATGCGGGTACTTATGGGTGTGTATATCATAATACATCTTACATTTTTAAATTTTTAAGTTTATTACCCACCAATATGGTGTCAAAATAAAAGGTATCAAAAATGTACATGGGAAAATATATGAAAATTAGCATTAAATTACATAAATGTCTATTTTCCATAGAAATAATTTAGATAGGTATACCTATATGTTTAGATAACATATATGTTTAGTATTTAATAATTTAGATGCATACATGTATTCATACATTATATTTTTAGAACGACTGTAATATATGTAGTTTATATGAATTGTATCATTAGATTATGTTAAAAAATAATCTAGGATTTTTGTTACTGATTATTTATATAATTATTGAAAATATTTTTTTAATTTAAAATAACTCACATTAAGTTATAAAAATTGAAGTTATCTATTTATGAAAAAAAATGTATTAGCTTACTATACATCTACTAATTAAGATTAATTTTGATTATGTAAAAAAATAAAAAAATAAAATTTGGTGCAATATGATCTCGATAAATGTGTTCGTATTTTAAGTGAATTTTTGTTCAAATCTATGATATTTCATAGAATTATTTTTTTTAAATAAATATATCTATATACAATTATAATTAAACATTTTGTTATCATATTTATTAAATTTTTAGAAAATAATAATATGAAAATAAAATTGAGTTACCTTAATATTTTTTATTGAAAAATTCACAGAAATGAAAAAAAAATTCATAGAATATATTTTTTTTAATCAATAGATTATAATGACATATTTCATATAAACTACATATATTACATACATCCTCAACATATAATAACTGCACCTTTAAAATAGACACTTTAGAAAATACACATTTATGTAATTTAATGTTAATTTCCCTATCTTTTCTCATACAATTTTTGACCCCATTCCGATTTTTAAATAAACATCCAAAATTTAAAAAATAAAAATGTATTATGATATACATATCCATAGGTACCGGCTTATGATGTAGCAACAATAGCCATGATGAACACCTATTCTATCATCACTCTTAATGTCCGTATTAGGTTAGAAATGCAGTGCCAGAATACGGACACCATTGGTATATCAGAAAAAATAAATCCTACTAAAAAATGTAACGAATAAAATATTCATACTTATATAAATAGTTTAAATAAGTTTTTTTATTTTTTTATTATTTAAAAAATGCTGGTATATCAGCATTAATTTATACTTTATACTTTATCAAATATTAATTTTTCCTGAAATTCTGAATACATTTAATACATGAAATTTTTTTTAAATATCCGAAAACATTGTTGTGAATTTTCTATAGAACCATTTAAATTAAAATATGTATAATTATTAAATGATTGTTATCATTTATATATAGTGACGTAAATATTGAGAGACCTCCCCAGCGTTAATGTGTTATGTACACAATCTAATTACACGATTTTGTGTGTGTTATATATTTCCTTAGAAATTTGTTTGCAATATTTGTTTTTTAATTTGATAAATTTGATTATATTATAAGATTTAAAAATATTAAAGTGGCTCAAGTCTCCCCAAAAATTGGGGATACATGAGCCATTTTTAATTCTTTAAGTTTTCGATAACAATTGTTATGATAAATGTTTTGAAAAATAGAAATCCCATTTATTAATTATAATACTCTAAACATGTTTATGAACATTATAATAAATAAAATTATCAGTTTTTAGATTTATTATGAGTTTTTGTAAACAAAATTATTGGTTCAAGTCTCTCTCACTCTCCCATAATCATTTGTTTAAGTTTACAAGTATAGCATTTTGGGCCCGAGGAATTTCCTGATTTGCATCTTCCCTTAAGTCGGCCCTGATTATAATATTAAGTAAAAAGCATTACAAAATGCTCACTAACATTATTTTTGACTTTATAATCGTGCATTAATTATATGATTCATGATAATAATTATATCAGTAAAAATTATAATTAATGAAAATCTGTTAATATAATCTTCAAATCTAGAAAATATATAGTCTTTAAATATATTGGGGGCCTTGCCTTGCCCACTAACATACTTCCTGAACACGGGTCTGACATGTGTGCACACACACATATATATGTATATATATATATATATATATATATATATATATATATATATATATATATATATAGTATACACACATACAAAAATATGTATTACATATGTAAAATATATTTATATAATTAGGTGTATTCTAACACAAAACATAGACTATTATTATGCGTAGTTATGTGCACACGGTGTGTATTACCCACCAACACACATGTGTGCATATACACAAATACACACACACACATATATATATATATATATATATATATATATATATATATATATATATGTGATATATATATAAATATATATATGGTGATATACATTTTTTTAGATCTAAAAAGTTTCGAATTACATACGCGCTAGGCGCGCGTCGAGGATTACATTACCGAGTTTAGTTTATTTATTAAAAGATAACGCCACCACCACCACTAGCGCCATCTATAATCTAATCTGGCGGCTTCGCTTTCGATATCAATATGAAATACGACGTGATTTCTCAATGCCACACCGCTAGCATACACGTCTAACCACCCCCGGTATCTGACCCCAAACCTACGCGGGGTTTAAACATCGGCGGGTTAGAGGGGGGTATGATATATATGACAACATAGGAACTATAGTTCCCGGGTATATCCTACTCTAACCCAGCCGGTAGGTGTCATTTTTAATAAATGCCGTTCTATTTGGTTTCGCGAGTCGTGAATTTCTAATTAGGCGACGAATTATTAATTATTAATTGTCGTTAGTGATTTATAATTTGCGGTTTATGACGGTTATTAATGTGTATCTAACATAGACGCAGACGCGTCAGGGTATGCATAGTGTGCATAGTGTGCATTGCATGCAATTATGCACACTGCTGTTATCTATAGAAAAGTTCATACTTTTTTAGTGATTTAAATTAGGTCATTGCAAACTCGTGCAAGCGTAGGAAAAAGCATGCTTTTATTAATGTTATCCCCCAGTGCGTGGGACATATATCGTATACTATATGTATATTCGTGCGGGCAGAATGAAGTTTAATTCGTATACGTATAATATAGTATACAATATTAATATAATTAATATACTATAGTATATATATATATATATATATATATATATATATATATATATATATAGGTTATATACCATTTATATATGTGCAATTATGTGTTTATATATAAAATGTATATTCAGTGTATATACACAGTTAACAATTAGAGTACAGCGAGTGCCTTTTTTAGGGTGTAAGTAGTGTCCCCATAGCCGTACACTAATTAGGGTACACTTTGAATAAATACGATTAGTACCCTAACAATTATCAAACTGTACCCTTAAGAATATTAGCTATTTGTACCCTAATTATATGATACCGTGTACCCTACTGCAATTGTATGCTATTTACCGTAATTGAATTGCATGATATGTACATTTAATAGTACCGTACATTAATATTTAACATAGATGTACCCTATAGGTTAAAAATATATTGGTATTATAATAAATATATATAGTGTACTCTAGTGCATTTAACAATCAGGTACCCTCATATTTAATATATATATATATATATATATATATATATATATATACATATGGGATATATAGGGTATACTATATATGCTATACTTATAGGGTATACCCTAATACATATGAATATTGTACTGGTATAATAGTAATATGATAATAATTGAATAATAATATCCATTCAATATACCACGAACAACAATACTAAATAATATAAAAGACTACAGTCTGCATTGATATGGTGTAGTGTTATATACTACAGACTGCATTGATATAGTATAGTGTTATATAAGAATAAGATAATAATAATACAATAACAATTTAATAATTATATACATTTAATATAACACGGACACAAATAATAAGTTGGATGATTTAATGATTATGCATAATTTTGCATAATAACCCATGGGTAGAGAGAAAAGAAGAAGTAAGATTTATAAATCTTTTGTGGGATCTAATAGAACGAATGGTAGGAGGGAGGGAATTACATAGGGTTGGGCCGGAATTTTTAAAAGCTCTAGAATGTAGGGAAGTTTTACTAGATTTCTGGGATATAAGTAGAGGAGCATTTTGGTAACGAAGAGAAGATAATATAGTACGTTTTTTAATTCGATCAGAGATATAGCTAGGGGTGAAAGAATATATTGATTTATGGATTATACATAGTATACGTAATTTACACCTGAGGGAGAAGGGTAACCACATACGAGATGATTGATGAGATATTGTTGTAGAGTGATCCAGTCGAGTTAAACAGTAAGTACTAGGGTACATGGAAAATGTTGTTTATATTATACCATGTATACTATACAGGTTATACCCTTTAAATTGAATTCGCTGTACCCTAATTTTTAACAATGTACATATTAATATACATGTGTATATTGTATATATATATATATATATATATATATATATATATATATATATATATATGTTTGAGTACTTCATAAAATGAAGGCATATTGATATAGCAATGATTCATTCTTGTGATTTTAATTATTTGACACTTAACATTGAATTACATCTACTTTGATAGTATATACATCCTGATAGATAATAAATTTATAAATCATAAATAACATGATTATATTACTTAGATTAAACTATTAACTAATACGATAATATACACATATATACGTACGTATATATGATGAAGATAATGATGATTCAAATACAAAATAAAATAAAAATAATAATATATACAGATTATAAAGTAATGAGTTTGCATTATATATAAGTTATGATTTTCAATATTATTAAACACGTTTATTTTATTTGTAGGTATATACGGTAACTCTTGGTAAGTCGGACTACGGATAAGTCGGAATTCTCGATAAGTCGGAGACATTTAGTTGGTTTGGTTGGATTTGTATATAGTTCCGTGTTAAATTAATCAGATAAGTCGGATAAGTTGGATTGTATAAGTCGGACTTTTCTATAAGTCGGACAAATATTATTGTCATTTTTAAGATTTTATACTGGATAAGTCGGACTTTTTATAAGTCCGACTTATCCAATATAAGTCGGAAAGTATAAAGTTTTTAAAAAGATTCATAAAAAAAAACAAGAAAATTTAAATATCTAAACGGTAATTTATTTAGTAGTAGTAGTAGTAGTAGTAGTAATAGTATTTATTTATACACAAAGATTAATATAAAATTCTACAATGTGTTTTACTGTTTGTCGAACAGTTTACAGGTGTGGGTTCCCGGATGATTTAACGATCATCCTTAAAAATAATATAATAAAATAACATTCTTAAATATAATAATATAATAATAATATAATAACACGATTACATTTCAAAGAGGGTTAGATAAGTGGTATTTTAGTGGGGAACGTTTAAATAGCTCCTAGGGTTTATATTTGAAAGTTGTTATTGACATATCTTCTTTGCGTATGGATTGGGGAAGTTTATTCCAGAGAGTTGCATCTCTCCAGCTAAATCGTTTGTTACCGTACTTTCGTAATCGTGTAGTCGGTATGTCAAGTCTATATGTTTGTCTCAGTTGTCTGTTAGTGGTTTGTTTGTGAAGTAAAGTATGTAAATTATGAGGTTGAGTTGTTTTTGTAGATTTGTAAAGTATAGTTAGTAGTTTAATGTTGATGTTGTCAATTGTAGGTAGCCAGTTTAGTGATTTCCGTAAGTTCGTAATGCTAGTAGTGTAATCTGTGTTTTTTAGATTAAAAATAATTCTAGTAGTTCTATTCACTAATCGGTCTACAGTTACTATTCACTATTACTAATAGTGTTAGTAACTGTTTTGTTTTCACCGGCTAGTAAAGAGTTACAGTATAGAAATCTAGACATTATCAGTGAATTTGATAGAATTATAGTTGTTTGTTTGGTTAAGTATGGTCTTAGTTTTTTTAAATTATATATATGAAAGGAAGAAGTTTGTTTCATTTTACTGATATGTTTAGTAAAGTCGAGTTTGTTAGTAAAGTGGAAACCTAAGTATTTTGTATTTTCAGTCGGTATTATATTTATGTTATTTATATTTATTAGTGGAACTGTAGTATTGATCGTGGAATTGGTTATAAAGTTGATGAGTTCAGTTTTTTTTGGATTTAGTAATACATTATTTTTTGTAAGCCAAATTTGCAGTGAGGTTAAACATGATTGTAATTAATTGAGTGAATGAATTGGGCGTGTAATTCTATGTCGTCAGCGTAAAGATTATAGTTCACGTGTGGGAAGTTAGTCAGTAGTTTGTTGAGTGGAAGTAAATAAATGGAAAATAGTATGGGAGAAAGAGTGGAACCCTGTGGGACTCCATATTTAATAGAATAAGGTTGTGACAATGTTTCGTTTATTTTAATTGAAAAACTCCGACCCCGGATAAAATTTGAAAACCATTTGATAGGTACCTTCCCTATACCGATAGATCTAAGTCTTTCTATTAAAATATCAAAGTCGATAGTGTCAAAAGCGGCAGATAAGTCCAGTAGTATCAGTTGTATCGGTAAGTTGCTGTCTAGTGATTTGTATAAGTCGTCAAAGAGTGATAGTAGTGTCGTTGCTGTACTGTGATTCTTGCGGAATGCATTTTGATTTCTGTCTAGTAAGTCGTAAGTATTTAAATATGATATTATTTGTTTGTTTACAATTTTTTCTAGAATTTTGGAAAGTAATGGAAGTTGAGATACTGGTCTATAATTACTCAGTACTTCAGCATCTAAATTTGGTTTTTTTAAGTAAGGATTGATAATAGCGTATTTTAAATTGTTGGGTATTTCACCAATCATTAATGAAGTATCAATTATCTGTTTATAAATGGGAGCTAGTGTAGAAGCCAGTATTTTAGTCATTTTCAGTTGAATAGGGTCAGAAGGAGATGTTGTCTTTGCTGTAACAATTAAGTTATAGATATCAGTTATAGTATGTCGTTCAAATTCTGTAAATGTGTGTTTGCAGGTTGTAGTTAGGATTGTAGTATCAGTTGGTAGTAATTATCGTTGTAAATCTAGATTATAGCAAAGTTTTTCTACTTTTTCAGAGAAAAAATCACCAAATCTAGTGCAGAGTGTTTTTTTCTAGATTTGTAGTGGGAAGACTTATTTTATTTTTCTTGCCTAAAAGTGTTTTGGTAATGTTGAATAGTTTCTTGTAGTCATGTTGTGAATGATTTAAGAAACAACACACATATTAAGTTGGCAATTGCTCAATTTAAATTCATCAAACAATTTTAAAGTGATAAGTATTACATTATTTGTTTATTTCGTATTGATATTGGTTTATAATATATATAAACTTTATATGATTTATAATATTTTCTGTTTGTAATATATATATATAAAATATATAAATTAAAAATTAAACTATATAATTAATAATTTATTACTATTACAGATTATAAAGTTAAAAAGTATTAAATATATTTAAACTACACATTTACTATGGTGATGCCTTCATTACAAAACAATATATTATATTTCTATTTCGATTATGTTTACTCTATACATATATACAGTAGAAGCTCGGTAACTCAACATGCCGATAACTCAACATTGCCGATAACTCAACATCCAAAAAATATTTGGTTGGATTCGTATATTTTACATGTTAACAAAAACCCTATTACTCAACAAATATAACTCAACATACATATAACTCAACTTCGTTTTTATAATCCTAGCCTATACATTACATGTGAATATACATCCGATAACTCAACATTTATGAAAAATCAAAATATCACAAACATATGTTGTTGGATTCGTATATTTTACATGTAATAAAACTACTTTGCTCAACAAATATAATTCAACATACATTATTCAACATAGTTTTATTTAATAATATATGGATATAAATATATAAACGTAAAAATATAATTACAATTATTATATTATCATACGAGTACTATTTTGAATGCATTTATGTGAACAAAACATTAATTAAGTCATTAATTTATACATCCGATAACTCAACATACTCGATAACTCAACATGAAAACTCCGTCCCGTCAATGTTGAGTTATCGAGCTTTGACTGTATATAGTACTAACTATATACATATATATATAGTATAATAATAATAATACAAAAAATAATAATAATAATAATAATAATAATAATAATAATAATAATAATAATAATAATAATAATAATAATAATAATAATAATAATAATAATAATAATAATAATAATAATAATAATAATAATAATAATAATAATAATAATAATAATAATAATAATAATAATAATAATAATAATAATAATAATAATAATAATAATAATAATAATAATAATAATAATAATAATAATAATAATAATAATAATAATAATAATAATAATAATAATAATAATAATAATAATAATAATAATAATAATAATAATAATAATAATAATAATAATAGTAAGTCACGAACAAATATACATATGAACTATCTAAATACCGTATACGTATATTATATATAATAAACATATGGAACAATCTTGATTATGAAACAGTTCATTCTCCATCTTTGAACTGTTTAAATCTCGTATAAATAAAATCAATTTTAATAGATACTTATCTATTATGCGATCTATCAATTAATGTATTGTTATATTTATTATTATCTTATAGCATGTAACCGTTCTATGTAATTCGTAAATTCGATATATTTATGTAAGATATATCATACATAGGATTTACATCCTACATTACATTTACATTTTTCGGTTTTCGGACTGCAAACTGTGCTTATAAAGCAATCGGCCGTCCATATTTGAAGTTAATGTTTCATATTAAATAGGTAGGTTTTCAATAGTTTCTTGAAGTTTGGAGGTGATGGTGTAATACGGATAGATGTAGGTAGAGTGTTCCAGGAGTATGGGACGAATATTGCCCAGGCGCGAGTGTTAATTGAATGTAAGTGGTGTTTAGGATGGATTTGAAGTAGAAACGTATTGGTGGAGCGTGTAGTGTAAATATTATCTAATTCTATCTTAATATTATGTATTGCGAATGTTTGATATTTATTTTATATATATATTAATTTAATTAACTTACTTATTTCCTATTGTTAATTTAAATGTTTACTGTATACTTTAATATTTATATTTATGAATTATAATGAATAAAAATTCAACAAAAAAAAATTCAATTCAATTCAATAATAATAATAATAATAATAATAATAATAATAATAATAATAATAATAATAATAATAATAATAATAATAATAATAATAATAATAATAATAATAATAATAATAATAATAATAATAATAATAATAATAATAATAATAATAATAATAATAATAATAATAATAATAATAATAATAATAATAATAATAATAATAATAATAATAATAATAATAATAATAATAATAATAATAATAATAATAATAATAATAATAATAATAATAATAATAATAATAATAATAATAATAATAATAATAATAATAATAATAATAATAATAATAATACTAATAATAATAATAATATTAATAATATTAAATATCTTATTTAAATGGGTATGAGTAGGTTTGGACGGATGAGGGTTTTAGAATAATATATTCTATAGAATATATATATTCTATAGAATATATATATATATATATATATATATATATATAAATCGTTCAATTACTATTTTAATAATCTATAAGTAGGATTATATATTATATTAATATATTAAAATTTTAAAATATAAATGAGTATATATAATAACCAATAGGTACCTAACATAGCTATATATATATATTAACCTATACATATAATATTAGATTACTGAATTAGCATACTTTTTATTTTTATAAACTACTATAGTTTATTACAATTATGAAATAAGTATAGATGTGTGTAAATTATATATATATATAGTATATTTATATATTATTTCTGAATGATAATGTTCGTATGTAGGTATAATGTGAGTATTGCATATTGTAATATAAATTACATAAAACAGTTAGGGAATATACTATTGTTATCTTTTATATGACTAAATTTAGACCTAAATGCAAGTATGTATACCTACATACTTGTTATAATAGTATACACGCAAGACGTTTGAGACTCACACTGTGAGTATAATTTGCATTGTTATATATTATATATATATATATATATATATATATATATATATATATATTATAGTCATACGTATTATAATATAAATATACTCGTATATTATTTATAAGGGAAATTCACCAATTACTGACCCATCTCGTATCTCGGTAACTATATGTGATATCAATAATTATATATACTTACATTTTAGTAATTTAATGGTAAATATGACTCAGCATTCTGTTTTTCAAAATATTCAATCCTACTTTTGTTCTTTGATAAAAAATAATATTCTGGTTTTATTTTTTTTAAATTAGAACAATAATTTTTTAAATCATTGTAAATATATTATTAATTAAAATAAACGTAATGATATGAATAATAGTATAGACCAATTAAATGTTTATAAACAATATGAAAATAATTTAATTTTAATAATTATTGACCAATATATCTTAATTATAGTAACCCATATGATGGTCCTATTACCCCATGTTATTTATAAAATCCAATCAAAATAGATTCGATGTTTACTTTAAAATTGGTCGTAAGTTGTGTGTGTGTATAATTTATATAGAATAATGATTCGTGAGTCTAGTAAATTATATATATATTGATTAATATAAATAAATATTAAATAAATATGTACGTTATTTTAATATAATAAATATAAAGTTTAAATAAAAATTTAATTTTAATATTAAAACATAAATTCAATAATAAATAAATGTCGTGCGTTTTTTCATTAAATCTACATATTTTCTATTTGTATTGGATATTATAATGCTTAACTTATTTCTACCAAGCGTATTTTAGGCGGTCGGTAATTGGAGAGGAGGTCAGTATTAAGCACATGTATCCGATTACCCACCCCCGGTTTATTCTCGGCAATGCAATACACCAATACTTTAACATAACAACATAATGTATTGCCATCATGTTACCCTGATTACAAATTTTCAAATAAATATATCAAATAATGAATAAGTTATTGGAAATAGTAATTTATGTTTAAGTAATTGAAGACTTTCCCCTATATCGTGTATATTTATTTTAAATATATTAAATATATTAATCTTACTATTATTTTTTATTTTAAATATTAATCATAATATTCTTTTTTTGAATATAAATATTAATCGTATTATTCTTTTTTATTTCAATATCGTATGTAGGCGAACTAGAAATATTTCAACATTATACTTTATATTTATGAAAATAAATAAATAAAAACATATACATCAGTGGATTAATGTATAATATATATATATATATATATATATATATATATATATATATATATATTTCATTAGCGGGAAGTATACTAGTATACTATATTATACTATAGTATGCTAGATTATGAATGTACCACTTGTTTTGTTTCGGTCTGGATATGTTCAAAAGTTGCTCCTAGAAGCTTCTCAAGTAGGTACTATAAATAGGATTCTATAAATATCAGGATAACAAATATCATTTATGTGTTATTTACTTACACTGTATAAGTTATAGACAATATCACATACTACGATACTGACTAAACATAATATAGTATACTTTAGAATTGTAATATGCTAATTAAAATGTGATATAATTAATATGTTATATATATTAGATTTATGTAATATTATATAAATGTAATTTAATCATGGATACTGAAATCATGATTAATTATTATCGGTGATTGATAAACTTAATACCCATGTAATATACCCATAATATATACCCATAATACCCCTACCACATTTATTAAGTTAGTATGTATGTATATCCATATATGGGTATTCTAAAGTATACTTAACCCTAGGGGTATCGGGGGATTAAGGGGATATCGCACAACGCCATTAAAATTGCGCCATTCAGTGTATAGAGATAGTAAATACATTACTCCGTATAAAGCTCCGCACAAAAAAATATATTCAATGAATTGGTTTTTTTGTGATATAGAGAAAATACAAAGCTACAACACTACAGTGTTGTCTTAATTTTACATTTAAATATAATTCATACATAAAAGTATACATTATTTATTTTTTTATAATATTTCATAGAAAATAGCCATTATGATGATGATGATATTCGGATTATTTGCACTAAAATTATTTAATTTACATTATAAGTATTTTCTAATACATTATTAAAATATGGCACCATATTATTTTGCGCATGTATGTTATTTATATATAGCAAAACAAAGTAAGATTGCTATACTAATTTTATCTGTGCGGTTAATTTTATATATAAAATACGTGTAAATAATTATTCTGTGTAAATCGCATTTGAAATTTCACTAATTAAAAATCAATATGAAAAGTAAAATATTTTTATACATATACAAGTTTATATAATATATTATATAATTGCATAGAGCAATAATTAGTTCTTATCTATACAATATATTTAGAAATATTTGCATATATATATATATATTATAACTAATATATTCACGATATATATATATATATATATATATATATATATATATATATATATATATATATATATATATATATATCGTGAATATATTAGTTATATAACTTTAGAAATACATTTCCAATATTTATAGATTTAAATTATAAATAATTTATTTTGAAATATTTATAATAAAAAATGCTTTTTATGCTATTTATAAATTGATTTAATTTTTAATTTGTTGACATAAACTAAATAA
Source organism: Osedax fenrisi (assembly GCA_964019155.1). Classification (NCBI taxonomy): domain Eukaryota; kingdom Metazoa; phylum Annelida; class Polychaeta; order Sabellida; family Siboglinidae; genus Osedax; species Osedax fenrisi. The sequence continues at coordinate 16,501,747 of OZ025244.1, read as the reverse complement.
CACTACATTAATTAATATTCCATCATAATATTTTGTTTGTTATTTTTTGTATTTTAACATATTTTATTATTCGGTATCCCCTTAATGTGAAGCATAATATATACATGATATACACTGTACGCCGTACATCATATGCATTACTATATTCATCGTGTGTTAATATATTTATATTTATATTATATTATATGATATGATATTAATATATATAATATTATTTATATATAAAGCTTAATGGAAAATAGTAGTTTCATGGACTTTAAACTTGTGTAATACCCGACAGTTATAACAATAGAATCTACTTTGTTTAACATATAATATAGATATGATACTATATTATAATACATTATAGATATTATACTATATTATAATAAATTATATATATATAATAATATATTAGGCCTATAGGCCTTTTATTATATAGACGTATTCGTTAAAATACCTTATTTAATTTATTCGTACATTAAAAAAATATGTAATCTACATAAATCTATATATATATATATATATATATATATATATATATATATATTGTATTGTTATTGTTATTTTTATTTGATGGAATCATGTCATCCCATCCAGGACCTTATATGATGTTATCACTTATATCCATATGGCTCTAATATCCTTTCGAAGCGCCTATATACATATTTAAGAAATATACAAATTAACATTGTTTGAAATTCCCCGTAATAGGATTACATGATTTATAGTAAAACCAATATCTATTATCATTTCACATATTGTATACACGATAATCACTGTGCACTTAATAGGTATAATGTATACGTCGTACGTCACATGATCTGATTAAAGTCACGTGTCCACTTCAAGTAATATATACGTATTTCTTATGTATTACGTATATATGTAAGGTGTACCGTATATACGTATTTATATGTAGTTGTTATATGTACGCATTACCTCCTTCATATTTTCATTTATAAAAAAATATTATTTTTTTTATTTATATTTTTTTATTTAATTTATATAATCATTATCTAGCATGTTATGTACACAATATTACTTACGTACATAGGTATAGGTGTCTATATTAATTAGTATAGATGATATTTTATTACACCACTTATTAAAAATAAACATGAATTGTATTATAATAACAATATTCACTAAACGTTTACACCTGTTTTCTCAGTATTTTAATGTAATGAATATTAACCATATACTTTATAGTGTATACACTATAGGTATACATATAGGTAGTAAAGGGTCCGGAATGTTGTATTGTTTACTATAAGTTATTGACATTTTCAGTATATTTAAATATCACATGTTTATATGCTTATATGTACCTTTTATTTAAATAATATATACTTTAATTTAATAATTATAATGTCATATCATGTATCTGTCAATAACCACTTTCAAATATAAACTCAAGGAGATATTTAAACGTTCCCCACTAAAATACCACTTATCTAACCCTCTTTGAAATTTAATCGTGTTATTATATTATTATTATATTATTATTATATTTAAGAATGTTATTTTATTATTTTATTTGTACGGATGATCGTTAAATCATCCGGGAACCCACACCTGTAAACTGTTCGACAAACAGTAGAACACATTGTAGAATGTTATATTAATCTTTGTGTATAAATAAATACTATTACTACTACTACTAGTAGTCTACTACTACTATCTAAAAAATTAATAGATATAAATTACTATTATTTTTTAAATACTATATATTTTTATTTAAATAGTATCGCCTATAATGATTTATTATATATAGGAAGTTATTATATATAAAGAAGTATTCAAATTATTAAAAAAACAAACCGATTAGTTCAATGCACTTATTTATCAAATAATATATTTTATTTCTCTTTTCAATTATGTTTCATTTATTTTTAAGGAAAATGGTTCTCATTCTTATTTTTTTTTTAATTTCATTTTAATCTATGTTTATTTCAATAACGTAAATGTCATTATTATCAATTATTTCAACATTATATTTTCGACTTTGTGTTTTCTTAAATAAATATCAATAAATATATTTTATTATTTTTAATTTGAGTAGAATAATTGGCTATTAATTTATTTATTAAAACAATATTACAATGTACATTTATAATATTGATTATAATTTATATGTATACTTTATATTTAATATTTTATAAATTATATATAAGTAATATAATAAATAAGTGTACTTATTATTTTATGAAATAATAAATTAATAATATTAATAATAATACTATTATTATTATTATTATTATTATTATTAGTATTATTATTATTATTATTATTATTATTATTATTATTATTATTATTATTATTATTATTATTATTATTATTATTATTATTATTATTATTATTATTATTATTATTATTATTATTATTATTATTATTATTATTATTATTATTATTATTATTATTATTATTATTATTATTATTATTATTATTATTATTATTATTATTATTATTATTATTATTATTATTATTATTATTAATAATAATAAGTTTAATAATGCAATAATACATTTTAATAAATTTAAATTAGATAGTATAATTATTACGTTCATATATTAAAAATTATAAATGACTATAAATATAAATATTCTCTAAATATACAAATTACTTATAAACCGTAATGACTATATATAATCTCGTAATCTTGTTATCTATAGATAATATTGTATACAATATATATTATAATTAATATGTACACTTAACTGTCACGATAATATGTTTCGAAATGATCATTCTTATTTTGATAACATTATTTTAATCGTAATTATGTTGATAATATAGTTTAAATCGAGTATAATATAACGAATAATAGATCAATTAGTACATATATGTACTAATAGAGATAATCTCCTGTACGAAGATAACAACGAAGTCAGATAACGAGTTTTTCATTTTAATTATAATAAAATTAATTAATTTAATGTAAATAACATTGTTTAAGAGTTGTATATAAATATATATATATAAAATAACAATATAATTATACAAATATGTATACAATATATACTATATATAAAGTATATAGTATATATATATATATTATTATTATCAGATTTAGGTTTACACCTGGGTTTTTATAGAAGCTAAATCTTATAGAGACAATTACCTTTAATTGTAAAGCAAGTCCAAGTAAACTATTTAAATATATTTAAATAGTTTATTTGGATAAAAGATTATTTTTATAAAAGATAATAAAATATTAATTGACTTCCTGTTTACATAGATACAATGAATAAATCCAAGGGAATAAATTAAAAAATAATATAAAGTGTTTGAACTTACCATAAAATTATGAAATCATCATTTAATTATTTATAAATAGATAACTAAAATAAATAATAAATATAATAAAAGAATAAATATATAGATAAAATAGTTTAAATGGAATAAAATAGAATAAAACAGAACTAAAAGTGTATTCAGAAAGATGGTAAAAAAAAACTTTTTATATAATTTGTTATTTATATTTTTTTATAAAGAACAATATATAATTTAAGAATAAAATTTGTTTTAAACTAAAAAGTTAATTTATATAATAATGTCAATAAGAAGTATGAAAACAATGAAGTAAATTCAAATATAAAAGAAAAATATTCAATAAAATATGTTTATGTTATTAACAATAAAGTCAATTAATATTATTAGTCAGGATCGAAAATAAAATAAAGACAAATAAAAAATGTTAATAAAAAATACCAAATTGTATTTAGTTTATTTTTTATTTTTATATAAACGTAAATAATTATAAAGAACGAAAACAATGAATTAAATTCAAATATAAAATATAAAAGTTCCGTAAAATAAATATTAAAATAATATTATTAATGCCAGTAAAATAAAAGAATGTAAAATTAAACACAAAATGATATTCAATTTTTTATTTAATTTTTACATAAATGTCAATAAATTAAATTAAGAATAAAAATAAAAAGTGGATCTTAGTTTAAAATAACATACTAGAGAATATTCAAGATAACAGATTAAAATTAAAAATAAAATAAAATATAGATTACAAGTATATTGAATAAGATAACATGTTTTTATACAAACATTCATAAATAATTTATAATTTGAAATATTTGTAAAAATATGATCAAGTTTATTCCAGGAAATTGGTCCAACATATATTAAAGTTCGTCTACACAGTTATTTCAGAAATTAAAAATAGAGAAATTATTTAAACTCCTATAGGAGTTGTGAGATGTTGACATTAAAAAATGTTTTATTAATTATATAAGGATGATTATTGAAGACTTTAATCATGAATTCGCATGTATTTATATATAATTTCATTTAGTAAAATAAATAATTTCCAATAAATAGTAATCTAGTATGATATAATAAAAGTTTCTAAAATATAATCACTATTATTGCTTTTGAAGAATATCTATGCATGGTAGATTATATGTATATGTTTTTCCACACATAATGTTACAATACTTTATGAGGCAAGAATTATATACATGAAATAATGCTTTTTTATTAATAAATTTGAATACAATATTAGTAATCCATATATTTTTTTTATTTTTGATATTAAATGCAATATGCAATATGCAATATGTTTTTTCTAGTTCAATTTATCACCTATAATTACAACTAAACATTTTATAAAATGTAACTATTTCAATATTTATGTTATTTAAATTAATATTTATAATACTTCTTGAATATTAACATATAACAAGTTTTATATTTAATGATAACCTATTATAGATTAACCATTTATTAATATTTGTTAATTTAGTTTGACAATTATAATTAAGTATTTCAACAGATTTATTTTCAAAATATAAAGTTGTATCATTTATATAAACTACAAATAAAATGGGTCCAAGGATGGTGCCTTGATGTACACCCATTATGACTTTTAGTATATCATACATTACATTATTATATGTACATTGTTGATATATATTTGTTAAATAGCTCATTATCCAGTTAAGTGTAATGTATCGTATACGAGAGAGTATACTCCAATATGATTAATTTTTGATCGATTAATGATTTTTTTAAATAAATAAATATTATATCGCCAACATTGTTATTATTAAAACAGTTAATTATTTGAGACTGAAGATTAAATTGTGCATGTGATGTACTGTATCCTTTCTTAAAACCAAATTGAGAAGGAGATAATATATTAAAAGATGAAAAAGAACTATAAAAGCGAGAATAAAAATGTTTTAAATCTTTGCAAATTGGCAGGTGAGAGAAATTGGATGATAATTATTAAAAATATTATCATCACCAATTTTATGTAATGGTATAATATTAGATCTTTTTAGGAAATCAGGTACAAGGCCTGATTCAAAAGATAGATTAATAAGATAAAATAAAGGATGAAATAATACCGGAAAAATACATTTAAGTAATTGCATTGGTATGCCATATATGGCATACCAATGCAATATATGCCATTATAATTGTCTCTTATATCTTTCAATTTTTGAATCATTCAATAAATTAATAATTTCCTCTGAAAATACTATTGTTAGAAATAAACTATATTTATTAGGTGCAGGTAAAAAGAATTTGAAATTATTATTATCACAATTATTTATATTATTATCTAAATTATTACCTATGTCTCTAAAAAAGAATTACAATATTTGGAAATGTGTTTAGGATCTACAATATTAATATTATTTACATTAAAATTACCAGGAAGTTATTTTTATATATATATATATTATATATATATATATATATTCATTATATTATATTTACATATACAATTTCGTCTTAATTTGTCTTAATTAATTAAATTACAATATAATATTTAATAATTATATTTATTTTTGTATTCTAAGTTAATTATAATGTATAAAAATTAACATTATATTATTATATATTTATATATTTATATATGATATATCCTAATTTTAGTTTAATTTATATATATAATCATGTATATATAGGATATATATGTAATGTTTAATATATAAACATATATATATATATATATATATATATATATATATATATATATATATTCGGTTATAACCGGAAAACTCACTGATATAATTATAGGTTAACCTATTTAATAAATAAAAATCCGATAAAGGATACTGTACACAAAGGGTAATATTACAATACATATATCGTTAACCTTTAACCTTTAGCTCAGTGTGTTTGTTATCCACATTTAGCTAAGAATGTTTATATGTGAATTTTGTCACTCTATACATCCGTACACAGATTGTACTATAGTACATCTATAGATATGATATAATGTAGGTACACTATAGTTATAGCCTATATATAGGCTATAACAAATTGCTATAGAAAATCCCCTTTATACTATTGAAAAAAATATAGCTAATATATATATATATATATATATATATATATAAATATATAGGGAATAGTATACTTATACGAACACTGTGATATATAAATATATACCGATAAGTATACTATAGTATATTATATATATATATATATATATATATATATATTTATATATATATATAGAGTTTATATATTATTGATAAAAACTTAGTTATATATATTAATTATATATATATTTATCATATCTGATAACCTCTAAGTATAATTAAGTATATCTAGAGGTTAGTATATATTAGTAAGTATACTTACTTATATATAATATATTACAACATGTCGATAATGGAAGTTAGTAAACTAAAGTTACTATAGTATACTATTATCATTAAATATTTGTATAAATAACATTATGTATATATATATATATATATATATAATATTATATATATATATATGTATAATTGTTATAAAGTTTTATTAAAGGAAATACTTGTATTTATTAAAGTTGTATTTATTTACATTATTGATATCGTGATATTGTGTGAAATATTGTAATTCTATGAACACTGTAATATATTAACACCTATAGGTACACTAGTTTGTGTATCGTTGATAACAACTTATGTACACCATGCACATTAATATAAACATACTCTTCTTCGAAATTCAAATTTAAATATGATTCATTATTATAAAATACGAATAAGTCGAAGAAGCAATTAATAATATATATATATATGAGTGTGTCAACTTTAATGATAAGCCGAATAAGCCATCATGATGATTAATTATAAGTGTATATATTTTTTTTAATATACGTAAACATAATTATAATAAGGCTTCTGAAAATAAATAATGGAGCATGAATATACAATATATATATATATATATATATATATATATATATATATATATCAACTGTCTATGTAGTTCAGTTTGCTTAGGTGTCAGACACACAAACAGTAGGACACGATTTCGAAACCCGTCTATTCCATTAAAATATGTCTTAAAATAATATTTAGAAGTAATCTTATATAATCATGTATACATAAATGATCGGCTCTCGTTAAAACCATGGATACTTATCATGAGAGTGGCTTCGAACGGATATTAGAGCCATATATGCATATAACCATGGTTATAAGTGAAACATTCATCCAAGTTCCTGGATAGGATGAAAGGATTCCACTAAATAAAAATAATAATAACAATATATATATATATATATATATATATATATATATATATGATGATATATGATTATATATGAATTATATGTATTGATTGCAAATAGAAAACTATATGAGTATATATAAGTAAGGGAAAGGTGGGTAATGTGGCCAGCTAGCTTATCTCATAAATCATAAGTACAATAACAAAATCATATAATTATATAATATGTTATAATACAACTATAGAGATTCGATATATTTATAAATCAAGGAAAATAATTAAAATATCAAAATCTTAATACGACAATTAAAACCCGCGTCGTGTGAACACCTTATTTTATAAATGCTGGACTGAAAAATATCCAGTCCAGGCTGGAATGTCCAGATTTGTTTATACGATAAGCATAATCAGCGTCGTTCGAACACCCTTTAAGTAAGTTTAAGGGGTTACGATTGTTTTGAAAATGTTTGAAAATTCAATGTAAAAAGATAGGGATTTTTATATTTTGTCAATTGTCAATAAGTTTTAAAATTCTTAAGATATTATAATTCTGTAAAATGCATATTAAAGGGAGTTCTCTGTATTTGATATAACATAATGAGAAAATATTATATATTTTTGGAAATACAACTCATCTAATAATGGTAAAAATGTAGTTTTCTTTTTATTTATTTTAAATTATATGTTATATATGATATAATAAAAAACTGTTTACTGTTTTTTCCAAAACGCTCATATCCCCTTAATGATATAACATTAACGCCTAATTACTATAGTAATTTAAAAATAAAAAAAGTATTACTTTATCTCAATTGCGATGTTATTTAAGATTATACTTGCTGTTATATATAATATCCATGGAGGGTATTGTGACCAACTTTTGCGAGCCATTACCCGCACATGTATGGAGTGATATATCTTTGCAAAAATAATTTATAATTGTTTGTAATATATATTATAAAACTCATCATTTATAATATTAATAATATAATTTTAATATTAATAATATAATATATATAATTAATAATTTGTTACTATTACGGGTGACAAATATGTCTTGAATTTATCAACTTTTAGAACGATATTCAAAATATGTCGATGTTGTCATTTATCAGTGTTTTTTTATTTAATATATTTTCTATTATAAATTATTTGTCGTTTATTGTTATGTTAATTGTAAAAAGTTCTGTATTCTATATGTTCGTGTTATTCTTTATTGATTTCATAAACGTATATTATCGTTAGCTAATATTGTAACTTTATACTTTCAAAAATATATAGTTGATTAAAGAAAAAATAAATTATTAAACAATAATAATAAACATAAATACTATAACAGAAACTAACGACAATGGTACTAATATGTTAATATACACTATATATATAGTATACTATTACTTTATACTATTATTGTTATATTATTAAATGATATTATATTATCAACTCAATACAAACCTCTGAGATAGATTTGTTGGTCGTTAAAGAATTTAAAATCGCACTTTTGTTGATCCGAATGTGAGTTTAATATAGGCATGATCTGTAGGTAGGCAACTATTAATTACCAAGCATTCAAACTTATATAATAATGGTCATATACACATGAATATATATATACTATTATATAATTGTATTACCACATTTGTTATCTATGAGAGGTGTATACACCGGGTATACCACCATATTATATTGTATATATACATATATATATATATATATATATATATACCATATGGTATATATATATACATATGGTATATATATATATATATATATATATATGGTATATATAAGGTTATATATATATATATATATATATATGTAATAAATGTAACATATATGATAATTTTTATAAGAACTATAGTATTTCCTAGTTTGTACTTCACTAGCTAGTGAAATAACATTTGTATTTAGTATTATAGGTAATATATTGTAAATAAAAGCGTTGTCAAAAGGTTAAGCCTTAGGGTATACCATATATACCCCATATATAGGTGGGTTACAATGGTATATATTCCCTTTTCTATCACCCTTTCCCTTTGCCGTCCGGTTCTCGATCTATTTACGCGATTCCAATTAATGAACGACGAAGAACAAAACGAAATTATGACTAATAACTGCCGCCGTCGTCGACGACGATACAGGGTGAACTTTGAACCCGAGCTATTAATCATCGTGAAACAATGACCGTGTGACGCTAGACTACTGCGCGTATTCAATTATCGGGCGTCGTCAACAAAGCATAGATATTGTTAGCCATTATTCTACGGCAGGTGGGTTGGGATAAATAGGGGTTCGCATTTTCAATAGATCAGAGGCTATATAGGGGTTATATTATAATTATCACATATATGATAAAGAGGATTGATAATACTTGTGGACCATTACGCATTATATACAAAGAAATAATAATACATTTAACATGAACAATATAGTAATGTTAGCATTGATAACGAAGTAGATTTAACTAGGGAAATGATGCAAGCTATTTTATGAACTATGTTTGATATCGTTACTATAAATGATTACAAATGATAAACAAATATAAACTGTATTCATAATCACAGTACACTATATATATATATATATATATATATATATATATATATATATATACTATAGTGTATAACATATGATAGCAGTGTTGCAAATATAAATCATATAGATATACGCAAATTACAGATATGAGCACGTCTTTATACTTATACATGTATACATGATTTCGAATACCAAAGATTAGAGAATAACCTGAAGGTGGTAGGGTTTAACACTACGTGTTTAGTGTATTTAGTAATCGCATTTAATTATTGCCTTCAAATCGCATTTAATAAACTTTATATTGTATTTAATAGTAGTTATCATTAATTTAAACTATACCTACACCTATATATATATAAAATATATGTTTTTAATATATTACAGTGTTATATTATAATAAAATAAAATAAAATAAAGTAGCTAATATCATATATATATACTATTAATATATTTTATTTTTTTTAAAACACATATTACATTATTATACATGCTTAAATAGATAGTGAGTCAGAGATATTTCAATACCTCTAACCTTCCATGGGAATAATAGAAAATAAACCCGATTTTTTTACATCATTTACGATTTATATAATTTCACGAATAACGAAATATATATATATATATATATATATATATATATATATATATATAACTGCATGTGTGGCTCATTTATGGCGTCAGCTACACAAGTAGTAGGATGCGGGTTCGAGCCTCGTCCGGATCATTACAATAGGTTTTAAAATAATATTTAAATTGATCTTATATAAGTGAGTATTCGTAAAGATCGGCTCTCGTTAGGTAACCATGGATGCCTTAACACGAGAGCAGCTTCGAAGGGACATTAAAGCCATATGTTTATAAGTGAAAACTTCATCTAAGTTCCTGGATGGGATGAAAGGACTCCACCAAAATAACAAAATTAATATATATATATATATATATATATATATATATATATATAACTATAGTGTATGACTGCTGACGAGTTTCACATTTACGCTTTCACATGAGGTAGGCGTTTCGATAGCGTAACGTCATGCACTAACCCAGCCTATAATTGAAGCACGTAAACAAAGCTGTTCGCAGAGATGCTCGCAGATAAATCATAGAACATCGCCAGAATTCACGCGATTTTTTAGCGTATTTACATCTATGAATTATATTTTCACACATACGAATATAAACAAAAACGTGTCAATTAATAAATATAAATTGTTATATAGTATATATATATATATATATATATATATATATATATATATATATATACATATATATATATATATTATGTATTTATAGTTTTAAGATGTCATTTTTTTATTAAATTATCACTCGTCATGTGTTTATCCTAGAGTGATTATAATAAAGTATTTTTTTAGGAAACAAGATATACCATTTGACAATTATTATGATTTATTATATTTAAGTATATGCTATATTACTATATATCTTAGGAGATCTAATGATTCGTATACGATATGTGAATTAACTTAAGTACTATGTCTGGACATATATTTCCAGTCACTATAGTCCGGACTGGACATAGGAATAGGATATTTAATAGTTTAATAGTTAGGTTATTAATAGTCAATTGACATTAGTGACCATTTATATATTTCTTATATTATTATATTACTACATTCATACATATATATATATATATATATATATATATATATATATATATATATATATATATATATTGTATACGTATACGTATACAAAATATACTTATGAGTATATACACACATACGTATACGCAATACGCACACATACCATAGTATACATACTATATATATATAGTATAATTTGATATGACATATGACATACTTTGTGTCATATTAATATGACATATACGTTATTCGAACATGCAGTACATATCATATATGATATGTACTGCATATCATATATGATATGCACTGCATGTACTGCATGTATAGAATACTACGCACGGGTGTACACGCATATACATACACAGTTCATACATACGGCAAATACCCGTATTACCGAACCCCTCATAATACTGACCCCTATCGTTTCTCAGTAACTATGAGAGATATCAAAAAAGTATATAAACATGAACTGTTAGTAATTTAATTGTAAATATAAATAATTATTTTGTTTACAAAATATGCAATCCTACAATTGTTATTTTATAACATTTACTATTCTGGTTTACTTTTTAAATATTTGAATAATACTTTTTTTTTAAATCATTATAAATACATTATTAATTAAAAGAAAATGTAATACTGTGAATAATATTGTAGATCAATTAATTGTTTATAAATATTATTAAAATATTAAAATGTGAATAAGTATTATCCAATATATCTTAATTATAGTAACCCATATTATTTTCCAATAATCGACCCCCTAGATTACCCTAATACCGACCCATGTGATTTATAATATCCAATCAAAATTGATCATTTTTTTACTTTGAAATTATTTATAATTTGTGTTTGTATCTTTTTATCCATTCACTATTGTATTTTAACAGCATCAATACTACTATACAAATATTTGTATATTTAGTTATATTCATATTCAGTTAATTTAAAGTTTAATATAAAAATATAAAGTTCAATTATTAGTTTTTTATGAATATTAAAACTTAAATTCAATGATATATACATTGCGTTCGTCTTACATACCATTATATCTACTTATGTCTGCTATTTTGATTAGATATTATATTATTATAAGTATTTAAATACGTAGTAGAATTCTACCACGAGTATTTAGAGGGTCGGTAATAGTAGAAGGGGTTGGTATTAGGCATGCCTAATTTTGATAGTATATTAGCCTATAGTCTAGTATACTTAGAATATTTAGCTATAATAGTTATATATATAGGCTGATATTATGATAATGTTGCTATTTTAAATTGTTGATATAATTATATTGACAAGAATCAACCTGGGGGGTGGGGTCAGTATTAAGCACATGTATCCAAATACCGATCCCAGGTGTATTGTTGTCAATTTAATTATATCAAAAATTTAAAATAGCAACATTATTTATTATCATAATATTAGCCTATAGGCAAGTTACAATATTTCTAATAAATATATTGAATATTGAATACGATATTACAAATAGTCATTAAGTGGTTGGTACTTTCTGTGGAACTTTCCTCTACATACATATAGTATGTATATGTATGTATGTGTATTTAACACATATGTACATACAACACATACATACACACACCCATACACACACATATATATATATATATATATATATATATATACACATATATAGATAGATAGATTAAAAGTGTATTGAATTACTGGTTATAGGTATACCTATATAAAGAAAGTTATAATTATATATAAACATATAATTATATAACATATAAACAAAATATATAAATGTGATAATAGTAATAAAAAACGACACGATACAAAAAAACAAGAAATAAACTGAGAAGTAAAATAAAAATAAAACATTGGATTATACGAGCCATTTATATATATGTGTGTTTTATGTTTATGACTGGATTCGGGGGGGGGTGTATGAGATTTATAAGTTCTCCTTATACACGGGATTAATTATATATTACACTGCAATATATAAGTAATGGTATATATTATCTATATACCTAGTATAGAATATATGGTATAATATTATATTATCGTATATGTGTACTGTATAGACTATATAATATAGTGTGTGTGTATATATATATATATATATATATATATATATATATATATATATATATATATATATATATTTATAGTTTATATAAACTATAGTTTAAATATTGATAACGAATGATTATAGAAACTATAATTAACGATATAACTCGATTATAATACGAAGACATATATATATATATATATATATTATATTGTTTACTATAGTAAACATTTCTAATATTCTAATGTATATATATATATATATATATATATATATATATATATATATATATATATATATATATATACATTAGAATAGTGCGCATAAATAAATATTTATATATATTCATCATAATAAGCAAAGCTAAATAAAATAAACAAATATATATATTATACTTTTTATAAAAAACGAAAAGGTAACAATTAAATATAGCCGACATATATTCATAGATATAATACTATTCAATGTAATAATATATATATATATATATATATATATATATATATATATATATATATATATATATATATATATATATATATATATGTAACTAATAGTTACTAACTATATGTACGCTATGTAATTACACATATATATTTTATAAATTTTCAAATATTAAATTAATAATAATAATTATAACTTACCACTCTATCGACAACGTCTGCACTCTGGTCCATAATCCTATAGGATAGGTGTATGATAACATTTATATTTATATATTAATATTGTTAATAATTTTAATATGTTTAATATGATAACTATAATAATTATTTAAATTTTAAAAGGAGTAAATATAATCTATAGGTTATATATATATATATATATATATATATATATATATATATCAATCGTAGTAACTATGTTGGGGAAAGTAGATGAATTTTTAATAAGTATGAATTTATTTTCGTATATTTTGTAATATATGTTATTGTAACTTGTAAAGAATGTTTTCATTTGTGAATTCTGTAAAAAGTATGTAATAAGTATAATTTATTTCTGTAAATAGATATATATATATATATATATATATATTTATATATATATATTTGTTAATACAATTTTTCTGTAATTATAGAGAATTATATAAAGTGATTTAGTGAGGAAATTAGATATTATGTAATAAGTAGACATTTATTTTTGTATATTTTGTAATTTTATGTTTTTGTAAATTCTAAAGAATATTTTTTCTTGTGAAATCAGTAAATGTTATGTAATAAATATATACTAGAAATTTTTCTATATATTTGATAATTTCATGTTCCTATAATTGTAAAGAGTGGGCGTGGTTTAAAATTAAAATTGGATAAACTAAATTAATGTTTTTATATTTTTATGTTTTGATATGCTTGAATAAGCAGTGGACTGAACATTATGTTAACTATAGACACTATGGAATACCATTAATTGCCCAACAGTAAATTGCATACATTAGTATGTAATACATCTTGTATATTATACCTAACGAGAATATATCATTCTCTTAGTTTTGTCATAAACTATTACACACTATCCTACATTGGTGACATAGGTGCCCGTAATATATAGATAGTAGTCCTATATTATAGTATTATATATATATATATATATATATATATAAGAATGGGAAGAGGAATAAATGATCCCACAATAGTTGCGTT
The DNA here is from genome assembly GCA_964019155.1 of Osedax fenrisi. Classification (NCBI taxonomy): domain Eukaryota; kingdom Metazoa; phylum Annelida; class Polychaeta; order Sabellida; family Siboglinidae; genus Osedax; species Osedax fenrisi. Next base: position 16,486,463 of record OZ025244.1, on the reverse strand, counting down.
CGAGCTGCGTTGAACTCCGAAAACAAGAATACAGAAGATCGGAGTTTACAATTGGAAACCACGAGGCATGAATAACGTATGTACATTGTAAAGGAGTCGACATTGGCAAAGGATGACAGAAGAGGTTAACTATATTATATATATTTATTATATATATATTATATATATATATATATATATATATATATATATATATGTATATAGTGTACATTGTACAATATAAATATACGTTTTACACTGTTATTTTAAGCTTACTCTGGTGTAAATAACAATAATGTACAGTTAACCGTATGGTCTGTAGTCCTAGTATACTATATGAGTCTTTCCGCGAAACTTATAATGAGTAGTATACTACCTTGGTTGTTGTACTTATATATATATAGAATGTATACATTGTATTAAATTGAATGTACACATAATACAGTTAACTACGTATAATTTACATATATCCGAACAATATTAAAAGTATACATAATTATTAGTATTAATACACATTTACATTTTACATTATTACATATAAAGTGTACACAAATATTAAAATATAGTGCAACCAAATATTCAAAAAATACCATGTTTTTAATATTATACATGATAAAATATGCAATTAATTTATATTATTCATTTATAGATTAAATAATAAACTATATATTGTATAGTTTGTATTTTATGTATACTGTACAATTTACACTATATATTGTACAATATAAGCTTTACAAATTACAATATACTCTAAATTCTGTATAATATACCTTGTACACTATACACTGTACAATTTCTATATACATTGTGTATAATATAGTGTATATATACACTATATTATACACAATGTATATAGACATTGTACAGTGTATAGTGTACAAGGTATATAACGTGTATATATGTGCACTATGTTATACTATATATATATATATTATAATACATTATAATAACTATTATCTATTGTACTAGTACATACTGTACTATAGTATACATCGTATCAGGTGCACGTGTACTTACGCATGCGCTTATGAGGATTGGACTGCTCACGTACTACCGCGTGAGAGAAATCATCTCTCCATCAGACACCGAAACAATGCTCTCTATCTCCCACACACCCCTCACTCTCTATCTCTCTCTCTCTCTCTCTCGCTATATCCCGTTCTATCCCGTCTAATCCCGCACATTCACGTTCGCTATTGTTACCGACGACGACGACGTCGGGGTATCGGGTTCGGTGCGACCGATAACAACGGTGGTACCGATTACCTCGTAGTGACGTCATAGAAGAGGCTCGGCGGCGGGGGGGGGGATAAATCAGGCAAAGGGGGTGCAGGAGAGAGAAGCGAGAGAAGAAGAGGTAGGCCAACAAAATCGTAGATTCTAAAATGTTAATATGCGCGGATCTGGCGAGATCACGCTCGCCGAGCGCACTGATTATCACTCCGACGTCACATTATTATGATTCGTTCACACCGGGTAGTGACACCTATCGGTGATGAATCGTCACCGGCGATGAGTAATCGGTCGGTATTTCCTGCGCGCGGGAGAAGATTTATAGTCATTGCAACTCGTGATCGAGGTCGTAGATCTAGATATAGTCTATAAATAGATAACGAAACATCAACTTATAGCGACACCGGTCGGAGTGTAATTATAACAACTTTATTTATTTAATCCGTGGACGATATCTACTAGGCTATAGCTGTAAACACAGCTGATATACTTTCGTAAATATAGTACCTATATATAGCTTATATATAAGCTATTTGATACGGAATACAATATAATAGAATAGTAATTTATTGGGTGAAGTATTTTTATTATTGTTTTTTTTATTACATTTTATTTTCTTCTTAAATCGGTACCAGGAAGTTTCTTAATATAAGTTTATCTATGTATATTTATATATAAAGTACCTGTTTAATTTATAATATATATATATATATATATATATATATATCTTCTATATATATCGGGAAAATATTGTATAAACACTTCATATAACCTCGAAAGTATCTTTAGAAAATATTTCAACTTTATACGTTTATAATTTATTTGCGTAAAATAAAAAATCAATTAGTCAATAACTAATATGGACCACTGATTTTTATATTTTCATTACTTGAATACAAATATATATTTTACAGATTTTATAGATATATTTTAATAAATTGTAAAAGCGAATTTACGTAAATTCGCAACAATATAACATGTATGATCTATAAAAACTGCGATATTTATTCATAAATATTAGCGAATATTCGCGTGTCCTCGGTCTTAAGAATTTCATGATAACTTTAACTTTAACAATTAATTGTTTACAATAATTTTTATTTAACCTATTTTCACTTAAAATTTAAATTAACATTTACATTAAATTATTAAAAGGGGATACTACCGAGGTATACCACTGTAATATGAATACTACATAGTTGTTTACATACTATATATATACCTATACATTATACTTTCTCAGTAAGTAAAGTAATTAGTGTTAGTGGTTAGATTATTGAGTTATGCTTAATGATCATATTATGATTACAATCATATTAAAATCATTGAATAGCAACTATGCTTTGATTACCAACTAAACTTCTAAATCATTGATATATCAATATATTAATATATTAATATGATTATAATCAATGATAGTTACCTAATCACTAACATTAATTTACGAGCAGTTGATAATTGTTGGTCTTTTAAGTTGACGATCAATGATTATAATAATATTAATATATTATATATGATTGATATATCAATAATTTAGAAGTGTAGTTGGTAATCAAAGCATAGTTGCTATTCAATGATTTTAATATTATTGTAATCATAATATGATAAGTAAACTTTAGAGAGTACAAATCTATATACTACGACTATGAAGTACTAAAATACTAGACTATGAAGTACTTTATCTATAGAGCACAAATCATGACGATGATCAAATGATTATAATTTGCAAATGATTACATTGATATTCAACTTAACAGACCGGATTTAAATCAATGATCGTAATCAAATGAATATCAATGATTGTAATCGAATTGAAATCAGTGATCGTATACGTAACTATAGTCATCTGATTACTTGTGGGATTGTGATCTGATTACGAACTTTGATTACTTTACTTAGTGGGTTAAATTGTAAAAATACGTGAATAAAATATGTTTTAAAATAATATTTTTTTTTCATAAATTTAAAAACGTAATAAAAAAATCAGATTATTGGATATATCTGCAATATTTTGAATAATTAAAAATTAAAAATACTTTTTTAGACTATTTATTTAATTATGAATATTTCATTAAACATTTTTTTGTAGGATTTATGGTTTCCGAGAGTGTCCGTATTCGGGCACTGTCCGTATTCGGTTACTTTCCCATATACCTTCTATATTATCCTGTATGTTAACACCACATCTGGTATTATTATAGATGTATATACAGTCAAAGCTCGATAACTCAACATTGACGGGACGGAGTTTTCATGTTGAGTTAGCGAGTATGTTGAGTTATCGGATGTATAAATTAATGACTTAATTAATGTTTTGTTCACATAAATGCATTCAAAATAGTACTCGTATGATAATATAATAATTGTAATTGTATTTTTACGTTTATATATTTATATCCATATATTATTAAATAAAACCATGTTGAATAATATATGTTGAATTATATTTGTTGAGCAATGTAGTTTTATTAAATGTAAAAGATACGAATCCAACAACATATGTTTGTGATATTTTGATTTTTCATAAATGTTGAGTTATCGGATGTATATTTACATGTAATGTATAGGCTAGGATTATAAAAACGATGTTGAGTTATATGTATGTTGAGTTATATTTGTTGAGTAATAGGGTTTTTGTTAACATGTAAAAGATACGAATCCAGCCAAATATTTTTTGGATGTTGAGTTATCGGCAATGTTGAGTTATCGGCATGTTGAGTTACCGAGCTTCTACTGTATAACATATATGTCAAACTAATTAGATAGTGACATAATATATTAGTATTACATAGTATAGTATATATATATATATATATATATATATATATATATAAATAAATACTTTATTTATAATTATTTATATTTTCTACATAAATCACTCATAACTTATAAGTTATAAATTACATACACTGTTAAAAATAACCCTTTAGTTTTCGATGAATAAACCTTTAGTAAATGGTCCTGTGAGTGAAGGGTTTTACTACATAAAAAACTAAATGGGTTTGATCAATATTATCTAAAGGGTTCAATTCTTATTTGAACTAAAAGTTTTTGATAGAATACTAACTAAAGGGTTTTAACTTATTTGAACTAAAGGTTATTTAAATTTTATTAACTAAAGGGTTTTGAACTTATTTTAAATAAAGGTTTTGACATTAAATTAACTAAATGGTTTTAATATATTGGTGAATACAATTTATCTCAAATTAAATTATACATAATTCAAATAACTATATAATCTAATATATATATACATTGTAATTATAAATAATTATTTTCATAAATATAACTGTATAATTTAAACAAATACAGCATTAATCAAGTTGTAAACGTTTCCTGATAACAAATAAAATATATTCTCATCTTAGCGAACACATAATATATTAAACATTATATCCGTGCCAGACAAGAAATAATTGCCTTTTAAATAATATTTATATGTTAAATTATAATGTTATAAAAAAATACAATTTAAAACAAAATATATATTTACATATAAAATTAATAATATGTAAATATAGAACAATATTTGTAACTTATAAAGTATAAATTGATTAATTTTATTTACAAAATATGTTTTAAATATTTACAAAAACTTAAATTATCAAACATATATTTGGTTTTAATTTTATATTAACTAATAGATTAAACAACAAGTTGTCTCTAAAACTATAGGTATAACTAAAGGGTTCGAAACCCTTTAGTTATTATTTAATAAAAAGTAAAGTGTTCAAAACCCTAGTTATTATTTATATATAGCATATATGTTCGATAGTAAATAAGCTCTATGTGGAGAGGTTTGACTTGTATTGTAATATATAAAACCTTTTGTACAACTAGAGGTATAACTAAAGGGTTCGAAACCCTTTTGTTAGCATTTAATAAAAAGTAAAGGGTTATAAACCTTTAGTTATTATTTAATCAAAACTAAAGGATTTCAAAAACCCTTTAGTTGCAATTTACTAAAAAGGTAAAGGTTTACCAAAACCCTTTAGTTTTGCTTTAATGAACTAAAGGTTTATATATATAAAAACCTTTACCTCGTATTTAACGAAAACTAGTTGTTTTTTATAGTCATTATTTTTAACAGTGTAAGATTTCGATATTTCTTCTAATATATAAGTGTATACCTCCTTAATACCTATAGGAATTAGTATTTTAGATAAACTATAGTTTCTTAAAAAGTATACTTTTACTAAATAAATACAACTCCTTATTAACGCGACTTTAATATAGAAACACTTACTACTTCCTATTCTTACTTTACTATATGTACTACACTACATAATCGATAACATTCCCATATTTTATATATATATATATATATATATATATATATATTATACACACAATAGTATACATAATAGTACACATATAAATAGAAATACACTCAAACACTCATTAATCCTCAACGAACAAACTGGTATATTTTATAACTTAATTAACTAACGTATATATATATATATATATATATATATATATATATATATATATGTATATACATGTATATTGTAAACAAATTAATAACAATATTACAATTTTGTGAATAAATCTGTTTCATTTAAAAATATAAAAATCAAAACTACTCGAACTCGGACAGTTAATTCAAATTATAAATTTGACACTATTTCAATATATTATTTTGCAATCATTTAGTTACAATAGTTGTATATATATGCATATATATTTAACCAGTTATATATATTTTTATTAAATTATTATATATATAATATTATATGTATTTTAATGAATTACTATTAATTAATATACTCTTTATTTTGACATTTACAATAATATTAAATATTTCATTAACAAAAATTCTTCGACAAATTAATCATATAAATAAATAAAATTTAATTATTTTAATATAAGTATGTAATATAAAATATATTATTTACAATGAAATATATTAAATATACTGAAATAATGGTGTTCCAAGTTCGAGAGCAAACACATTATTTAAAAGTTAAAATTAGATTATTTAAATACATATTTTATAATTAATTCTTAATTTATATTGTCATAAATATATTATATAAATATATATATATATATATATATATATATAATAATTATAAATTATAATCCTAATTAATATTATAATCTAAATAAATAGAGAATTAATAAATATTAAAACCAATTTTTATAAGGAAAATTCAAAGAATATTTGTCGGCAATTTAAATTAATTAATTAATTAATGTTATAAACATTCGATAATATATAAAATGTATTATTCTAATAATATAAAAACTTCTATATTTTATTTTTTTAATTTATTTAATGGATAGAATTCTATGAAAATTAATTAAAAAACAGTTTTATTTAGTACAGTTTTATTTAGTACACTAGATATATTTGTTATTGATTTAATATTCTTTATTTAATACTATGGTGGTACAAATTAGAAAACATTAAGTACACATGTACATGTATATATACAAGTATATATATCATTAAACTTAGACGCTGCAAAGGTCATAGCCGATAATTATCGTGAAATAATATATATTTATTGATTTTATACATTTATTTATAAATAATATGTGCTCATGGAAATAGAAATTTTAAATTTAAAAACTCTTGGGATGATATATACAGTATACTGTATTAAATGTGTATATAAATTATAAATGTAAGACTATTTTAATATATTATGTTACAATACTGTTATTTCACATTATTAAATATAATCTAATAAAACCTTATATTATAATAATAATAAATAATACATATTATATATATTTTTATATAGATTTAATAAATGTTTTAAACCGATTTTAAAACAATATTAAACCGAAAAAAAATCACTAGATACTTTTAATTTTAATAAGGATTTTCTTAAAATTATATCTCCATATATATATACTACATCCATTATTGTATTTTTGTAATAATTAGTTGTCATCCGGTATCACTAAATATCATCAAAAGTTGTATATTTTTATAAAAACAAAAATAAGCATGATTTTAATAACCATATATGGTATATAGACCAATATCGTTAACTGATTAATTTTCTAAAGTGTTTAAAAACAATTTTACTCAAAATTAATAATCTTAATAATTAATAATCTTATAATTAAATACAACACGTGCAATATATAATCTTTGATCGCAAATTACCAAAAATATTAATTCTAATAAAATATGTGCATCTATTTTTATTGATTTCAGAAAAGAATTTGATACAGTAAACCATTCGATTTAATTAAATAATTGGAAAATATCCGTGGTATACCACTAAAATGGTTAACACATTATTTATCTGATCGATCTCATATTGTATTGTATAATGATGTATTCTCAGACATAGCTAAAATAAATGATGGAGTACTCCAAGGAACTATTCTTGGACCCGTTTTATTTTTAATATATATATATATATATATATATATATTATTTAGTAAATGCATATAATTTATTTAAATGTACAATGTTTGCTGATAATACCTCATTATTTATTGACGACAATTCAATTGTTTCATTATAAAGAAATATAACTTTGGATTTATCAAAATTAAATAACTCGTTCACTGGTAACATGTTATCACTGATAAAATCAATAACATTATATTTAAAAGTATACTTTTATATTATAGTATTTAATACTATAGTATGTATTTGTAACGAGAACATTAATATACAAATAAACAAAGATAATATAAAATGTGTAAAAAAATAAAAAATGTGTTGGTATTATACCTTTATTCTTTATTATAATTGATAACAAACTAAGTTTAAAATATCATATTTCATATATAAGAGCTAAACTGAATATAATAATTTGATAACTAGTAAAGTCGCAAGATAATTAAATTTCAAAGCTCTAACAATGATATATAAATCTGTATACCTTCTTCACATTAATTATGCAAATATAATATGGGGCAATACACACACATATATATATATAATACATATTATATCCTCTTGCAATAACAAATAATGTTGAGAATAATGTGTACAAAATAAATTCATGACCATACTAATATTTGATTAAAAAATATAAATACTTTTAAAGTGACCTTGTTGAAAAACACCAGTATATTCATGTGCAATAATTTTAATTAGTCTTTATCATATTTTTTTTTAAAAGAAAGATATAAACTATAATATTCGTGAATCCCTAATTTTTGAAATAGTTTTATACATAAAAAATGTCTTATTATCTTCTTTAGTATTTTATGGACCAAAATGAATAATATAAATTCAGATATAACAAAATTAAAATCAAAATCAATTTCGCCATAAAAATTCATGACAACTTTATTGCTAATTATACTTAAAATCAAACATTGACATTTATAAAAAAAATATTCTCTTTTCTTTTATGTTATAGTTTTCAACCTGATCTTTATATACAAAATAATGTTGTTAAGACATCCTTGACATACTGTGTCATGCAGTAAAAACACTTTTTACCTTTATATAAAAATAACAAACTTTAAAAAAATAATATTTGTATTCATATTGACTTTTATAAAACAATATTTTTTTAAAAATAATTTTAGACTACAATATCAAAATGAAACTCATATCATATATAGTATCGTAATTGACATTATTTTAATAATGATTTTGTAACTCATTTTATTTATTTTTATCTTCTATTTTATAGTTTATTTAATTATTAAATGAAGATTTAATCAATAATGAGATATCACTATTTTATAATATTATATTTATCTTAGTGTAAATAGGAGGTCAACCTTATTATTATATATATTTTATATTCCAAAATATACATATTCCATTATATTTATATAGCTTTTATTAAATTATTTGATTTCTGTCAACAAGTTAAATTAATAGTAATTGTCGCGATAAGCAGCATTGCTTCTACAATTGCCCACGTACTTATATATATACCTAACTATATATATATATATATATATATATATACTATAGTATATGTTAATAATCCTAACTATCATCTATGATAATATATTATATTATATTATTATAATATATATATATATATATATATATATATAATATAAATATGTTTAATTACATTTTTTAATATAAACTATAGTTTTCATAGAATGCTAAAGCTATAGCTTATTATTAAATTACTATATAACTTTAATTTATTATAATAAATATATTATATGTATTTAAAATTAATATTTAGTAAAATATTTAGTATATGAAGTAAAAATTAATTATAACTCATATATATAACTAATATATATATATATATATATATATATATATATATATTTTGTATATATATTTGTATATGTATTTTTTTAAATATTAATACATAATTTTTAATTCGTATATTATACTAGATATAAAAGTTAAACTAATACTATATTTTGTTTATATTATAATATATTTTATATTATACATAATATAAAGTAAACTTTAATACAAAATTATAACATTTAATTTATTTACATATATATTTAATTTAAAATATATATTTATAAGAGTTATATGTATAACTAATAATACATTTTATATATTATAATATATCGTATATTATACTTGCACACTAAATTATAACGTTTATTTATATATATAATATTATTAAATTAATATATTATATTATATTATATATATATATATATATATATATATATATATATATATATCATAATAACATATATTTCTTACATATTATGCATATGTATATATATATATATATATATATATATATATATTTATATATACATATAACATTATATAAATACAATTATTTAGTTGTTTAACTTAACAACATTGTGTTAGGTTATGTTATAGTATGTTAATTATCCCATTGCCGACAACAATGAAATATATTTACAATATAATTTAAAACCCTTTATACATATAATATATTCTACTATAGTTAGATATATAGATGGACACATATATTGAACAATTTAATTTTTATTTATAATTATTATATATAATATATATTTGTTAATAAATGTATATAATATATTAGTATATATATATGCTATAGTGTGCTATAAATAAAAAACTTATAATAAATGACGATGCTGATGATGATTATTATTAATATACATTCATAAAAAAGTTCGCATATGGACGACACGAAATCTAGTCTAAATATAGATTTACGCGCAATCTAAATATAGACTATTATTGAGGGAAGCGCGCGCATACGCAAGGACACGGATACGCCACTAACCCGGGGTGTGTCGTTCGCTAAATGATCGCTAGTCCATCTGAAGCGGCCAGTTTACCGTTGTATAGGTGTTCTCTCATTGGGCGAACGATAGGCAACTAGAGAGGGCTCACTTTCTCCCCCCGTTCGTCTACACGCAATGATAGTAGATAACGATCTGACCCGGATGTACGCACCGCGCGTACAGTTCTCCGACTGATGAGATAACGCACTGTTGCCCGAACCGAACAGTGAACCAGATCGAACGTAACCCGAACCGAACCGATCTAATATTATTCATTATTTGCATACATATATACACACATACGCACATTAACAAACACACACACATACGCACATTAACAAACACACACACTCACACTAATAAACGCACACATACACACATATATGTGTATATATATATTTTTATATTTTTATATAATGTATAAATTAATAAATTGACATATTAAATCAAAATAGATAACATTATAAATATATCTATTTATTTATGTATAATTTATATAATTATTAATCTATATATATATATATATATATATATATATATAAGTATACTTTGAGTATGTTGTACATACTATGTACATTATAATTTATTAAACATGCCGTATATATGAGTGTATTGTTATTTTTAACGTATTTTGTTATTGCTATTGTCTTATTTTGTTGTGACTTTTACTACTACACATCATTCGTATATAAAAGATAACATATAATTTACATTTATGATGGTTTATATATATACGCACAGTGTGCGGTGCACACTGTGCGTCGCACACATTTGTGTATATGCTTTGATATGCATATATATGCACATACATGGTTTGATTGTTTGCATGTACACACATATATATATATATATATATATATATATATATATATATATATATTTGTGTGTGTGTTGTATACCATATAAACCTATATATATATATAGGTATTTATGTAGAAAAGTGTATTGTTATGTACTGACCGCAGTGGTTTCAATTGTAATAAACAAAGAGGTGGAAAACGTATTTAGAACATACGGGGGGGGGGGGTATATTTGTCACAACACATAAGCTATAAATATCACGGGGTAAATATAAATCATCTACCACCAGAGCGCGTATAACAATAGAGGAACAATACGGCGGCCACGACGACTAGGGAAGGTAGTAGCGACGCCTGGCGATTAATCTTAAACAACCTGGCGAGCCGTGCTGGCTCCCACACTCTTTCTTTTGATCTACGAACTCGCCAATAGAAAATAAACAAACCCTTTCGCTACCGCCGCGATGTAAAGATTGATGTAACCCCGGTACAACGGTCTAAACACCAACACCGTACTGGTCAGTCGGGCGGGGGTAGATGACCACACTTCCGCTCTAATTGACCGTTTACCGGCCAGATTAAGTACTGCTAGTTAGCGCTACAAGTTGACGCGTGTGTAATTTACGACGCTAAACATAGCTCACAGATTACGCAGGCTTACATTGTTTACGTGGTCTATACATGCATCTATAGTGTTCCTATTCACCGTGTGCTTGTTCTATGGAACAACACAGTATACTGTGTTAAATACGTTATATTGACTCTGCACTAAACCCCGATGTACCCCTGTGTCGTACACTGTAAACCCCGGCATATGTAATAGCTATTTACCTAGGTAAACCCCGAGATATAGTTAATTAGTTAATACGTGTACCCCGTAAAAACTTTACATCAATTATATCTCGAACACAGATATATTAGAAATTATGTTATTATATTTATAAGTATGCATCAAATGAATACTTCAAAAATATTAAAATTATAGATATAATGAGATTAGTAATTACGCACATTTGTATCTATAAATAGTATACTAGATCTAATATTCTATAATTTATTTGTTAACTTTTAATTAACCTATAGGTTATAACCATATATGTAATTACTGTACGATAGAATAATTGTAATTAACAAAATAAACTACTTGATTTATGTGTGCATTGTGTACAACGGTAATAGGATTCAGGTCGATACTAAGCTGTATAGTTGATAGGGTAAAATAAAAATGTATAGTACTATATATATATATTATATATAAATACATATACTATTGTAGTGGTATGCATACGGATAACTTGTATAGAATAATATACAACTTGTACTTCAGTATACTACTATAGTCATATGGTAGAAATAATGTTACTAAGTATTTATAGAAAGTAGAAATGTTACCCGACCCATGGTCGATATAAACTATCTATATTACTATTACAGTGTTATTATATATGATAAAGAATATTATAGGCATATAATATGATGATGGTGATACTGATGACGATAATGATGATAATGATGATGACGATGATTATGTTTATGATAATGATGAATATACTATAGTATATTAACATTGTGATATTAATATATTGATTATGGTAGTTCAGATAATTACGATTTTGTGAAGATGGTGGTAATAATGATCAAATGTTGTCTACAATATCGATATTATATTTGTGTATAATAAATCATCATCATCATCATCGTCATCATCGTCGTCATAGATCACGATAATCTCGTCATATTAATTTGAGATAATAAAAACGAAATAATAATACCAATGCTAATACCAATACTAATACCAATTCTAATACCTATACTAATACCAACAATAGTACTTGTACTTATAGACACGCGGTAAACATGAGTTAAATATGGAGTGGGTCTTTGCTACATTAGTAAAGTTGTTACAAAGTGGCAGTAAGGTGTAGGGTATTTCAAACAAAGCTCGTATATCACGTGTTATCTCTTCCTCAGCCTCCTCCTCCTCCTCACTCCCTCTTTGCACCCCATCCACGGTTACCTCCTCCTTTATAGAGTTATACACCCACCACCACCTCCTCCTCCTCTTCTCCTCCACCCCAGCCTCCTCATCATCTCAAGTGGACGTGTACTGCACGAGATAACGAAAAGGCCGCCCCGAATGGGAACGGAGAAGGAGGCGGACCGTGACTCATAGGAAGCTGAGAGGCTTAACTTTACATCCGCTAGGTGGCGTACTTCACCGAAATGTCGGATACTTAGTACCCGCCCCGTATACCTGTACCTATGTACATCTCCTTATACAAGGTCTAGTGCATTTCTCTTGCTATTAATAAAGCACGCAATAGTGTTGGTGGTGGTGAGGTAGTGGTTGTGAGGTGGGGTGGTGTGGGGTGGGATGAGATGAGGTGGTTGTATACCATCAATATAGTGATGTTGTAGTGGAAGTGAAACGCCTTAGTATATAGGGATGTAATGTTATGTATCATATTATATATATATATATATTATATCGCTATATATAGGGGAATACAATTATACAGACGCATTTTATATAATTCTTATAAAGCTATATAAACACACATACACACACACACACATATATATATATATATATATATATATATATATATATATATATATATATATATATATATATGTGTGTGTGTGTGTGTATGTTTGTGAATATATAAATGGGTATATATTTAGATAATAGTACGGATGTTAATAAAGTATGAAATTGTCAAGTCGTTGTTATTTTATCAAAAAAAAGTGTTATCAATAGATAATATTAATATTATTTAATATATATATAGTCAACTTTCTATTCAAATACGCATACTCACATATACACACACGCGCATTATATTTTGAAATTTAATTTTTAATATTTATGATATAAGTATATATATATAAATAAGTATATCATACGAATATCATATAGTGTTATTATATGGCGTAAATATTATATATAATGTATGTTGTTTAAAATTAATGGTTATAATATAATATATTTTAATATGTGATATTTTACGAATACAAATTATTTACATTTATTTATAGAACTTTTAGATAATACTATATTTGAATATAATTGTGTATATTTCATAAAATTAGCGCAATATTAAGTTATATCTATTCATCAAATATCCGTTAACCCTTCCATATTATTTCTTGTAACCATCCATTTAAAAGTCATAAATCCTATATTAATACTACCTCAAATACCCCTTAACAAGTCATAAACTATCCGTAACCATCCCTTAACCTTCCATCAATAATCATTATTTACTATTTGATCCTCCTTAAACCACTCTTAACTATCCCATACCCTCCCGAACATTCCTTAACCCTACATAAACCCCACCATTAGTTATTTGTAACCCTCCCAAAACCTTACATTAATAAATTCATAATACTAATCATAACCCTCCCCTAACCATGCCATAAACCCCCACAATAAAATTCAACCATCCGTTAACCCTCATTAACCATCCCTTAACCAATCGGCATCCCTTCATTAACTCTTCATTAATCACCCATCCATCCTTCCTTAACATGCTGCGTACCCCCTTAACCATATATTAACACGTACTTTGAATGTCCTTAACCGGTAATTAATAAGTTTGGTCTGATATGAAGGCGAATCGTATTATAGACATGATACTAATGGTATAAATAATACAAATAAGCGTACGATATAAAAAAAATTAATTTTAAAATAATTGTCTTAAAATAATTGCAATTTCATTAAATAGAATATTAATAATAATATTTATAATATAATTGATATTGATTTAATCAAATATTTTCAATATATTAATAAATATGAAAAATGTTAAATTCTTATAAATACACTACATTTACTCTAAACTATATATATATATAGTTTAGGTATTAGTATATATAACATTGAGTATACTCAATGTTATATTAGTGATAATGTATAAGTGTATTTCCTAAATATTTGTGTATAATTATATTAATTGTAATCACATAATTAATTATAATTAATTATATATATATTACATTATTAACTAATTTATATTAGTAAAATGACTAAATCTATGATTAAATTTAATATTTTAAATTTTACTATTTAAGTCATATATTAGTATACTAATGAAATTATTAATTCTTATTGATGCTTTTAATTCTTAATGATGTTAATATATGGTAGTATTATTATAATAGTATGAAAATAACAAAATATATAATTTCGTATTTCATATGATAAAACATGCCGGTACAAAATGATATATTAATTTGTATTTTGTAATAGATATTAGTAATAACTTATTAAAACAATGTGAATTAAAATGTATCAGAATACATAAAAACTTGCCCAATCCCAATCATATAGGGTAAAGTCTCCGATTACCGACCCCTAAATGATTATTTGTAATAACTTATTCAATATTAAATATTTTTTATTGAAATTTTGTAATTAGGGTAATAGTATGGCAATGAATAATTTGGCTATTTTAAATTGTTGATATAATTATATTTACAAGAATAAACAGGGGGTCGGTAATCGGATACATGTGCCTAATACCGACCCCCTTCTCCTATTACCGACCCCCTAAAATAATCGTGGTATAAATAATTGTATTATTATAATATCCAATAAAAATAGTAGATATACATAAATATAATTAATTATAACATACACGAAATTTATTTGTTATTGAATTTTTGTTTTAATAGTAATATTAAATTTAAATTTAAACTTTATAGTAATTATATTAAAAACGTGTATATTATTATTTAATATGTATTTATCAATCAGTATGTATATAATTAACTGGAATAAATAATCCTAAATCTATATCAATGATACACAAACAACTTACACCATATTTTAAAGTAAAATACGGATCTATTTTGATTAGATACAATAAATCACATGGGGTCGGTATTAGGGTAATTTAGGGGGTCGGTAATAGGAAAAGCATATGGGTTGCTATTATTAAGATATATTGGTTAATAGTTATTCAAATTAAATTATGTTTAAAAAGTTACAAACATGTTATTGATCTACAATATTATGTGCAGTATTAAGTTTTCTTTTAATTAATAAAGTATTTACAATGATTTAAAAAAGTTATTATTCAAATATTTAAAATGTAAAAACAGAATATTTCATTTTATCAATTAACAATTGTAGGATTGAATATTTTTTAAAACAAAATACTTATTCATATTTATCATTAAATTACTAACAATTCATATATATATATATATATCATTTTTTGATATCTCGTGTAGTTACTGAGATACGAGAGGGGGTCGGTATTAGGAGAGGGTCGGTAATCGGATACTTTCCCCTAATGCCAAGCCTGTAGTTATAATGAAATACTCATACATTAGGTATTACAGAGTTATAATAAGAATTATTTCAAATAAAAAACATTACCAGTGTACCATTATATAATGGAAAAAGAATACAATACATACTAAGAATACATTTTTAAAGAACTATTTCATTATCCCTCTTTGTTTGTTTTTATCTAAAATATAATTAGAATTAATCATAAGGGCCGGTGCAAATGGTGATTTTTGAATAAAATATATTATTTATTAAAACTTATATTATAATATATATATATATATAAATCATAAAATGTGATTAATTCCCTTTAAAATGATATATAATATGACGCACAAACGCAAATATAAGTGAAATAAACGATAAGCGATTACGAATGATGATAACATTTTTTTATTAATTTATTTACTAATAGTGCAGGACCTATTCTCTTAGTCATAGAATTATCTTATCCGCAATATATATATATATATATATATATATATATACACATATATCTAAATGTATTGCACAAGATACAACAAAATATTAGTTATTCTTTTAGATATATATATATATAAAGTATACTTTAAACATATTGTATAGTATTGTATATGTCCGGTAATCATTTGTTAATATATATATATATATATATATATATATATATATATATATATATAAATCATACAATGTTATTATAATATGTGTATGTGTGTATGTGTATGTGTATAGGTGATTTCATGTGTGTGAATGAGTTAGTGTATGTATGTGTGTATGTGTGTGCGCACACATGTGTGCGACGCACGGGTGTGTGTATGTGTGTAGGTGAGTGAGTGCGTGTATCTGTGAGTGTATGTATGTTTTCTATATGTTTTCTATATAAATATATATATATATATATATATATATATATATATATATATATACATATTGTATACATATTGTATTGCACATAACATGATACAAAAGCTACTTGAAATATAAATATATTTAAATATATATAAATATAAATATATATATATTATATTTTATAATATAAAATTAAATTTATCTGGGGTCGATGGCTCAATCTGGGGTCGATGGCTCAGTGGGACAACCAAAAGCTAGTAAGCCAGAGGTCCCGGGTTCGACTCCAGATAGTTCTTGTTTTTCTCTTGTGTTTATCAAGAATTTAATAAACTATAAATCAAAACACAAGAAAAAAAATGTTACTATTTGTTTTGTATTGTCCGGAGCTCCTCACAGTTATTTATAACATGTACAAGTCTATGACTTCTTGAGGGGTCCATTTGTATCCGATATTATTATATGTGTGATTCAATAAATAAATATTATAAATATTCCCTATGTATTAAATAAAAGTAAACACATAATATGTATATAATATACTATAGCAATATATGATATAAATATTATCTGTTTAAGTATATATTATACGCAAGAAATGTTATATTTTATATTATAAAATATAATATAGTGGAGGGAATGGGGTAGTGGCCGATAATTAATATGCCTCAGAAGATTTCTAATATATCGATAAATACTGAAGGTTAGGGTCTTATTTTTTTGAATTAACTAGAAATCATATAGTTCTAGAAAACTTAGATTTCACTTTTATATATAAAGTGTTTATCCTAATAATATAAACGTTTGATTAGGCATTAAAAAACCACTAAAATAAGGCAAGGCTCTAGTAGTGGCCGCTAGTACCAGAAAATGCGATAGGTGTCTCGTAATGTATTCTATTTATATTTTGTTAATTATGTAATATTAAATAATTATATTTATGATGCATACACACCTTATTTAATGCAATGATTTAATTATATATGCACATACTCTTACACATAAATAAGCATAAATATATATAATCATGTTTTTCTCAAAATTTGACAAAAAATTATTATGTAATAAATTAGAATAATTAATTAATTATTTTAAAAAATTGTTTACTATATATTATAGATATTTTGATTATCTAAATATTGTATATGGAACTTTTTATCCTAGCAAGCAACATTTAAGCGTTAATTAAAACGGAACGCATTATCACTACTACGTCCTCGGCCCCCTTCCCTCCCCTATTTATATTTCAAGTAGTTTTTGTATCACAATATGTTAAAGTATTAGAATATATATATATGATAAACTATACATTTATATTTATAAAACTCTACTTATATTTTTACATGTATTTATATGTGTGTATAGGTTCATATGAGTGTATATTTATATAGATATTCGATTGCATATCGTTACTTATCATATAGGAAAATATCATCTCTGAAAACATTACACGAGTTAACATGTATATGTATATGTATACCTACTCCCAAACCTGAATAAATATGCAATATTAAAATGTATACATCGTTAATATATATATATTAGATCGGTTCCTACTTTTTGTATGTTATAATTTTATAAACCTACACATTTAAAACCATTAAATGTATTATGATGAATACGTGTTTAAAATAGTAGACATATGACTTACATATTTTTGAGTCACGATCCCTATTATTTTAACATTGAATATATATAAAATTTAACATTGAATAGATAAATACAATTTTGTTATTCAATTTTTATCAAATTGCAGAATATTGTTAAAGCTAGCTATGAATTATTATTAATTTATTTTAATATATAGTTTTAGTAAAAAAAATATCTAAAAATCATTATTTTTAAAATATATAAATTATTACTATTTAATTCAAAAATTAAAATATATAATATATAGATAATAATAAAATTATAATTAATAATTCAAAAATTTAAAATTATTTCTAGATACAAAATTAACATAATTTGTAAAAAAAAATGTACGGATTTTTATTTGAAATATGAAATAAAAAATATGTATATATATTTTGAACAATTTTTAAATTTTTAAATTTTATTTCGATTTAGGACATTTATATCTATATTATTTCCATAATTAAATAAATATGTTCACTAAAACTATATACAAAATATAATTAATATATATATATATATATATATATATAGGTGGGTACATGTATATGGTATTATCTATGTATTCACTGTAGTACAATATAAACTCATTGTGTATACAATCTGACTACATAAATATGCATGTCATTCATTTACTTATTATCTTTACCAAATATGTTTCTAATGAAAGATATAAAACTTACAAAAACTTGCGAAATATTGTAATTAGATTTATACAGACAAAACAGAGTCACCTATTTCTGGTTAATTTTAGGAATTATGTCTTGTTTATGATGTACATTCTTATCAAACTTTACACTTTTAAAATGTAAAATATTATGCTTTAAATTAGTTGTATATTATGAAAACTAAGTGATCATTTATAATATATAATAAATCAATAGGATATGTAGGTTTTAAATGCTATACATATATATGTGGCTAGTAAATTCTAATTTATATTGCATGTAAATTAATAGAGCAATGGAAACATTATTGTGTGGGAATCGTCCCAAACCTAAATCTATTTAAATGATACTATATGCTAGTATACTTTAGCACATGCTAGTAGCTACAGGTAGTAGTTATTAATTTAATTTAATTTAATTACATTTCATATATAGGTAGTGTTATATATTTGCAAAATATTTGATATATATATATAGCTATAGATGATATACTCATGATAAATTACATATTCGATATCCATTGTCTATAATAATATATTTATATATATATATATATATATATATATATATATATGTTGTTTATATGATTTACTAGGAAAATTCATACTTCATATTAAAATGAATTCATTTGGAAATATGGGATTTTAAAACATATCTCATATTGGTATTTATTTACATTAAAATGATTCTCTTCTATTATATTCTATTCTATATAATTATATTCGATATATAATTAAAAAGTAATACTCAGTAATACATATATAGATAATATATATATATATATATATATATATATATATATATATATATTATAGTTACATATATATTATATAACACAATAATACTATATAACAAAGAAATCAATGATGAGTAATGATTTATTTCAAAAGTATGACAAACTTTTATATATATTATTACTCATTATTATAAATAAAAATATAAATGAATATATATATATATATATATATATATATATTATAACCATAAAATATTTAACATGTATTTCATGTATACATTATATTTCACAGATCAGACTTCTATCATTAAAAATAAGTTTTATTATACTGATCAATAAATCTGTAAAAACTGTATATATATATATATATATATATATATATATATATATATACATGTATATATACATGTATAACTATAGATAATACACATACTTATAAACCAAATTCACATATTAACATCATACACACTCATACACACATGTTCATTAAGCAATGATATATATTAGGTCACATGTGTGATATAAATAAATGGTCATGATGTTCCTGATAATACAATACAGCACTGAGAACTTATAACATGTATTCATAATAATAATGGCAGGTGATATTCGGCCTATCCAACGTTGTCCTACTTGATGTATTAGATATATCACTGGCAACTAATACCGGATGGACAGATGTAGTCACGTGGGGTTCATGGGTGGGTAGGTTCCCATGCAATAGTCGTCCGGTGTGGGGATATGGTATCCGATAGGGTTAGCAGAGGCGGTACTGCGGTGGTGGTGATAGTCACCGCCGCCGCCAGGGGAACAATAATCACCCTCACCGCTAGAGTTCGTTGCTGATATAATAGACGCGCTGGATGCCGAGAGCTGAGGTGAAGCTCCGGCGTTGTTCATCAGATGGGTGTAGGTACCCAAGATAGGTGCCGGACTAGCGGCGGTCATCAACACCGCACTGGTCACTATGCTGGAGGCTGGCGGCAGTATCGAGTACTTCTGTTCGGGCGATTTCTGACTCGAGCCGGTAGAGTTGGGACTAGGCGGGTATATCTGACCGGCTTGCATGGCTAATATATCATGTGAGTTCATCATGGAAGCGGTCGAATTATTCCTATAGACGTTCATACTGGGTAGTTGACTGGGCATCATGGAATTCACGGGCGGCATTGAACCTATCAGTGTGTAAAAGTCATTATAGTTAACTAAATATATATATATATATATATATATATAAATAAGAATACATACATCAATAATGAATATTGTGTATATATATATATATATATATATATATTAATAGTATATCATTTATATTTTATTAATATATAAATTATATTAATAATACATATTTTTCCTTTTCACATCATAGATAATATTGTTAAAAGTTTAACTATATATACATCATTACATTATCAACATTATATTAATTAATAAGTATGATCATAATATTTGAAAACACTAGAATATTATGCATTAATGCAATGGAATTAAAATATATTCAAATATAATTAAACTAAATATCTAAGTATTGTATATGTTATTATAATGAAATTAATGCATTTATAAATCATAGGAATGTTCCTTATATATCACACATACAAATATAATATATATATATATATATATAATATATGATATATGAGATTATAATTTTAACCAGTAAAAAATATATATTCACAATAAAAAGATAACATATATGTTCATAACATATATATATATATATATATATATATATATATATATATATATATATATATATATTCTTAATGTTATCATAATATTATTAATATCCAATTAATATATATTTGAACCTATTGTTGATATTGCAATACATGTAAATATATACTCTAAATATAAGTTATAACCTATATATGTAGATGACATCTATATATCTACTAGATATGTATATGTATAACTAATATGTAATATTACTAAGAGTATTTCCTTAGTATGTAATAAATATGTATATATATATATATATATATATATATATGTATATTAGATTTTGTTTAACTATAATTTGTTTACAATATATATATATATATATATATATGCTTATGTGTATATATGTGTGCACGGCGCGCATACACATATATACACTGCGCACTGCGCGTGCACGGGTATGTATATGTGTATGTATATAAACGAATTAAATAATTAATCATAAAAAAGTTTTTGTAGTTGCTAAATTTGAATTATAGAAACATTCTCATAATGTAGGAATAAATTATAAATAAATTACACTTTCCCTGTATTGACATTATACATCACCGTTACACTTGCGTCATAGATGACATATACGCTCACAAATATATGTGTATATGTTTGTTTATAAACACGTCCACTCTCACGGTGGTTACTCTCGGTGGCGCACTCTAGCGGCTCGATAATTATGACTTATTGGATTGTAGCTATAGCCTATAGGTTAACCTATAGATGTATAATGTCACATGTGGGTAGTTACCCTTAGTGTCACGTGTGTGTGGTTACTTGGTCAAGATGTTGTTGTTGTTGTTAACTAGGTGCTAAATAGGAAAACTATCAGCATTGTGCTAACCTATATACTTGTGTGTGTGTGTGTATGTGTGTATGTGTGTGTATACAAATTGTTATAATTATATTATAATTTTACATCTATAGTAATGTTAAAAGTAATAATGAAAAAGTAACAATAATCTTCAAAATATGTATATATATATATATATATATATATATTGTAATTATGTTGAACGAGTGTTAATTGTATTAATGTTAATAATAACGTATACATAAAAACTGATTGTGCAAATCTATGCATAATTTTTAAAATATCCAGTATTTTATAAACTAAATCATTTTTAAATTATTAGATTACATACCTATATATAATACATTTAATAATGACTTTATATATATATATATATATATTTACATATATGATACATTATTTTGTTTAACATTTGTATTAGCATAATTACTGTTGCAATTACTGTTGTGTAATTAATTTACCACTCTTGAACTTCCGGAACAATTACATAATAGTATACCTCTATATATAGAGGCAAGCGGCCAGTATAACAAGTTATCTACCGTGTATACATGCATTAGGCGTGGTCTAGTAAATTAAAAGCCTATAAAAATGTCACCATCATTAAAAAACAATGTATTATAAACAATGCCTAGTGTTATAATACCGTGATATAGCCATGCGCGAGTAAGGATGAGCAATGTTTTGTAATCGTGACACAGTGACTCATGCAAGTTGTGATCGTGCATAATATGTTATACAATTAATTGTGTAATTTAATAAGTTCTCAAATATGTTTGCATATAGCTGGAACAGATATTTATATATCTCTTTCTATAAAATTTCTCTTGTCAATAATATAATACATTAGGCTTATCTATATAAAATTAATTATGAATTATAATTAACATTTTAATAGCATACATTTAATAAACATAGTATTTAATAAATACTATTTATCTTTATTATAATAGTTCATATAATAAAGTATATTGATATATATTATTAGATCAGAAATAGTCAAAATGTAAGTATCAATAATAACTTGTCATTAATTAATGTCATTTAATATAAAGTGCATCTAGTTTTAATTATAAATAATAAATAGGTAAATAAGGGTCTATAGAGGATATGGGGGAAATAGGGGAAAGTGCTCTAATATTGACATTCACTTAATATATGTACACCCTAGAGATCTCCTAAAATATAATTCCAATCAAAAATAAGTAATGTATGAAATGTTAATCAATATAATTCTAATTCATATAAGTATAATTTTTTTTTTAATATTTATATTTATTTTTTTTTACAAAATTTATTTTTTGTTACAACTCAAAAAATTAAATTTATGAAATTTTGAAGTACAATATCGATTCTCAATCATTTAACAATCTAGGTATTTTAAATATTTAAAATAAATCTTATAGATATAATTATATTTTACAATGTGTCGAAAAGATTTTGTATTTATCATAATTTATTACAAAGTTATAAACTTTTACCTAAGCAACATAAATGTTCATAATACCGACACCCTAATTGCACCTGCATATAAAAATAGGTATTATCAACATAAGAATATCATAATCTTGTATATATTTATAATTTAGGAAGGTATTTATTATATTTTTTTAAAGATAATAAAATTAGAAATTAGAAAATCAATATTCATTCAAAATTAATATTACTATGCATATAATAGTATTTATTTGATTTACTTCAATATCCTTTACACCACAAAGTCATTTAAATATATTACATAATTAAACATACATATTATTTTTTGTAATTACATTCAATAGTAAACATATTCAATCTTACAACAGTATATCTAGGTCACATTATTACTATAAAAAAACATATCTTGAGATTATAAAAATGTGTTATATTGAGTTAAACTCCTATATTATTTAATAATATATTGAAGATAAATACTATTAAGTTATCTATAGATAGTATAATATATAAAAGACAGTTATTTAATTTTATATATATTTATATATGTGTATTTGTGGAGCTAACTCGAGAACCGGGGGGACGTCGCGAACATATATTATACCCGATCTTAATAAATGTTCACCTGAATGGTCTTGATTCGGAAAATGTTGTTGTCCTTTAAAATCTACACGCTTTTTTTTAATAATTTTTCGAAATATTTTTTAATATTTTTAAACATTTTTTTGAAATACTTTTAAACATTTTATGGAAATTTTTTTGAAATATATTTTGCATATTTTTTGTATTTTTTAAATTTGTATTTAAAATATTTGTTTATATTTTTCAACTAATTGTTGAATTATTATTATTTGAAGATAAATAATTATATAAATATTATAATATATAAATATTATATTTTTTAAATATTTTTAGAACATTTTTTTAAAATATATTTTGTAATATTGGAAATATTTGTTGTATTTTTTGAAATATTTTTCCACTCATTTTTTAAATATTAAAAACGAATATTTGATCTAAATTTGTTTGTATTTTAGCTAAACTTTATATTATTGTATATACTAGCAATGCATAATCAGGAATAGCTATAATTAATAAATAATAGATAGGAAAACAATCAAAAATCAAGCAATGCCGGGTTGGGTACGACTAGTATTTTATAAGTTACATTTTTATTTTAAATATGAATAATAATTTTATAACTATTTTATTAACTATACAATTCAAAATATATTTTGAAAATCATTATATATTTGTTATATTAATTAATAATGAATTTATAATTATTAATAAAATATATGTAATTAATAATATTATAGATAATTTAATGTAATTAGGAATGTATAAAGTTATATTTTATTTTTAATTATATAAATATTTGATTCAAAATAAAATAATTGGAATGTATGAAGTTATATTTTATTTTTAATTATATAAATATTTGATTCAAAATAAAATAATTATATATAATATATATTATTTTATATTATAATATATGTTTTATATATAAAAATGTGTTCATTATAAAAGGTTTTTACCATATATATATATATATATATATATATATATATATATATATATATATATATATATATATATGTATATATATATATATATATATATTATTTATTTAAATCTAAAGTAATGCCTATTATTCCATAATGATCCAATTTATAATATATATATATATATATATATATATATATTGATTATAAATAACAACACCACACATATATAATATTTAAATAAAAATAGCACCAACCTGAGCTATCCATTGTCATTTGATTGGACTTTCTAGTTGGAATGGTTGTAGTTGTTTTTGAGTTTTTAGGTTTTCTTTTCCTGGTTTGTATACCATCTTTCTTTAGAGACTGCGGTCTATTTGCCTATTCAATTATCATTATATTAATATTTTATATACCGAGGTGTATTAGACTACTATAGATTTATTTACTAATCGTATAATATATATATATATATTTGATAATACTACTAATGTATATTTTACTACTCTATATTTCGATTAGTGTAATGCTATAGCATACTAGTATACTAGTATAATAATAGTAGTGTATATATATATATATATATATATATATATATAACTAGTGAGTTGTATACATTTGTAGACATATATGTCTATCAATGTATACATTATAGTATTATCAACGATTTTTCGAAGTACCTTAGAAAAATCTTTGGTGTTACATAGTTTATAAGTATTAGTGTATATTTCTACTATAGTTATACATAGTAGAAATCTACTAGTGTATACACTAATAGTAATAATAACACTAATAGCTTAGTAGTTATAGTAGTATAAATTAGTATACACTAGTATATATATATATATATATACTATAGTATATAGTGTATACTATAGTGTACACTATAGTGTAACTACTATAACTACTAACCTATTAGTGTTATTATATACTAATGTATAAGCATAATGCTACTAATTTCGTCTATATTCCTATATATTATCATTATAATGTCTTCTTTTTAAATTTATTATTATTCGCTTATTTATTTATTAATTCGTTTTATTATTTCAACTCGACGCACAAAAACGTCATTCGTTTTCATCGAGTCGATAAACCTTTCTATTAATATGATTATTAACGTTTGAATTCTAGTATACACCGTGACCTCACATACCTCGTGACCTCGTCTAACCTTGTGTAGTTTGTAGTAGAGGCCGCAAGCGTTACAGACCGCGTCACCTTCAGGGTTACGTCTCCACAGTGTGGTGGCTCGCGTGGAACAGTTGGCACACTTGTTGTTGTCGTTCTGTTTCTGACTCATCTTGTTTGTAGTTGAGGTGTATAGCTTTAATGTATGGTATGCGTGAGGTGAAGATTGGTGACGCGGAGTAAGGGATGCGCGTGTAATTGTGATTTAGTATATATTAATGTGCGTTCTAATGGCGGCAAATGTTGTATTCAAAATGTAATATACATATATTTTAGATTTTATATATAAATAATTATATATGTGTAATATTTATATTTATTAATTAATACTTTAATATTATATTTATTTTTATAATGATTTTTAAATGTATACATTTATTACATATGTAATCACTTTATACACAGTCAACTCTCCATATCTCAGACTCTCTATATCTTAGAAACCACACTAAATTAGTCCTTTTTACAAATTCTAGTTTAGTTTTGAACCCTGTAAATACAAGTTAGAATAATTCGATATCTCAGACAGATTACTTCAGTCTCTTTAATTCTGACATATCGAAATGTAACTATATATATATATATGATTATTCGGCTGGTATAAATCAATTTGTATATGTGTTTTTTATATATATATATATATATATTAAGTTTCCTCATCTGTTTATTTATTATATTCGTATTATTATTTAGTATCGAAATTTAAATTATTTTAATGATGTTTTTGTATTTTTATTTTTTTATACCTATACTAATTTTATTTATTTTTATCTTTTATTTTATAGTTTATTTAATTATTAAATGATGATTTAATCAATAACGAGTTAACAGATATCACAATTTTATCATATTATATTTATCTTAGTGTAAACAGGAAGTCAACCTTATTATTATTATATATATTTTATATTCCACAATATTCACATTCCATTATATTTATATAATGGAATTAAATTATTTGATATCTGTCAACAAGTTAAATTAAGGGTAATTGTCTCGACAAGCAGCAATGCTTCTACAATTACCCAGGTACTTGTACCTAAATCTGATAATAATAATAATAATAATAATAATAATAATAATAATAATAATAATAATAATAATAATAATAATATATATATATATATATCATATTACATATTTGGAGAAATTTTATAATAATAATAATAATAATAATAATAATAATTATAATAATAATAATAATAAATTACTAATGATGGTGATGATACTTATGATGATTATGATGTTTAGTATGAGTATGAGTATGAGTATGAGTAATGCATTATATATTTTAATAAAAAATTTATAATTTATATCTATATATATATATATATATATATATCAATTATATAATTATAAATTAATAATTTTAATAATAATTTATATAAGGTATTTTTTATATATCTGTGTGTATATGTATGATTATGTAGTTATGTTTATATGTAAACTTCTATACATGTGTGTATATGTGTATATGTATGTGAGTGTATATTTATATATAAACATTGATGGAATATATGTATATGTATTTATTTGTGTAAACATTTAATAAATATATTTATTATTTGAATATTTATTTATAATATCCTAATTTTAATAAACAGTCAGTTGATAAAAATAAATTAAACTCTATTATCAGTGTAAATTAGTAATTGGTATCCATAAATTTGCAGACGAAATTGTGTTAAACTGTTTACAAATTGTTATACTAATTGAAATGTAATCTTAGTCTTTAGTAGAATTTACAGGAATATGACAACTTTATACACAAACAGTACATAATAACTATTCAAATGAGAGAACTTACTGCTATAAAAGATAAGATTATCTACATAATTTACTATGTTTACAACTCATTGTTAGTATTATAATAAAATGCAATTTAATTGCATCATACTATATAAATAATCATAAGAAAACACTGCTGTAGGGTGGGGTTAGGTATAATAAGCTTGTACTAGGGGATCCTTACTTGTACTTAATGACACACATTACACATTATAGACATTGCCCTGTGATTCATTATTGATAAGATAATAACTACAAAAAAAAGTAACTACGAGTATTCATTTATATTATTAGTTTTATAAAAAGTTGACACATAAATTCCCTATTAAATTATATTTATCTATAATACAATTCTATAAATCACTTTCTTTAATTATATAATGTAAGTGTAAAATGATGTTATCATATGAATAATAAAGTATAGATATTTATATTTATACTATAAGTATTAATATTATGTATATATTGTTACATATGTTATATACATAATATTTATTATTTATATTATGATTATAATCATTAACATAATCATTATAATAATGATATATATAATATAGTTATTAGTATCTTATGGGATATAATATTAGTAATGTGATTATATTATATTGTATATTAGTATAGTATATTAGTAATATTAGTAATGGTTTATTCATATATTATGATATATTATATAATTTATATTGTATTTCATACATATATTATTAATTTATCTTATTTAAATGTATTAATATTTTATATTTTTAATAATGTTTATTTATTTTTAATTATAATTCTTTATAATTTACAAAATAATTTATATCTGTATTAATTATTTAATAATTTAAATTATTGCATTAATGTTTATTTTTTAATAATTAGTATTACAATATGTTATTAAACATTAATATGTATATGTGTATGTATCAACACATAAATATTAATATATATATATATATATATAAAATATATTATTCAAATTATAAAAATTTATATAATTTTAAATTTATAATTAATAAATTTATATTAATATAAATTTAAAATAAATAAAACTAAATATAAGTGTAATTTTATTTTTAAATGCATTTAATATATAAATGAAATATAATTTAAAAAAAAAGTATTTCTAAACTTACATTCTTAAATTACAATACTATATAGGCTTCTTATTTTCTAACTCAACTTTATTATTTTAAAACCTAACTTAACACTAACTTATAATCTATATCTTATAATTATGTATCTAACATATCAGGTGAATTATTGCCATACTTAATATATGTATAATATACTTTAATTCCATCTATACAATAATTTATTACATGTATTACTAGGGGAAAGTCTCCTAATACTGACCC
Organism: Osedax fenrisi; assembly: GCA_964019155.1. Lineage (NCBI taxonomy): Eukaryota > Metazoa > Annelida > Polychaeta > Sabellida > Siboglinidae > Osedax > Osedax fenrisi. Next base: position 16,456,359 of record OZ025244.1, on the reverse strand, counting down.
CGTCTCCTATCTCAGTAACTATAAGAGGTATCAAAAAATTAGATTTACATACAATATTAGTAATTTAATAGTAAATATAAATAAGTATTTTTATTTAAAAAATATTCAATCCTACAATGGTCATTTGATAAAAGGTGATATTCTGGTTTTATTTTTTAAATATTTGAATAATACATTTTTTAAATCATTAATACATTATTAATTACAATAAACTTAATTATATGCAAAATATTGTAAATCAATTATATCTTTATTAACATGTTATCAATTATTAAATTTTAATAATTTTAATAAATATATCTAATTATAACAACCCATATGATTTTCCTATTATCTTCCTTCTAAATTACCTTAATACTGATCCCATGTGAAATATTCAATCAAAATAAATCAATGTTTTACTTTAAAATGTGTTGTAAGTTGTTTGTGTATCATTGATATAGATTAATGATTCATGATTCAAGTCAATTATATATATATATTGATCAATAAATAAATATTAAATAATAATATTAATTTTTGTAATATAATAACTATAAAGTTTAAATTTAATATTAATAATAAAACATAAATTCAATAATAAATAAATTGCATTCGCTTTGTAATTAATTATATATATGTATGTCTGCTATTTTGATTGGTTATTATAATACTACAATTATTTCTACCACTATTATTTTAGAGGGTCGGTAATAGGAGAAGTGGTCGGTATTAGGCACATTTATCCAATTATCAACCCCCTTTTCTATTCTTGTCAATATAAGTATACCAACGATTTAAAATAGCCAACATATTCATTTCCATAATATTACCCATTTACAAAATTAAAAATTAATATATTGAATATTTAATAAGATATTAAAAACAACCATTTAAGTTTGGGTAATTGGAGACTTTACCCTACATTTACTATAAAAGTATGCCTCAAATATATCTACCTATATTATTTTACTATGCTGCTTATTGGTTTTCACCTAATATATACTTATTATAATATATATATATATATATATATATATATATATATATATATATATATATTAATATAATAATCATATAAGTATAATAACTACTATATTTAGACAGTTATCATATATTTGTTATTATAGTATACCTATATTATCACATATCTTTAATATTCTACTAAACTGATCTTATACAATAATTATATTTATATATATATATATATATATATATATTATAAACTTATTTTATTCTTATTATGTATTCAATAAAAAGTTAAATATATCTGTTAAATAATAAATAAACCAAGCTTAGCTAATGTAATTTGAATGTATCAGACATACAATATAGTGATGTGTCCAGAGGGCTAAAATGACCACTGGTCAATGCTGATGATTAAGGTGTAGTAGTAGGGTTGCATGTATATATATACCGTTGTTATATTGCAGATATCTAATTCTGTTTATCTTATAATTATAGTGATGCTTAATTACAAATAAAGTAGGAATACATATACAGGCTACAGAATCAACATGATACACACACACATATATATATATATATATATATATATATATATATATATATATATATATATAAATGTTACTATTATACAGGAATACCTTTTATATTAATACTTTATGTGTATAATTTATTTTAATATTCTATTTATATATATATATACTGCTAATAATATCACTTACTTTATTCTGATATTATTATTTATAAAATTACATTGAATTCAATATATATATATGTATATATATATATATATATATATATATATATATATGACTATAGTCATATATGATATAGTATTGGTGTACATTCTAATATACCTATTATGCACTACAAATATATGTGTAAATATATATATATATATATATATATATATATATATATATATTTATATATATATATATATATATATATATATATATATTCACATATAGATACTATATTATATTAATATATAATATAATAAATATAGTATACTGTATAAATGATGCTCTCATTATACTAACTGGTTTTCGAGTAGGGGTGCGCATGGGGTAACTTCTCTTCTGGTAGCAAGATGTGCACAGGTAGTGGTTTCCGCTGTTGACACGTGTCTGGTCCGGAAGTTTGATGCCACATCCGGCACATTCCTTTATGTCCAGTGGGTAGTAGGATATGTTGTTACCTGACCATTGTAATGCGTTTGTGTAATAGTGAATGCGTGTACTGAAGTAGTTATAATGCATGTATATACAACACATCTATTTTACCATTACATTTTTATAAGTGCAAGCTAATTCGTATATTATAACTATATTGTATTGTATACAGTGTATACATTTGATCAATATATTGAAACTACATAGAGTATATATTATGGTATCATGTTAAGTATACAATTAACTATATAATTACAATACTACTTTTTCATGTATATGAAACTTTTAAAATATTAATCATAACAATAATATATTGTTAAGTATACTTACCAACTATGTTTTTGATAACACATATTATAATATAGAATACTATTTTTAATTTATTTAATTATTTAATTAAACAAGAGTTATAACTTTAGAAGTAAATATACTTACCCCTAAAGTATGCTTATATGTAGTTAGGTAATTATTTAGGAACTATAATTATATATATATATATATATATATATATAGTGTATAGCCTTATATTTTATAAATAATATACATGTATATCACCTGCAGGTGATATGTGTATATATGACTAATATATTATAAAATGTA
>OZ025244.1:16416139-16448639 GCA_964019155.1 Osedax fenrisi | reverse complement strand
TACAGACGAGTCGAGTTTTATAATTATCATTTGTTTGTATCGGGTTTCATTATTTTACAAGTTGCAATTATTAATTTGACATCTAAATTCGCTATTTCACTATTAATATGATTCTAACGGAAGTGGTGAATATATCTCAATTATATAAAGCATGTGCTTGTATGTTCGTATGTATACTATATGTATTGGTATAGTAAAATAGTATATATATACACGTATATAAACGAGTATACACCACATAATATATGTATGTTTCCATCATATATTGTTTGGCGTATTGCACGCATTGCACGTGTATATACCGGCATACATATCTATAGATATTTAGGATATACCTGAATGTTCACAAATATATATATATATATATATTTATGTGACAAATATTATGAATGTGTGTATGTGTGTGATTGTGTGTGAGCGCGTGTGTTTGTATGTGTATATATATATATATATATATATATATATATATATATATATATATATGTATATATGTATGTATGTATTTATGTATGTATCTTTGTATTATTGTTATTGTTATTTTTATTTGGTGGAGTCCTTTCATCCCATCCAGGAACTTAGATGAAGTTTTCACTTATAACCATATATGACTCTAATTTCCCTTCGAAGCCGCTCTCATGTTAAGGCATCCATGGTTTTAACGAGAGCCGATCATTTATTTATACACAATTATATAAGATCACTTCTAAATAATATTGTAAGACCCATTTTATAAAATTAATTAACGAGGGTCTAACCCGTATCCTACTGCTTGTGTTATTTGACGCCTTAGCCACTGAGCCACACATGCAGTTATTATGGTATGTATGTATGTATGTATATATGTATGTATGTATGTATGTATGTATGTATGTATGTATGTATGTATGCATGTATGCGTGTATGTGTGTATGTGTGCATGTGGCTATGTATATGTGTAATTATGTATATATATATATATATATATATAACAAATATACACGATGTATAAAACACACATATAAAGACACACTGTTATATATGCGTTATATATGCGTATACGCTGATATAAAATGAACAAGTAAATTGTGACAACTCATCTAGCGAGACGAATATTCTCGTGGGACATATTTGATGGACATCTATGTCCCCTATATATCAGGTATTCTATAGTACCCGAACACGTATATAGGTACATGTACAGCAAATGAATAGATATATAATTAGTAACTGTTTCAGAATGAATTAAACCTAATTATTTTATCCATTAAATAATAGTCATGTAAACAGTACTACTATTTTATTTAGTAATATATTTATTTACTTATATTTACTTATATATATATATATATATATATATATATATATTAATGATATATTTATAATAATAATCATAATACGATTTTACCAGACTATAATCTATAAACAAATAGAAATGTTAATAGACAAATACAAATACAAACACACACACAATATTACATATATACATACAAGTTAATGTGGGTTTGTATATATATATATATATATATATATATAGATTTCACATTAATCAATTACTCATACATAAATATTAGTATGCCTAAATATTATAATATATGCAATATATTTTTATTATTTCCTTATTTTTAATATTTGCGTACATTTATAATTTATTTTTTAAATTATATTAAAAATAAAATATAAAGTTAATATTTTATAATAAAAAATGCTAAATTGATTATAATGAATACATTTTAATAAATACATATTGAATAAAATGACAATATATGGTCATTTTATTTTATATACCATATATCATTTAGATCGGTGATACCTTAAATAAATACATGGATTATGAATTTCAGTCATAACAATTATTTAATAACAAGGTATATACTATATATAGTATATATATGTGTGTCTGTGTGTTTTTTTTATGTATTTTTTAAATAACATGTGTAGTGTTGTGTACTATAGCAGTGTATATATATAAGTTATTTATTTAAAATCCAGCCTAGTGTCTAGCTCATTAACACCGGCGCAAAAATAACGTTTTCTCAATAAAACGCCGGGTCGTTAAACGGCTAATTACACACATGTCGCCGTGGTCAAGAATAACCGTGATGGTGTTGGCCATATTGAGCGTATCAGGCCCCGTACGAACTGACCGCAGTGGTGCTAGGTCATGGTACAGGGGGACATCGCGAGAGAGAGAGAGAACCCTTGCCGCCCGCAGGCCTACTTTAAACCTAGTACACGGGTGTGTGTGTATGAATCACCGTCACCGTCCTTACATATGTCAGCATCTTCACGCCGCATGCCCGCGGTTACAGGCGATGGTAGTAGTGTAGTGGTCAAGTGAGTGGTCAAGTGAGTGCTAGGTAGCCTAGGTAGAGTAGGTTCCGTTACTAAACTTTAGGTGTAATATCACACACACATGTGTGTATGTAGTGTGTGTGTGTGCGTGTGTGTGTGCGGCACACAGTGTGCGCGCATGGTGTAAGTGAACACTTGTAGCGAGGGAACGACTTATTCTAATGGTCGTGTATGCGTTTTATTATTATTGTATACACTACATTATATATATATATATATATTTATTTTATTTTATAATTTGTTTTCATTTATAATTATATATAATAGTTATAGTAGTGGGATTATTGCAGTGAATTTAAATAGTTATTATTCATATTTTAATTATCTGTTTATCTTTCTAATGCCTTAATATAAAACATATTTTACATATTATTAGACACATTTCTACATTTATTTATTCTATAGAAATACATATATATATATATATATATATATATATATATATATATATATATGTATATATATATACATACATTAAGTCATGATGCTGTACATATAGTACAACCAAAGATTGTTTTAATGATTCGCAAAATCCTTAGTACAACTGTATATAAATAATATAGAATTTGTATTTACATAATTACAGTATTTCTATTCGTGGAATATAGAATAGAAAATATGTAATATATTACTATATATATATATAGTATAATATATATATATATATATATATAATTAAAACTTATATTGCGCAATATATATACATGTATGTGTGCGCACATCCGAGAGTGAGTGTGTACCTCGTGTAGTGTGGTTGCTCGCGTAACGACATTCGATACGGCCACTACAGCTAGCGTATTATAGGCTATAGCACCCTAGCATCGTTATTATGGAGGCGTCTTTAGAGATCTCCGTCGGATAACGATGTGATGTTTGTCTGCACCCACTACTGCAACCACTACTTCATTAACTACTACCTCCACTAGTACATCCACTACTGCATCCACTACTACACTCACTACTACTACTGCATCCACTACTATAGTAGTATACACCCACTACTACTACTATACCCACTACTACACCCACTACTACAACCACTACTACAGCCACTACTGCATTAACTACTACAACCCCTATTGCATACATTACTGAATCCACTACTACACCCACTAGTGCAGCCACTACTACATCCACTACTACACCCACTACTACATCTACTACTGCAGCTAGATTACGTAATGTATACATCACCTGAAACGTCACTAATTTTGGATAGAGAGGGATGTCAAGATGGAGAGATAGAGGCGAGCGGATTTAGTGAATAGGAGAGAGAGAGGTGGTCGGATTTAGTGAATAGGAGAGAGAGAGGTGGTCGGATTTAGTGAATAGGAGAGAGAGAGGTGGTCGGATGTACTGAATAGGAGAGAGGGAGAGAGGGAGAGAGATCTGCGGATACGATACAATCGCTGGCGTCCGTAGACGGATGTGACGTAATGGTATTATGTCATCGCTCAGGCTGCGCATATTATTCAGCCACGCTTCACCCTGTTACGTAACACTAGGTCACTAGGTCGCTATAGTTACGTAATAGGCGACATGTATAACCTCCTGTATATATATATATATATATATAGTTATACCCTTCTATAGATGTAATCGCAGCAGATAATAGTTGTAATAATAATTTGTGTATAATTTAAGTATGGTTAATATGTAATATAAATATAATAGTATATTGAAGTATATTAAGTATATTAAATGCTATATTATGTAAAATCGTATTATATAAGTTGTTATAATATACTTTATAATTTCCGTATATCCCTAATAATTATGTTTACTTAGTGTATGCCATATAGGGAAACTATATTAATATTTAAAATATTCTATATATTCCCAGAATTATACGAATCCAAATACAACACAGTATACTGTATAAAATATATTTTATAATATATATATATATATAATATATATTATATATATAGAATATTTTAAATATTAAAATAGTTTCCCTATATATAGTTTACATTGTACTGTGTACAATGTACATGCACTTACACATATGTACTCTAAAGAGTTAATATCATCACAATAATGCATAATACATAATACTATTTGTACAGAATCTGTTACACTGAATCATCTATGATAAAACCTATAGCTAAAAGTATACTTTTAAAACGTACACACAAACGATTGCGCTCATGTACATATCCGCACTCACACTCGCACCTGCACACATTTACATACCAGTAATCGCACACATACCCACATACACACACGCACACACACACACACGCGTGTAATAGTCGTCAGTGATGAGTCCACTTCTAGCCGGTTACGGGGCCAATCTCCTATGCTATAATATGTCCTATATCTGCTGTGCAATGTAAACATTACATCGGTAAATAAACGCATTTATGGTCTACTACTACCACCACCACCACTACCGCCACCGCATTCACTTTTATAGCTTATATTCTGCTTAATTCTGCCTTCTTTGGTAAATAAACTTCGTGATCTAAATGAACATGACGGTTGCCAATTACGGCTCGGTAATTATAGTCTGCGCCACCGCCGTCGCGAGAGAGAATCAAACGAATTATTGGGGGCGCCACCGTATTAGCCGTTAGTCGGGTCGCGAAAATCCTTTTTTCTACGGTGTGTCTGTGCGTCGCCAACTTGCCTTTCGGGTATTCTGTGTACACTGTATACGACACCGCGTTTATAGGTGCATACGTGAGTGCAGTGAATCAATGATTATGTATAGTATTCGACATGAACGGTGTTCAGTGTATACATGCACTGTACATACATTTTACATCGTATAATTCAATACTCATATATGAGTATTTATATATATATAAAATAGTATGTATTAGTTTTATTAATAATAATAAAACACGTATTCACTTAGAAAGTGTCAGGTTAAAGTTTAATATTTAATTGTAAATATAAATAAAATATAAATAAATATTTAGCCAATACTGTCAACAATTAGGGTACAGCGAGTGCCTTTTTTCGGGTGTAAGTAGTGTCCACATAGCCGTACCCTAATTAGGGTACACTTTGAATAAATACGACCAGTACCTTAAAAATGATCAACTGTACCCTAAAGAATATTAGCTGGTTGTACCCTAATTATATGATACCGTGTATCCTAATGAAATTGTATGATATGTACCGTACTTGAATTGCATGATATGTAAATATAATAGTCACGTACCCTAATATTTAACATAGCTACACTAATAAATATATATATATATATATATATATATATATATACACTCTATAGAGTGTAACCTGTTGAGTTTAAAAGTCGTGTAGCCTATTTAGGGTACATGCAAATATGTTAACGATCAGTACCCTATAAATTGAATTCGCTTTACCCTATTGTTAACAGTGAAGATTAGATAAATCTTTGATATTCATAACATACCAACATATTAACATTGTATACATTTACTCTATATGCAATCATTGTTATTATACATATATATAATTAATTTAATATAGTTATTATGAATGTTGACATATATTAGCATTGCATGCATGAACCATGGTTCATTTCCATGCATGGTGTATTTATTTGTAATATATTATATTACATCACAAATGAATTATGTAATATCATTAATGGAATAACTATTTTAATTAATTTGATTAATTATATATATATATATTTATATATATTTATAACATTTTAAATATACAAAATGTTATTTGTTTTATGCGTTAAAACAGGTGTGTGTACACTGTACAGTTATATTTGTATTATATTTTAGTTTTATATACTATATATAGTTTATAAATATATAGTTTTAACTTGTATAATTAGTTTAATGGTATATTAATGTGTACATTATTATTATTTATAAAATAGTGATTTATAATTATGTATTCATAAATATATTCCTTAAAAAATATAATTAGTATAAGATAATAAGATAATAAAATTAATCCTATTATATGTATTGTAAGTAGGAAGTTTTCTAATTATTTATATTACATATATCAGACTCAATTTAATTAATTATGTCCTTTACATTTTATTTGTCATACATATTTTGTAGTATTTAAGACACTTATCACTGTAATTTATTAATGTATCCGTTATTAATAGTATTCATAAATTCTTCATCTATATATAATAATATAGTATCTTGTATACATATATGGTAGGTGTATATTCCAAGGTTTTAAATCCTATATATATATATATATATATATATATATATATTTGTCACATACTTATTTATTTGAAAAATATTATCACATATATGTGTATATACATGTGTATTACCACACCTATAGGAATATGTATTTTTGTTTGACAAATGATATGTATTAATGTAAATGTATATTATAAATGTGTTATAATTTAAATTCCATATGAAATACATTATATATATAATGTATTTCGGGTATACCCAGTACATTATAATGTTATTATAATTTAATTAGTATTATACGCATATACATTTCAACTAAAAAATATAAAAACAAGTATACAATATATATATATATTATATATAATTCGTACATATATATGGTTATATTGCTTACAATATTGTTAATTATAAAAAAAATTATTTGAGGTCTTTAAATGCATTCATCTTTGCATTGATTTAATTGAAATGAATTTAATTACACGTCATCCGTTGGCTAAGTATTTCCGGCCGCGATTCTACTGCTAAGATGTCGTCATGCGGGTGTACATTAATAAGTTCGCTTAATCATCGGGAGATTACGTAACGAACTTGTTTACGTTTGATGTTACATAATACCAATGATCGGCAGTGACTAAGTGAACTTTAGTCGCGAATAAACTTAATTATAATGCCAGAATTATTTCTAATTGCAATCCGCATCGGCGAAAAGAAAATAAACGAATTTAAAATATGTCGAGAAGTTATTACGTGACGTACAGCAGGCGGCGCTGGTGAGCAACGTGCGTACGTAAGCGAGCTCTAACGCACGCACGCCAACGCGCTCCGTACACTAGCGCCGACAAGTGTCAGTTCGCGTAATTAAAGCGCATAATTAATTAGATTAATTAGACCGTTATTCGGGATTCGCGGCGGCCGAGATGTTATCGTTATCTGCGTGCGTGCGTGCGTCGGGGGCGTGGCCTAGAGAACACCACCTAGCGGTCGAACTAACGACGACGACGACGGGGATGGGGAGGATGGGGAGGAAGTGGAGGCGGAGTTGGTATTGAGTCCACGGGGACCGCGGTCAACCGCCACGCGAGATGACATTCTCACGCGCGCGAAATCATTTACAGATGAGGTAGTACATAAATCCGCGAGAAGCATGCGCCGTACATCGTGCGCGGCGCTAACGCAGATCGCACCGATCTATTGTGATTTATTACTACAATAATAATGACGCGTATTCGAGGAAGGGTTTCATAATCGCTATGTTTATTAACCCACTTATGTGTCGATATTATAAAGTTTAAGTAGTATCCCTAGACTTGAAAGTAATGCAATTCCAAACTTTTGTTGCATATATGCATATGTATATATACAAATATATAAAATCAATATATTTTATTTATTATCCGGTAATATATTATACTATATATGGTAAATAAATACATGATTGTATATAAGTTGAAATGCTGCAAACACCGCACGAGATGTACTCGACGCACTAATAACTTGAGAATTTACCGTGTTTTAATGCACTATCGTGACCCCTAGGGTTACCCTTATAAGGTTATGATTAATTATACCTTATAAGGTTATGTTTAAAATGAACTCGAGCATACCCAAGTACATACACATATGTGTTTATAAACACATTATATATATATATATATATATATATATATATATATATATATATATATATATATAGTACTATAGTATGCTGTAGTTGTATTTATAAAGAATACAAGCTCATAACACGGAAAACCAACATTTAAATTAGTATTTAATCATGGTTAATTATATAATTTAATTAAGTATGGGTTTATACGAATATCCCGCTAATTTAAGTATCAATCAAACAACTACAATTATAATACACATATTTATGAGGTATAATAAGTGAGTAAACATATTTACCCTTATAATTATTTATCAATATAATTATAATATAACCAGGAAATTATAATTTATTATATGTCAAGAAGAATTAATACTAACAATAATTAATGAAATAAATTACATATATTAAATAAAAATATCATGGTACCTTGCCCAAGTAACTTATTATCATTATACTAATAATAATGATATATATATATATATATATATATATATATATATATTATAGTTTGGATTAATATTTAAATTATATATAATATAATATATACCTTCATAATAAATAAAAATATAAAATATTTACATATGCATTTTATTATATATAATATAATATATACCTTCATAATAAATAAAAATATAAAATATTTACATATGCATTTTATTATATATAATTAAATATATTTTATTATATATTATATATAATATATATATATATATATATATATATAATTAATATATATATATATATATATATATATATATATATAAACTATAAGTAAACTATATATATTTTATTATATATAATATAATATATACCTTCATAATAAATAAAAATATAAAATATTTACATATGCATTTTATTATATATAATTAAATATATTTTATTATATATTATATATAATATATATATATATATATATATATATATAATTAATATATATATATATATATATATATATATATATATAAACTATAAGTAAACTATATGTATATATATATATACACACCCTTATTATATATATAATGCTAACATATATGGTATACCTCCCCTTACATAACATACATATTAGGAGTGTTGCACTTCGTAAAGTATACTTAAATATATTACTACAGTAATGACAAATATGATTAAATATGAATACAGCAAAGAGTTGTGGTGTTTTGATATATCTTATATAAATATAGAACAATAATATGTGCAATGTAACCGTTAATTTAAAATAATAGTTACATTTAAAAATGTATATTATTATTTGTTTATAAAATTTCAATATTACTAGAATACTAGTAAATACTATTAATAGTATAATATATATATATATATATATATATATATATATATATATATATATATATATATACATATATATATATATATATATATATATATATATATATATATGTGTGTTATAATAACCATATAAATCATAAATGATTTTTCAAAAGTATACTTTATAAAATAACAAATAATAACAAATAAGTAGGTAATACAGACATACCACAGTCAATAATCAAATAAACTGGAAGAAAAGAACAACATAAAGTAATAGCAAATAAAATAATTATATATATATATATATTATACTTGAGTATAATTTTATATAATATATCTATATGTTTAAAGTATACTTATTGATATATCAATGTAAACAAATACGATTTATTAAACTAAGCGTTACCATGAACTATTATGAATGCGAACAATGTTTGCTATTCCGGATATTGGATTATATTTAGTTTCTACTATTGTGTAATATATATATATATATATATATATATATATTAAAAAATACTATTATTATACATAATAGCCATTTATATATTATAGTAAATGTATGTATTTGAATATAATATGTTGTCAATAATATATTAAAATTAAGTTAAAGATGGTGTACACCAAAATATATTTTCAGAAATAATCACCTAATAGCATTGTCGTTAATGACTAACTCCACAAAAGTTATCGCCACCATTCTATATAGTGTATAGGTATATGTGGTGTATATTATCTTGTATACCGTATTAACTGGCTCCAGATATTATTTCACTGCATATTATTAAATTTGCTCTTATCAACCAAATGTGCCTTGCTTTTAAATTCACATTCAATTTTTAAATTCAAATTCAATTTTTCAATACAAATTCAAATGTACAACTTATATTAATTTACGCGTATACACGAATAATACGTTTAAGAATATATTCTAAAATTAATTAATTATGAAATTAATTCCAGTAAATCTAAATTTATTCAATAAATGATCTTAATATATCTATATTATAATATACATGATTTATTCTTTTAATTTCGCAAAAATATAAATATAATTTTGTTAAATTAACTAAGTTTTATTTAAACAAAGAAACATTTTTAAAATTAATATAACAATGATTATAATAACAAAAATCCAAACTATATATAGTATACTATATATATATATATATAAAGTAGCTATATATATATAGTGAAATATAATATATTATATTGTAATATTTTTGTTTTAAAAAGTATTGTCGGTAATAAATAATGGAATATAATCATGTAAAAATGGTGAACTTACTCAATATATATATATATATATATATATATATATATTTCCGAAAAGTTTCAAGTAAGTAAATAACATGCACAATAACATTTTATTTTTGTATTATAATACTTACGGATGTATCGTGATTGAATAACTCTTAATATCATTAATAGTACTATTAGTACTAGTACTAGTATTATAGATAGTTAATATAAATATCTCTTATTGTAATATTTGTAATATTTAAAATTCCAATATATTCGTATTGTTTACATTTATTAAACTTAACATAATCATTATAACAAATATATTCGTGAAATTTGATAAAATACGAATATAATATCTGGATTAAATAATTAAAATATACTATATAACAAGGTTATAATAGTTATACATATATATATATATATATATATATATATATATATATATATATATATATATATATATATATATGTTATTCGCATAACCACATGCGATATTCGTTATAATATATAAATATTTTAAGTATCATACTTATTTTATTTATTAATATTATATTGTATTTTATAAATATATTTCTTATAAATATATATGTATGTATTAATATAATATAATATAATATTAATATCCCGTTATATATTCTGTATATTAATATTTAACATGAAGCGTTGCATAATATATATATATATATATATATATATATCGATAAGGTCAAAGTTATAATTACTAATTATATATATATATATATATATATATATATATATATATATATATATATATATATATATATATGTATAAACATAGTTGATATTAGTTAATTAATTGTTATGGTTTACTATACTAATTAATAATAAAACAATGACGAAATCTCCTAATCGAAGTGCGAGTACGATAAGCTACCACTGGTAACCACTGTAGTAACCACTGTAGTAATCACTATGGTGATGATGGTGGTGGTGTTGTACCGTTATCAGCTACCATTGCGGCTAATTCAGTGATAAGGTATCAGTAGGCGAACACCGCGGGCCCAGATAACAGGACCCCACCGTGTATACACGCTTGTTATCCACTAACCCGTGTGTAGTTCGTGGGGGTCGAGGGTCAGATAACGTATCGCTATCGCGTGTGTGTGTGTATAGATTAAAGGTAATACGTGGGGTTGGGCTTTACGAGACTAGATATAGACGAGTGAAAGATTAGTGGCGAATGAAGAGGATAACTCGGGAGGATAATTATCACGAAGTCACTATTAGTGGTATATAGGCGACGCCCACTTTACGCCCATTTCGAGAGTAGACCAATCACGGCCGATGCATACAATAGTAACGTATGCGCCATAATAAGAGCGGAAAAAAAACAGATTATAAAATAATAAACATTACTTATATCATTGTCTCTCGTTTTTTAACGAAAGATAAAATTATATTCAGAAAATTAAATAATATATAGTTCCAAATAAGGATATATATATATATACATATATGTATATCCTTATTTGGCATAGTACTATATTCAAATATATATTCTTAATATATGTGTACCTTTATAAGTAGCAAAATGTAAGAATATATTATATATAGTTAGTATAATACTTATAATATTGTCACATATATCATATATAATATATGTATAATATCGTGTATATATATATATATATATATATATATATATATATATATATATATATATATATTGGTGGAGACCTGTATACTTATTTTATTTGCCATTACTTTATGTTGTTCTTTTCTTCCAGTTTATTTGATTATTGACTGTGGTATGTCTGTATTACCTACTTATTTGTTATTATTTGTTATTTTATAAAGTACACTTTTGAAAAATCATTTATCATTTATATTTAATCATTTATCAGATATTATGAATACGTATATCTATAGGTATTTAAATGCATATTCATCATTAATATGTATAGCTATAGCTAGCATCAGTTGTGCTTATTAATAATACAGATAATGTTTAATTTGAATTTCGAAATTATATTAATAATATATTCTATATGAAAAATCAACTGAAATGTAATAGATATAACAATTATATATATATATATAAACAATGATGGTTATTTACCTTTATATATATAAATTTTATATTATAAACAATGAAAGTGGTATATATACAAATACATATATATATGTATTTGTATATATATAAATATAATTGTTATGCCAGATATTATTTATTTCATGGCGCCTGTATAAAATTGTATTTTTATAATTATTAACATAGATATTATATAGCATTATAACATGCATAACATGCCCATATATATATATATATATATATATATACATGTATATATATAAATCATACAAAATATATTATATTTACATACAAAACGTATTCATATTCCACCCGAGTGCAATATTGTGGAATATATGGATTCGTGCACGAATGCATTGACGGAAAATATTGTTCTTATATCATATATGTATACTATTATATTGATAAGAGTTATATAATACTCCATTTAATACGGCGCCACGAATAATATGGAACGGGTATAGCCGTATATATAATATATGGGTATACCTATAGGTACTATAGTAAAACTTCGTTAAACTGAAGTACGCTTTTTATGATACACCTAGTGCGCGTGTATATACGCGCATATATGCACACATTATTAGTATTGTGTATACACATACCCTATAGGGTATACATTAATGGCACGCGTGGTTTGTGTTCTAATGTATATTCTAATCTATTATCATATCTATAAATAGAACAATATATATATATTTTTTATTTTATTTATAGAACAATATATATATATTTTTTATTTTATTTATTTAAAATATTTTATTGACTACAAAATCACGTGGTGGTTATGGGCGTCATGAGAAGGAAACAAAAATAAAATAAATAAAGTACAATAAAAATAAAGGAAAAGGACAATAAAAATAAAGGAAAAGGGTAAAAATAAAGGAAAATGGTATATATATATTATAATATTTAATATTTTTAATTTTTCTTTAAATTTTCTATACTTTTGTAATACTAATTGTATATATACATATAGATAACCTATTATTAATATACATATATGTATCAATGATTATTATGTTAACAAAATAAAATAGTAAATATTAATTTATAAAGTTATAACTTTATATATAAGTTATAAATATAGTTATATATGATCGATAAAACACATCGTAGAGTACATATACTCTTGCAAGAATAAATTTAAATTAATTAAAACTTTATAAATTAATATTTACTATTTTATTTTGTTAACATAATAATCATTGATATATATATATGTATATTAATAATAGGTTATCTATATATATATATATATATATATATATATATATATATATATATATATATATATATATATATCTATATGTATATGCATGCACGACTTAACAAAAATATTTAATTAATATTGTAATTAAATATCATATATTAAATATCGTTTTAATAACAGTTATTTTTTAGTATTATAATTATTATATGCGTGTTCCAGATATTCTCTAACAATTTTAAGTACAACATGCATTATTAATATATTAATTTATAAATGAGTAAAAAAATAATCATTAATGTAATTTGGTACTTTATTATCTCTATATAGAGCTAAAAAAAGATTTGTCTGAAGATTATAGTTACTTCTCAAAATCTTTGCAGATACGGGTAAATCTAACATTCATTTTATCCCACGGGATAGATAAGCTAACGTATTTTTTAAGGGAGTAATTTAAAATGTGTAAAATTAATTATAGCATTATAGTATTATATATATATATATACTATTATAATTGTATATTATTAATGTATTATATATGATAGTTATTAAATATATATATTTCAATATAATAAAATATATTATTTATATTTTTACATAATTTGTGAAATTAAGGAGTATATATATACTATATATACATTGAATTAAATTAATAATAAATTAAAATAAATCATATACATTAAGGACCTTAAATATATTAAATATATATATATATATATATATGTATATATTTAATGTAGATATCTTTTTAAATTTATTTATTATTTAATTACTAAAGAATATATCATATAAAGGCATTATATTTGCTGTTTTAGATGAATTAATGAATTAATTATATAGTAATTATTTAATTATTAATTAAAAGATTAAATTTATAAATTTATATTTCAATATTATAATATAATTTTTAGTTTTTGGATTAATTTTAAACAGATGTACACTTAAAATTTTAGAATATATAGTAATCAACCTCTATAGAGGTTTTGTATACAATGAATCGGTTGTTCCAGCAAATAATGTTATTTTATAGATATTTCGTTGTAATGAGCTTACAAAATATATTTGTGTATAATATTCAATTATAATATGTCATTAATAATAGGTATGTATACTTATTATATATATATATATATATATATATATATATATATATATATATATATATATATATATACAGTCAACTCTCGGTAAGTCGGACTTCTCGATAAGTCGGACACATTTAGTTGGTTTGGTTGGATTTGTATCTAGATCCATGTTAAATTAATCGGATAAGTCGGATAAGTTTGATTGGATAAGTCGGACTTTTCTATAAGTCGGAAACATATTATATAAAATGTATGATATTTATACTGGATAAGTAGGACTTTTTATAAAATGTCAGAAATGTTCAATTTGAATAATGTATATTATAATTTTAGTAAGTATACTTACTATATTATAATATTATTAAATACCACATTTTATGTTATTGATATTTGCATAATTCCACATTTTGGTAACCATTTAACTCACGCTGCACGTCGCATGCATGTCTTATTTACATGATATTATTAATTTCGGATAAGTCGGGCATCACGCTAAGTCGGACAATTTTCCCGGTCCCTTGCGAGTCCGACGTATATGGAGTTGACTGTGTATATATATATATATATATATATATATATATAATAATAATAATATTATCTTTAACACATGAGTATATATATATATATATACATGGGTTATTAGCTAACATATTTAATTACGCTGAATACTGACACGCCACGATATATGCTATCCACAATAACAATGCTGCATCCATCATGTATGACGTCATGCAGCCATCATCACGTGTGACGTCACGGTGTCAATCTTAAATCTAAAAATAAATTATTAACAGGTCAACATATCGACAATTAAATCCAGTCGAAAATGTTAACAAAATAGTTACTTTAATTTATAATTGATACATTTATAAATATAATTGCACATATATCATATATGATATATGTACCTATAGGTGCACGTGTACCTATAGGTGCACGTGTACCTATACGTACACATAAGTGGACTACTGTCCGAGTCGGATAGTCCGACTGGTCATGTTACAAATACGGCATATAACTGATAATTTATTCTGCTACAAAACTCACATACTAACTATATCTTTTAATACCGTTAACATTTAATTGTATATGACATTATCATTATATTTGGAAAAATGGCCATATATGGCTAAATTATCATAAATTCGTTAAATGTAAACTAAAGAGTTATAAACATCTTATTGTATTGGAAATATGATTGTATCACATATCGTTGTATCGAGGTTTTATAAATAAAATATACACATATCCAACATAGTTGTATGGCGTACATTTCTAGCTAATATTCCTATATAGGTATACCTTATATGACTTATATATATACCTATATATATATTGATCTATAGATCAATTAGTATGACCATATTATAAAGGAAAATTCGTAGTATACTAGTATATATATAGTACGATATACTACCTATATATATATATATATATATATATATAGGTTCATTATATTAAGGTTTTATCGTATATAACATTAAGTATACTTAATAACTATAGTTATAAATTATATTATAGTTTATATTTAATAATTTTACTAATATTAATATAAATATGTAATAAGTGAGTTATAATATAATGTTTGTTATTTTTGTTAAATAAATAGTTTAGTCACACATTGATCATATATATATATATATATGTATATATGATAAAACCAGTGGAAATGTATTATTTATAAAAAATACGGTCTAATAACCATAATACATATTTTAAATAATAAAATAAAATATATTTATTAACAGGGTAAGTATAATTTAAATAATATTCTCGATTCTTTTAGATAATAGTGTGTCAAATTACAATGCATTATATGTTATCCCTTATCACATTTTATAAAAGTTATACCCCCTCAAAGATAATAAACTAGTTCATAAATTGCTGAATTTCACTGAATTCGTTCTACTCTACAGCGGATGTACACAAACATATAGATATATAGATAGATAGATAGATAGATCAACAGTTTATTGAATTACTGGTTATATATAAAGACATTTATAATTATATATAAACATATCATTATAAAACATATATAAACAAAATATATAAATTTGATAACACGATACAAAAAACATGAAATAAACGGAGAAATAAAATAAAAATTAAACATTGTATTATACTAGCCGTAGAGATATACATACATTCTTTAACGAGTAATGCACGGAGTATGTATACACAACTTATTCATACGACGTGCATGAATAAAGTTGTGTGAAACACATGTATTACGAGAATACAAACCAGGGAACACTGTACGCATGACTAGAACCATATAGATAGTTTAGCTATAGCTAAAGTATATACACTCGCACACACACCTGTATTGTGTTCTATTTGGTATCCTATAGGGTATATATACCCTATAGGTTATACCCCATATATATATATATATATATATATATATATATCCAATGGTGGTATGATATCTCAAATTGTTAAGGATATATGAACGTATATATAATACAGATAATGAATTATAGAAACTAATATATGCGACTAATACATGCATGCATTGCAAACAAGTATGTGATTGTCTATATATAAATTTGATTTTTTATATAAATATGATTTATGTTAATTATAGCAGTGAGGGGAAATCCTTATCTATTATATAAAATATATTTTATATAATATATATAATATTTATATGTATATATATATATAATATATATATATATATATATATATATATATATATATATATATATATATATATATATATATATATATATATTATACATATGCAAATGCAGCTTATTCCCGAACACTCTTCAAACTGTTTTTTTAAATAGTTTGTAATTTAAAATATATACAAATTAACACTGTATTAAAATAATGATAATACTTGTTACATATATAAAATATAAGTCAATTTTACTGCCTGATGCTGTTTTGTGTTCTTCTTTTGTATCCTCTTGTCTACTAAGCTCTCCCGTATCTTCGATAACATCAGCTCTAAATTGGCGCAATCACCGATGACCCTTTATGCTCCTATAACGACTAACCCTATATCTTGTAAACTCTCTTGTTTCACTCCTCCTTCTATTACTGAAATCCGTAACTTTATTCTCACTGCTAATTCCACTTCCCCAATTGACCCATTACCACTCGTTGTTTTTAAGAACATTGTCCCTATAACTGAAAATACGATACTTTAATTGATCTCTCGATCACTTGACGATGGAATCATGGTTAGATCCCTGAATTATGCCATCATTAAGCCCATCCTTAAAAAATCGTCTCTTAATCCAGATGTATTGACCAATTAGCGACCGATATCTGTTAGATATCTTTCAGATAGCTCACAACTTCCAATAATAATTAAGATAATGGAACGTGTGGTCAGTCGTCAGCTCATCAATTACCTTGAAAATAACAATCTGCTTGATTACTTTCAAATGCTTATAGAAAATCTTTCTCTACTGCCCTCACCCATGTCACTGACATGATTCAAAGTAGCTTGACTTAATCTTATTGCGTACAACTACTCCTGATTGACCTTTCTAGTGCCTTTGACATGCTCAACCATTCGATCATAATTTATCGTATCATCTAACTTGGTATTGAAGGTTCCCCCCTTAAGTGGCTGATGTCGTTCATCACTGATCGAACTTCGTCTATTAAAATCAATAATTTCATATCACCTCCCACCAAAATTATTGAAGGGGTCCCTCGGGGTTCAGTTCGTGGCCCACTTCTCTTCTCTATATACGTACGTCCTATCTCTAATATTATTCGCATATACCCTAATATATATTACCACATCTATGCTGATGACATTCAACTACTACTGAAACTGCCCATTGACCTTATGAACTCTAACTCGGAGCTGTCAGATTGTACCTCTGAGATTACTTACTGGTTACTAACTAATGACCTCTTAGTCAATACTTCCAAAACTGAACTTCTTAACATCTCGAAGGTACCTGTCACTTTCCCTACTCTGTCAATTGACGGTATAATAATTAAGCCTTCTGAATCTGTGCGAAATCTTGATATTTTAATTGATGGTACTCTATCGTACGGTGCTCATATCAATGCAATCTATATATCCGCTAATCTCTATTTGAGAAAATTCGTTACATCAAAAACTATTGTTCGCCCAACATCACTAAGCGCCTTATCAACGCCCTAGTATTATCTCGAATAGACTATTGCTGATCTCTAACTCCCAAGTTATAAAATTTGACCGAATTATTCGCTCATCCGTAAGATTAATTCATAGGCTTAAGCGACGCGATCATGCTTTAACTGACACCCACCAATACAATATGAAATGGCTATCGTTTAGAAAACGGTGTCAATTTAGGCTTTTCTGCTTAACACAGAAAATACTATTCATAGGCAGACCTGCATACTTACGTGAATTGATCACTCGTCGCAACATCCTCCCACATCTGCGCTCGTCTGATTCCACTCTACTTGACTTACCTGTTACTCGTAATGTGATACGTTCTCGCTCCTTTACAAGCATGGCTCCTACTACATGGAATCTGTTGCCTTACCGCATACGAAGATTGAAGTCGCCTCACGTATTTGCTAATAGTCTCAAAGACTATTTAAATGTAAACTTAAAGTAACCCTTTCCTTGATGTTGATCTGGTTCCATCTCTATTTTTATATATTATAGTGCTACCTTATTTACTGTTATTGTTTCATTTTGTTTGTTCGTTCCCAACACATGTGAGGGTAATCTTTCTTTACCATACTTGGTGTATAAATAAACCATCCTATCCTATCCTATCCTATATTATCGTGTATTTAATATATATATATATATTATATCTTAAATATGTTTATTACATTATCGATTCATTAGAAAGATATAACAGATTGTATATATATATATATATATATACTATATATATATACTATATATATATATACTATATAAATAGTTATTTATTTTTATTTATTTTAACTAATAAAATATAAGTGTATACATGTAGGGGAGAAGTACTCCAATACCGACAACCTAACAATAAATCACCATCATAAATCACCATTATAATATCAGCTGATAATAAATCATCAACCCAAGCAATCTTCCTTGACCTTTCCTCTGTATTCGATACCCTTGACCACGATATCCTTTTAACCCGACTAGAACAAACAGGAATTACCGGAACTGTGCTAAAATGGATCTCTAACTTTATTCGTGATCGCTACTTTTAGGTCAAAATTCATGAACAATTTTCATCACCACGCAAACTGTATTATGGTATTCCTCGAGGTTCTATCCTCTCGTCCATCATCTTCGTGATTTACCTACTACCCCTCTCAAGTATACTAAATACATTCCCCAATGTTCACTACACACTCTACGCCGACGATATTGAATTACACTCCGAAACCACAAACTCTACTGAATTATAACTCTGCATGGATACTATACACAACTGGCTAACATATAAATACTTACAACTTAACGCTAATAAAACCGAACTACTAAACATTAACGCTAACTCCAACTTATACAATTTTCCAATACTCTACATTGACTCTTCACTACTCACTCCGTCTTCTATAGAAGATATACCGTTAAGTATATTGGGATTACCCTCAAACCTATATTATACTCTGATGTTCATATAACTTCACTAATAAAGAAAACCTAGCACTTCGTAATATAATATTAGGAAAATTCGACCTTTCATTGACTTCCCTACAGCCAAACTCCTCACGCACTCACTTGTTCTATCTAGACTAAATTATTGTAACACCTTCCTCATTGGTACAAAAACTGCCTCTATTACTAAACTAGATCGAACTATCAACAGATCTATACGAACCATATACCAACTAAAAAGTACTGACTATACTACCTCTGCAGAGGTCACATGTGACCAACCTGCGACTATAACTTAACTGGCTTACTACAACTCAATAAATTAACTATAAAACACTGACTCTTCTCCATAAAATACTGATAACCACCGAACCCACTCCAATATTTGACGACTTTATATATAGTAATAACACCCGTCTACTGCGATACTCCTATACACCAATCCTAGAAGAACCACCTTACAAATTTACCAAATTTGGAAAAAAAAAACTCTTTACATGAAGGCTTCGAATCTCTAGAACAGGCTACCGAGAAATGTAATGACAATAGATATGAACTTCTCAATATTCAAAAAAAGAATAAAGATATTTATCATTGAAAACCCCATTATATAAACCCCCACTTCTATTATATCCAAATTCTTTGTTTTACCTCGTATATTTGTTTTCTCGTTTTTCATATTTGTTTTCGTTCTCACACTCTCAATAATATAATATTATTTGAGTGTCTAAATAAATACCTATCATCATCATCATCATCATAACTTTATTATTTCTCAATTAAATATTTCCAAATTTATTAGTATTAAGTAGGTATATACATATAATATCTATTTTAAAATCATATTTAGCTTGTTTAACTCTGAGATAACAGGGGTGTCGATAGTATGCAATCTGGGTGAAAATGTATGAAAATGTATGTTGTTTAGGTAAAAGTATATTACTTTGTAAAAAATTATGAATAATAGAAAATATTTGTGGCATATTGTAAAATATAATTAGATATATAAGATTAATTTTAAATATTTAAAATACCTATATTTATAAATGATTCAGAATCGATATTGTACTTCAAAAATTTCATAAATTTAGTTGTTTGAGTTGTAACGAAAAAATCAGTTTTTTGTTTATAATTAAAAAAATATAAATATTAAAAAAAAATTATACTTAAATTAATTAGAATTATATTGATTAACATTTCATACATTAATTATATTTTGATTGGAATTATATTTTAGGAGATCTATATGGTGTCGATATTACGTGCATGTCGATATTATATCACTCTCCCCTATATACATATATACATTATGAATACTTATATATTATGTATACCAATATTTCCAAATAAATTTGTAATATATTTTAAAGTTTAAAATATTCTGAATTAATGTATCTGTAATTAAGATATATCATATATATATATTTATATATGTTTATTTATATTTTTTTTAAATCTTAGTTTGTTGTTGTTGTTCAGTATAGTTTCCTGATTTGTTTATTTATTATATTCGTATTATCAGTTAGTATCGAAATTTAAATTATTTTAATGATGTTTTTGTATTTTTATTTTTTTATACCTACACTAATTTTATTTATTGTTATCTTTTATTTTATAGTTTATTTAATTATTAAATGATGATTTAATCAATAACGAGTTGACATATATCACAATTTTATCATATTATATTTATCTTAGTGTAAACAGGAAGTCAACCTTATTATTATTATTATATATATTTTATATTCCACAATATTCACATTCCATTATATTTATATAATGGAATTAAATTATTTGATATCTGTCAACAAGTTAAATTAAGGGTAATTGTCTCGACAAGCAGCAATGCTTCTACAATTACACAGGTACTTGTACCTAAATCTGATAATAATAATAATAATAATAATAATAATAATAATAATAATATATATATATATATATATATATATATATATATACATATATATATATACATATACACTATGTATACATAGTGTACTATTACATGTAAGTGTACTTATTTAATATGAAACATCTTAATACAATGACTACAGATAAGTGACTGCAATATTCGATATCCTATATATACACCTCTGTGTTCCGTACGTAGCTATATCTAGTCGATACAGGAGTAACGCCGGTGCCTAATGTGCTCTGGCTGTCGGTGTTACCTTATAAGGTATTACCGTATGCTATTAAGTTCACTTAAATAAGTATTATTAATATTTGTATTCTTATACTTTCGTTATCATATATTACAAATAATTATTAAAAAATAATGAGTTGATCTCATTGTGTAGATATTATTAATAATAAAAGTTAGGAATATTCTACGTATATTCTATGGATATATGTATTGAATATTCTATTCCATTATCCATATATCTTATATATATATCGTATCATATGATTTCAAATATTTTATAGAGATATAGATTGTCACCTAAATTCCTAAATCATAATAAAATAAAGACCATAGATATTTGATGAAATAATGACCAGAGAACTAAAATCTTAACAACATGAATAATATAAGTGCGATTAAAAGTTCAATAATTGGAAAAATCACATTGAACACCCTTAATAATCGTAATTAAACTGAATTCATATTACTATATATATATTGAATTGAATTGAATTGAATTGTTTATTTAAACACCAATATAGCGGGTGCCCTTTCTGGTGTATAATAATAACGAAAAAGAATAAAAACAAACGAATAGAAAATACAAAATAACAAAAATTTAAATTAAATAGATTTAGATATAAAGATTAAATAACGCGTATACATAAATAAATTAAGAAGTGTTTAAATAATGTTTTAGTTTCTTTCTAAAACAATATAAGGACCTTCAGTAAGTCATACGGTAGGACGTTCCATATGCGAGGAAAAGCTTAGGAGAATGCCCGATTACTAAATCCATTGAATAAAGTATTGCTCTCCAACAGTATTGCATCAGATGTTCGAATCTTCTTCAGTATGCGACGACGTTTCAGTTGAGTATGCAGATAGTCAGGCTTACCTAGGAATATAGATTTATGAGCTAGACAGAGTAAACGATATTTGCATCGCTTTCTAAATAATAGCCATTTAAGATTATGTTGGTGTTCATCTGTTTTCAAATGTTTACTACGATTGATATTATAAATAAGGCGTATAGAAGCGCGAATAATTCTATCAATCTTTTTGACCTCTTATTCTTTTAAGTCACTAAATAATGATCCGCAATAATCAATTCTGGATAATACTATAGCATTAATAAGTAGTTTAGTAATACGCTTAGAGCAATACCCAACATATATATATATATATATATATATATATATTCAATATATTGTCATAATCCACGAAAGTATTCGTTTTACGTCGACACAAGTATGACGCAAGTTTGACAATACAATTTCATAAATAATGTTAATTAATATTACGATATGTAACGATTATTTTTCAAATTTATCTACATATATATTATTTCTCTTAATCGACGTCGTCTTGGTACTATTTTGGCGAGCGAAGCGAGCCATCAGACCTTCTACGAGCGAAGCGAGCCCCGAGATATAGCGTAAGCTATATCGAGAAATTTCAAACTTTTTCCATATTTATAAATCTAATACCCTCTAGATAATAAATCGTCGATAATATTTATATATATCGATTATATAATTAGGACACGGTTAGTATAGGTGATATAACATATAATTTTACATATTTATATATTTAAATAATCTCTATTCATCGATCGAGGCATTCTATTGTTCTCTCGATTCTCTATGGCGGAGATAGGTAAAAATCTCTATATCGCGTATACGGACGACATAAAATACGTTATATACGAAAAAATTTCACCGGTTACTAATATTACTCGAACCCTAATAATACTAGATTTCGTTAAATTTAAATTTCGAGTTTATAAAAAAAAATGTCCTATCTCCGCCGTTAAAAAAAAAATTACGAAATATTTTCGTTAACTTACAAATTCTACGGGCGATCTTATATCGCGTATACGGACGACATAAATACGTTATATACGCATTTTTTTCGACAGATACTATTAATACTTCGACTCCAATAATACTAGATTTCGTTAAAGTTAAATTTCGAGATTATAAATTTTTTTTTCCTATCTCCGCCGTTAAAAAAAAAATTACGAAATATTTTCGTTAACGTAAAAATTCTACGGGCGATCTTATAGCGCGTATACGGGCGTTATAAGAAAATACGTTATATACGCATTTTTTTCGCGATATATTAAATCTATACTAAATAGATACTAAATTAGTAATAATATTACGATATAATTACGATATAATTAGTAAACGAGTAATATATACTATACGTACTATATTTATATGTTTATATATTTATTCTATTTATAAATATTCTATTCATCGATCGAGGCATTATATTGTTCTCTCTATTCTCTATGGCGGAGATAGGTAGAAAGTCTATATCGCGTATACGGACGACATAAAATACGTTATATACGATTTTTTTTCGCCCGATACTACTATTACTCGAACCCCTACGATACTAGATTTCGTTAAATTTAAATTTCGAGTTTATAAAAAAAAATGTCCTATCTCTACCGTGTAAAAATTTAAATTTATAATATTCGTATCGCGTAAAAAAATCGATAATATATAGATATAATTATAAAAATAACATTTATGACGAGTATTAATATATATCGTACGTACTAAATTTCAGTTATTCGGTTTAACAAGTTTATAATAATTATTTCCTATCTCCGCCATATAAAAATAAATTATTAAAATTATTAGGTGATGTAAAAAATCAAAATCCACGATAATGATTCGATTTCAATAATTTTAACTTTATTACATAGATAATTAAAATATAATATCGTGGTATAAGTTGTGATATATAATATTTAATATTCTTCGAGTTATGGCCGAAATAGTGAAAAATACATGATTTTAGAGTGGTAAATTTGACCGATTTCCGTTAATGCGTTCGCTTCGATTATAATTTCAACGGATGCGGAGTACGAAAGTACCTAAAATAAAATGAGAAAAACCATTAATATATGAAGCATTTGGGGTACGGATCGGTTTTAATTTTTCAACAAAATTCATCATAATTTGAAAAAAATTTGAAATTTATATAAAAAAAAAAATTCTAATTTCTATTCTATAATGTTAAGAGTGATTAGTAGATATAAATGTAGCCATCCGATATGCACTTACTATGATTATTCGCCACATAAATGGCTTTAAAAAGTATATTTCCTATCTCCACCATGTAAAAATTTGAATTTATAATATTTGTATCATGTAAAACATAGATAATCTATAATAATCATTGGATTTCCATATTTGTAACTTTATAATTTATAGTATAATTAATATAATTTCATTATTTTTTACTTATTTTAATAATAATATAATATCTAGATACTAAAATAATTTAAATATTATCGAAAAGTATAGTAGTGTAAATATTATGAACTAATACATTTAATTATATTATAAATTTATAAATTTATAACAACAATTATAAATTT
The DNA here is from genome assembly GCA_964019155.1 of Osedax fenrisi. Taxonomy (NCBI): domain Eukaryota; kingdom Metazoa; phylum Annelida; class Polychaeta; order Sabellida; family Siboglinidae; genus Osedax; species Osedax fenrisi. The sequence goes on along the minus strand of OZ025244.1, from coordinate 16,422,619 downwards.
ATTAATATGTATATTCATTCGATGTGATAATACATATATTATATAAGCATTATTTACTTATTTTATTATTATTATACTATCTATATAATAAAATACTATAAATATATACGAATAATTCATTAACGTAACTATTATTTACAAATATATATAATTATATTTATATTTTTATAATTTTATAACACAAATTATATATTTATAAAATATGAAATTCTAATAACTTATTTTATAACAGTATCATAAAGTTTATTTTACTTATTTTATTATTACTATACTATCTAATTAATAAATTAATATTAATATTATCGAATAAGTCATTAGATTAATCGGTATTAATTATTATATTTATATTAATTAATTATATTTTAAAATTTTACAAAAAAAAATATATCTTTATAAAATAGATATACTTATAACAATAAGATTACTAACTATTATAAATATATATCATAAGTACTAGATTTCAGTTATTCGGTTTAACGAGTTTATAATAATTATTTCCTATCTCCGCCATGTAAAAATATATTCTTAAAATTATCAGGTAATGTAAAAAATCAAAATCCACAATAATGAATCGATTTCAATAATTTTAACTTTATTACATAGGTAATTAAAATATAATATCGTGGTATAAATTGTGATATTTAATATTTAATATTCTTCGAGTTATGGCCGAAATAATGAAAAATACGTGATTTTAGAATGGTAAATTTGACCGACTTCCGGTAATGCGTTCGCTTCGATTATAATTTAAACGGATGCGGAGTACGAAAGTACCTAAAATAAAATGAGAAAAACCATTAATATATGAAGCATTTGGGGTACGGATCGGTTTTAATTTTTCACCAAATTTCATCATACAATATTATATTGGGTATATGTAGAATATATAAATAGCAAAAATTCGAGTGTAGAATTTAATAATAATCAGAATTAAAGCGTTAATTTTAAACGTTTTAATATTCAATATAAATTTGAAAAATAATCGTTACATATCGTAATATTAATTAACATTATTTATGAAATTGTATTGTCAAACTTGCGTCATACTTGTGTCGACGTAAAACGAATACTTTCGTGGAATATGACAATTTACAATATATATGTAGGTATGTACCATTGGGTTATACTATAATATAAATAATTAAATCGCAGTGTTATGGTATTAAATCACCGTATTGCTATTACTTATTTAACGATGTTATATGTTATAAAGTTTACTTATTGACGTCACGAAGAAAAAATAGAGTACTTAGAATCGAAAAAAAAATAAGCAAGAATATAAACAAGAAAACAAAATGAGTATATAATAAATAATAATACGAAAAAAACGGCATCTAATACGCCTACTAATAGTCGCGCCTCGAATAATGAGTGACGTGTCGTGTTCTGTACATAATAAGGGGTTTATTACATAGTAAAGCTTGCAAGGTTTTGGTATTATTACAGAGAAAGTGTAGAATATGAGGTATTATTTGTTATACATTTAAAGGTATACATACTTAATAGGCTAGCCTATATAGCTATACCTATACATACATACCTAGATCCCTGGCTCCGAGATTTGAACATTTGTATTATGTATGAAATGCATTATAATTTTATCATTGAGTTAATCCTATATATATATATATATATATATATATAGGGGCGTCTGAACGATATTTTTTATGGGGGGGGACTATTTATTTATATTTTATATTATATATCCTATTATTTATTACTAATATAATTACTAACTATATCTTATTAATATCGTATACCTCTTTAGTCTATGTTAACCCTTTAATATGCAATTAATAATATTTAATTTGTATAACAATGAGTAGGAATATATTAGAAAATAAATAATAAACATTACATAATTTATTATTATATAAATATAGATTTTTATTTATAAATATACCCATCTCAATTGTGTGAATTATTTTTTGATTGATATTTGCCAATACTAATGCATTTATTCTACTATCTAGCATAATAGATCGTAACAACGTATTTATTTTTCGTAGCTTACTAAATCCACGCTAACATGACACATAACTTGAGGGGAAAACCAATAAAATTTGATCAAATCTCTTATGTCAGAAAATATGTTTTGAATTTTAGAAGATTGTTCCATCATGTATATGTTTATCCTCATCATATATGATGAGGATAAACATATACATGATGGAACAATCTTCTAATATACCATATATGGTATTGCACTTATTGATTGATTTGAACATATGGAAATTCGATCTTTCAATCGTTAATTCTTCATACATTTTGTAATAACATCTGTTTAGTGTAGACAATTAATAGGATTAATAAGATTAATCTAAAAATTTTCATGAATTATATTATTTGTAATAATGATTACTTTAATTTATAAGAATGTTAAAATAATGTTTTCTTAGTATAAAATTTGGTTTTAATTTTCATCATTATGTAATCAAACAACTCAGTATATTTTATTCTGTAAATATTAATGATAAAGTATATTAACATATTAACTGATAATATCTAATCAAATTATTATATTAACATAACATTAATAATGTTATATTATGTTATCTAGATGAGGTATACCTTACATAGTCTTTTGAACTTTCATTACTATTCATCTCATACATATTTATAATAATTTATATTATATGTCTTACTATTATTCTCTGAATTAGATATACTTAGATATACTTAGAAAATTAAATTATATATATTTAAAATAAAAATAAATTATTATAATATTTTATTATAAACATTTATTATAACCTATTTTGTATTTTATAAAATGTTTTATATAATATGTTTATAAAAGTGTGTTATTAACCTTGAATCAATATAAAAACTTGTATATATAAAATATAAAATACTTTTGTTTCTATATCTTCAATCAATGTGTGCACATTATTTCTATCATTATTCAATTTAATTAGAATCATATTTACTATTATCTGATCCTTTATGTTTATTTATTATTGATTTTTATTATGATTATATAAAATTATAATCATATATGCTTTCTTACCTTACCTTACCAGGTCGAGCTTGCTCGGCATTTCTTGACACGTTCCATCCATCCTTTTCTATCGTTCATCGCGGTTGGAATCTCATCTATATTTCATCCGGTATCCTCCAGTAGTTGATCGATGTACGTCTTGGCAGGTCGTCCTCTTTGCTATTTGCTGTGAGTTGGTTGCCAGAGAAGTACATCACTTGCTAGCTCATCTTTGCTTCGCCAACAATGGCTTGCAAATCGTAGGCGTTGTTTCCGAATAGAGGCTGATATTCTTGGGATTTCAAGATAGAGGTATTTGTTAGAGATGTGATCTTTCCAGGATTTATTGAGTGCAGCACGGAGCATGCGAGTATATGCTCCATCCAGTCTTTTTTCCAACGTTGCTGTTAGAGTCCAAGTCGTCGCACCATACACTAGTACTGATTCCACCGCAGCTCGGAAAAAACTTCTTTTGAGATTTTCTGATAGATTTGATTTCCACAGTATATTCATACTATTCAGTGCAGCCCAGGCTTTTGCTATTCTTGTATTGATATCATTTTCAGTATTTGCAATGTAGCTGCCGAGATATTTGAAATTGTCTACGTTTTTGATAGAATTTCCATTTCTGCTTATCATGTTGTCACTCTTTGAATTTAGGCTCATAAACTCAGTTTTATCTGAGTTTATTTTCAGTCCAATGTCTTCTGCAGCTTCTTCGATTTGATGTAGCATTTTCTCAGCATCTTTTATTGTATCTACAGTAACTGCAATATCGTCTGCGTAGTCAATGTCGGTAATATGTATAGCTGGATGTCGACTGCTTCTTCTTTGTTAAAGTGTAAAGCCTAGATTAATATTATCATCTATGGAGTGTTTTAGTATATAGTCAAGGCAGATTATGAATAAATACGGAGCCAATGTATCTCCTTGTAGGACACCGGTCGTAATTTCAAAATAAGGAGTATCTCTGTCAGGTGATCTGACCATAGCGCTTGTATTCCTATATAGCATCATTATTGCATTGACTATGTCCTTTGGTATTCCATATATTATTAATATATTTTCCATTTTAAGTCTGTCTATAGAATCGAAAGCCTTTGCAAAGTCAATAAAAAGCAGCGTTATAGGTAGCTTTTTGGCTTTCACGCCTTCTAATATGCGCCGAATTGTTAATATTTGTCCAGATGTGGATCGGTTTGTCCTGAATCCATTTTGATTTTTACTTAGGATAGGGTCGATCACAGGTCTTATCCTGTTTAGTAACATCAGGTTGTATATCTTGGCAGCAATTGATGTAAGTGTGATTCCTCTATAGTTTTTCGTTATTGATAGATTACCTTTTTTGGGGAAAGGGAGAATGCACCCTTCTCTCCATCTTCTAATACATTCTTGGTTGTATACACAATTACAGGATTCTAGAAGAAATTCTTGAAAATCTTCTATTTTCCATACTTCAGCAGGAATTTCATCGAGGCCAACCGCTTTTCGATTCTGGATACTTTTGGTGGCTTTTGATAATTCAGGTGCAGTAAAAGGTCCAGTTTCTATATTTAGATGCTTATTGGTATTTACGATGCATTCATTTCCGCTATTTGTTGAAGTTTGTATCGGTTTGCCGAGTAGTTCTTTGAAGTGTTGGTGCCATAGTTGCATGCGTTCTTTTTCGCTATTTGCTTTAATCTTGGCTTTTTCTGTATTCTTTCGTCCGCTGACTTCGTTGACTGTTTTCCATGCAAGTGCTGATTTTTTAAAACTGATTGCGTTTTTTATTTCATCAATCTTGCGAGTAACATATTCGGTTTGTTCATTTTCATACATTTTGGTGAGCACATTTTGAGAATCTGTAAACTTTTTGATATTTTCTTAAGTTGGATCGCTGTTTTTGATCTCTGCCGCTTGATGGAGTATTTCACGCTTTTGACATATATACGGTGTTTCCCATGGTAATCTCTTTATCATTTTCGGTTTCAACGGGATTTCTTTTGTAGCTGCTTCCTTGCAGGCTTTTTCAAAATTGTTATATCTAGAGTTTGCAGTTGATTCGTTTTGTTCAGTTTCTTGGAGGACTGTATATCCGTTTTTCACTTCAGTAATGAAACTTTTTCGGACATCGCTATCGTCTTTCAGTGTGGACCAATTAAAGGGCTTATTTTGACATAATGTCTTTTTATTGGCTCTCAGACAAAGAAATATTTTAGCTGAAATTATACGATGGTCAGATGCTACACTAATAAACGAATTGAATGCTCTACAGTTTTTGGCGCTGTTTTTCCACTTCTTGTTGATGATTAAAAAATCAATCTGAGATTTAAAACCATTTGGTGAGGTATGTGTCCATTTCTGTCCTAATCTTTTCTGGAAATGAGTATTTAGGCATAATAGATTATTTTCTTGAAGATAACTTTGTAACATATTACCGTTTTGGTTTGTTTCCCTGTGTAGGGAATATTTATGTCCATCATCGTATCCAAGGTGTGCGTTGAAGTCTCCTCCTATAATTAGTACATTATGCTTTGGGATGTTTCTTGTAAATGCGTTTAGATCAGTATAGAATAATTCAACCTCCTGTTCATCGGTAACGTTTGTCGGGCTGTAGCATGATATAACTGTTGTCATCGGGTTTCCTTCGAAGTGTATTGCCATTATTCTGGGGTTTATTTTTTCAACGCTTGTTATTTTATCATATGCTCTCGAGTTCAATAGTATACCAATTCCACCGGTAGCAGCATTCATACTGTTTTTCCATGCAGAGCAAGTTATTAGTATCCATTTTCCGAAGTTGTGTTATTTGATATCAATGTTAGGGTGTACGAATCTGTGTTCTTGTATGCATAAAACATCATGTCTGGTTTTTTCAGCTGAAGCTACTAGTTCTGGTACCTTCCATTTTCTTTGTAAATTCTGTGTGTTTAATGATCCGAAGATCATACTTTTCTTCGACACTAAAAGTTTTGGTGTATTGTGTTTCTCAGTAGCTATTTTTTCGACTGCAACCTGAGATGGAATTGCAGGACGCGCTCCTTGTTCCGCGCGACGAGCGATGCGGGATGGGATATGTGATTGTGTCATTTAATTTGCTTTCGGTAGCTGGGTAAAATGTGCGGTCGCCACTCCATACACAAGTTGGGTTTGTACCGTAACCCTGGTGCGGGTGGCAACAGAGTAATAGGTTTTGCCAAAGGACGACTCTGATTTTTGGTTCGGGACTGCTTATTGAATAGATTATTCATGTATTCGCAGCTAACACTCCATATCTGGAGGTCTACTTCCCCTATCCACCACCTGGGGACCCGCTGGATGGGAGTTAATATCTCCACACCAGAAAATCCACTGCTTTCAAGTATATTTTTTATAAATGTTACCTTCAATAGTATTTGTTGGTATCATGAAAGCTTTCACCTTCATATCCAAGCTTTCAAATATCAAACTTTAAATATTCATAGAACAAATATTTGACTTATTCATATTTTTTAATAATAAATTTGCAATATATTTGT
>OZ025244.1:16308639-16411139 GCA_964019155.1 Osedax fenrisi | reverse complement strand
TATATACTTATGTAATACGTTATTTAGGAAGCTTCGTTTTAAACAAATGAAGATACACCCACGTAATTGATATACTTGTTAGGTATATACTAATTGGTGTAGTTCCACTCAATATAACATTTAACCTACCTTCGTATTATCCTTCGTTATACTGTCGGCATTAACTATAGATATCGATACCAACTATAGATATATTGATATCACGTGATATATCATTGAAACACTTATTATATTATTCGTTATATCAAGCGCATTGAGTCCACCTCTAGGGTACTGAATAAACAGTGAACGTACTTTGCTACATATACATAATAAATTATACAAACTTACATTTATAATTCTAAGCGACAATAGATGTCACTAGCATGGCGTGATAGACGCATGCAGTTGGACCAATATATATGAGAATTATGTTATACCAATTAGTAAAATGACGAAACTTGACAACTACATAATCTTCAACTACAGTAGTAGGAAACTTATCGCCAATTATCGCAAACTTATCAACATTCTCCGCTATTCTTGAAATACATATTAATCATAAACTAAACTCTAATCTCCATGACAATACAATCTTAAACTCATACCAAAGTATCTATACTAAACATATATGTGGATATCTACGAGGTATAATAAAAAAAAATTATTTTTCAAACAAATAATATTTGTTACGATTAGTTTTACTACAAAATTAATTCTTTGTTAAAATGCGCAATAAAAGTAATTTTTTTAATAAGTATATACTATTTTTATATTAATACTTATAATTTTATATTCATATAATAATGATAGATATATATATAATATAAAAAATATATTTTTATTATTCCTTTGATAATTTTTTTTTTGATTTAGAAAAATTTCAAAATAAATTAAAATTTCCGTTATATCGATTACATTTTTTTTTTAATGTTTAATATTTTGTAAGGATGTTTTATATAATACATATGCTAAAAGGCAATTTTTATATGTACACATTTTTTCTTTTCATATATTTCTAATTTTTTGATTTCGTAATTTTCAATGTAAATTCCTATCTTTTTAAATATGAATATTAAACCTATTGTTTAGCTTTCAGAATTTTTTGTGTCGGTTTTAAATTCTTTTTTTATTATATCTAGAATTATTAAGAGGAGTTATTCCGATTTAGCTGGTACTTTTCTGTGAAGGGAACTAATGATGTTAACAAAACAGTCTCTCCTACTGTACAATGTACACTGTATAATGTACAATGTACAATGTACACTTGTACAGTTTCTACTTGAAAAAATCTCAATATATTGCCATACCACCAATTACGAATAACAATATAATTGAATACGCTGTTGTCGATAATTGATCCCCTGTTCCCTTTCGTATAAATGGTAAATATCTCTCGCATTCCATCATCAATATTCTACATAAACTACTCCCCACAAATACTTCATGACTTTCATGACAGATATTCTACGTCTTCCTCACGTCTTCAATTCTACCCCCACTAATCAACTGTCGTTATCCTGCCTCTATATGATGTATCATTATAGTTTGTTTACCACCCCAGCAAACACATTAGAGGCAATTACCTCTATTTAGACTCTAAGGATGTTAACAACGAGACTCTATTTTTACTCTAATTTGGCTTCTATTTTGACTCTATTTAGCTTATATTTGTATTAAAATCAATTGATTTTAAACTCTATTTAGTGTATATTTAGCTTATATTTTGATTGTATACTCTATTTAGCTTATATTTAGACTCTATTTTAACTCTATTTAGACCATACTATTTTTTCCTCTATTTAGACTCTATTTTGACTATACTGTTATTTTTAACATTTATCTGAAGTAAAATTCAAATTAATTTCCTCTATTTTAACTCTATTTAGACCATAATATTTTGTCTCTCTATTTAGACTCTTTTCGTTTTTTTGACTCTATTTAGACTCTGTGTGTTTGCTGGGACCATTTACTATAAACTATATATATATATCCATTATACCGGAACACATTAGACCAATTAATACATATCTTCTTTTATAATCATACTATACTGACTATAACCGTGTATCTAATTAGAGTCCTGGTTACTAAGCCTCGTGTGTGTATGTGTATGTTTATATGTATATGTAACATGTATATGATATACCTCTATACTAGGGGCGCTGGAACGATTTTGAATGCAGGGGGTACTAACCAATCAAAATAAATGTTGTGGTAAAAGTGGGGGGAGACCAACACATAGGAGGTCCCCCTAGATTTTAAAGTGGGGGACATGTCCCCCCACCCCCCCTGTTGCAGCGCTCCTACTCTATAAAGATTGGTGTATAATACATATATAGTTATGTAAGCCATTTTAATAATATATGTAACCAATCTATAGATAACCCCATTTTTAAAAACAGAGAAGCAAGAGATGATATTGCGCAGTCGAGTGGTAATTTCCTGCGCGTAAATACTCGATTTAACAAACTCAAGCAAATAAGTAAACATGCACTCTCGGTAAATAAGCTATATATATATATATTAATTAATGTTAACATTTACATATAATGAACGTCATACACACATACATATATCTATACATATAAAAGAAAGTCTATTTAAATATTTATTTATTTATTTATTTATTTATATGCGTTCGATGTTTAAGAAAATGGCTCGACGGATTTACAAAATTTAAATTGCTACTAATTCTCTACGAAAAAAGTATTGTGGTTGTTCGGATGAATTTTTTATTTCCACCTCTACACCGATCATAATTACATAAAACTGTCCTTTATCGACCTATTTCCCTCTATAGGGAAATCTTTTGATTTTAGAAAAAAATGTTTCACACATGAAATGTATGCGAATGTGAGGTGTTTCGTACAAATGTAATTATATTCACTTTACCATAATTAATGCATTCGTAAATGGCAATAAACGGTGGTAACGTTTACGTTTTCGATATATTTAACGAAGAAATTTTAAATTTTTCAATAAACAAATAAATTTAAGTGCTTTGTTATAAATAAATAAATTGTTTTCTCGAATTAAATCTTTGTTTACATCTACGTTGATAACGATTAGTTACTATTATACCCTGGCAACGCCGAGATGTAGCCCGGAAAATTGTCAATCATATGAAATTAAATTGAATGATGAAAAAAGAATAGTTTATAACAACATCTTACAAAGTGTAAATAACGAAGATGGAAAATCGTTTTTCCTGGATGCCCCCGCAGGAACTGGACACACTTTTTTGATTAATTTATTGCTAGCTAAAATGAAGATGGAAAATAAAGAACATATTGCCATAGCATCATCAGGAATAGCAGCAACTATATTATTGAACGGTAGAACAGTCCATTCCATTTTTAAGATTCCAATACAGTTAAACGAAGATTACAATTGCAGCATAAAGAATAAATCAAAATCAGGGAAACTATTTAGAAGCTGTATATTTATTGTTTGGGATGAATGCACAATAACTCAGAAGCATTAGAAGCCGTCGATAAAATGGTAAGAGACATAGTAAACAAAGATAAGCCGATGGAAGGACATACATTAATACTTAGCAGAGATTTCAAACAAATCCTTCCAGTAGTTAAAAGCGGTACAAAGACAGACCACATAAATTCGTGTTTGAAAACTTCAGTAATGTGGAAAAATATAAGATTAATGAAATTAACTAAAAACATGAGAGTATTCTTATCAAACAATCAAGAGTCATCTCTTAGATATAGGTAATGGAATGACGCAGACAAATAATGGTATGGATTTTATCCCGTGCGGAAATATAATGAAAAATATGAATGAACTCATCACGAAAATTTATTAAATGTAGAAGACAATTATTTGGATGAAAATTGGTTTTGCGAAAGATGTATATTAACACCTAAAAATGACAATGTATATATAATAAATCAACATTTACTAAATAAATTTCCAGGAGAGATGAAAATATATAGGTCCATAGACAGAGTACAAAAGAAAAGAAGTTGTATATAATCCCATAGAATTCTTGAATTACATTAAACTTTCCGGATTACCAGACCATAAACTAGCAATAAAAGTAGGAGCGCAAATCATGCTACTAAGAAATTTAAATCCCACAAAATTATGTAATGGATCCAGATTGATCATAACTAATTTACAAAATAATTTGATAGAAGCCAAAATACTAACGGGTCAATATAAGGGAGAAGAAGTCATGTTTCCCAAAATACCACTGATACCATCAGATTATCTCTTTAATTTTAGAAGATACCAATTTTCAATAAAACTGTGTTTTTACATGACAATAAACACATCTCAAGGACAAGCTTTTAAAGTCGTGGACTTAGATCTTGAAACCGAATGCTTCGCCTACGGTCAATTATATGTAGGCTGTTCAATAACACGCAAAGAAAAAAAATGATATATACTGGCCAAAGATTTTCATATGTATTATATAATATATATGAAAATATTATATGAAAAACATATATGTTTATAAATAAGGAAATATAAATAAAATTCGTAATAATTATAATGTCATTCGTAATAGCAGGGCAACATTTAATACGTTATAATGACCACTACAAGTATAATACCCGGGCAACGCCGGGCCGAAGCCAGCTAGTCTATACATATAAAAGAAAGTTAATTTAAATATTTATTTATTTATTTATTTATTTATATGCGTTCGATGTTTAAGAAAATGGCTCGACGGATTTACAAAATTTAAATTGCTACTAATTCTCTACGAAAAAAGTATTGTGGTTGTTCGGATGAATGTTTTATTGCCGCCTCTACACCGATCATAATTACATAAAACTGTCCTTTATCGACCTATTTCCCTCTATAGGGAAATCTTTTGATTTTAGAAAAAAATGTTTCACATATAAAATGTATGCGAATGTGAGGCGTTTCGTACAAATGTAATTATATTCATTTTACCATAATTAATACATTCGTAAATGACAATAAACGGTGATAACGTTTACGTTTTCGATATTTTTAACGAAGAAATTTTAAATTTTTCGATAAACAATTAAATTTAAATGCTTTGTTATTAATTATTTAATAAATAAATTGTTTTCTATAAATAAATCTTTGTTTACATCTACATTGATAACGATTAGTTATTATTATACCCAGGCAACGCCGGGAAGTAGCCCGGAAAATGTTCAAGCAAATGAAATTAAATTGAATGATGAACAAAGAATAGTTTATAACAAAATCTTACAAAGTGTAAATAACGAAGATGGAAAATTGTTTTTCCCCGCAGGAATTGGAAAAACTTTTTTGATTAATTTATTGCTAGCTAAAATGTAGATGACAAATAAAGAATATATTGCCGTAGAATTATCAGGAATAGCAGAAACTATATTATTGAACTGTAGAACATTCATTTTTAAGATTCAAATACAGTTAAACGAAGATTTCATTTACAGTATAAAGAATAATTCAAAATCAGGAAACTATTTAGAGCTGTAAATTTATTTTTTGGGATGAATGCACAATGACTCACAAGCACGCATTAGGGCCGATGGAAAGCAAATGAAATTAAATTGAATGATGAACAAAGAATATATTATAACAAAATCTTACAAAGTATAAATAACGAAGATTGAAAATTGTTTTTCCTAGATACCCTCGCAAGAACTGGAAACACTTTTTTGATTAATTTATTGCTAGCTAAAATGTAGATGACAAATAAAGAATATTTTGCCGTAGAATTATCAGGAATAGCAGAAACTATATTATTGAACTGTAGAACATTCATTTTTAAGATTCCAATACAGTTAAACGAAGATTTCATTTACAGTATAAAAATAATTCAAAATCAGGGAAACTATTTAGAAGCTGTAAATTTATTTTTTGGGATGAATGCACAATGACTCACAAGCACGCATTAGGGCCGATGGAAAGCAAATGAAATTAAATTGAATGATGAACAAAGAATATATTATAACAAAATCTTACAAAGTATAAATAACGAAGATGGAAAATTGTTTTTCCTAGATACCCTCGCAAGAACTGGAAACACTTTTTTGATTAATTTATTGCTAGCTAAAATGAAGATGGCAAATAAAGAACATATTGCCGTAGCATCATCAAGAATAGCATCAACTCTATTATTGAACTGTATAACAGCCCATTCCATTTTTAGATTCCAATACAGTTAAACATAATAAAGAATAATACAAAATCAGGGAAACTATTTAGAAGCTGTACATTTATTATTTGGGATGAATGCACAATGACTCACAAGCATGCATTAGAAGCCGTATATAGAATGGTAAGAGACATAGTAAACAAATATAAGCCAATGGGAGGACAGACATTAATACTTAGCAGAGATTTCCTGCAAATTCTTCCAGTAGTGAAAAGATGTACAAAGACAGACCACATAAATTCGTGTTTGAAAACTTCAGTAATGTGGAAAAATATAAGATTAACTAAAAACATGAGAGTATTCTCATCAAACAATCACGATACAGCCACATTCGAAAATCATCTCTTAAATATAGGTAATGGAATGACGCAGAAAAATAATGGTATAGATATTATCCCGTGCGGAAATATAATGGAAAATAAAAATGAACTCATCACGACAATTTATGAAAATGTAGAAGACACTTATTTGGATGAAAATTGGCTTTGCGAAAGATATATTAACACCTAAAAATGACGATGTATATAAAATAAATCAAAATTTACTAAATAAATTTCCAGGATAGATGAAAGTATATAGGTCCATAGACAGAGTACAAAAGAAAATAAGTTGTAGAATATCACATAGAATTTTTGAATTCCATTACACTTTCCGGATTACCAGACCATAAAATAGCACTAAAAGTAGCAGCGCCAATCATGCTATTAAGAAATTTAAATCCCCCAAAATGATGTAATGGATCCAGATTGATCATAACTAATTTACAAAATAATTTGATAGAAGCCAAAATACTAACGGGTTAATATAAGGGAGAAGAAGTAATGTTTCCCAAAATACCACTGATACCATCAGATTATCCCTTTAATTTTAGAAGACACCAATTTCCAATAAAACTTTGTTTTTCCATGACAATAAACACATCTCAAGGACATTCTTTTAAAGTCGTGGGCTTATATCTTGAAACCGAATGCTTCGCCTATGGTCAATTATATGTAGGCTGTTCAAGAGCACGCAGAGAAAATAAATTATATATACTGGCCAAAGATTTTCATATATATATGAAAATCTTATATGAAAAACATATATGTTTTATAAATAAAGAAATATAAATAAAATTCGTAATAATTATAATGTCATTCAAATATTGATATATTCATATAAATAGGCAGGGCAACATTTCTGACACTATCATGTCCCACTACAAGTATAATACCCGGGAAACGCCGGGCCGTAGCCAGCTAGATATCGGGAAATCTTTTGATTTTAGAAAAAAATGTTTCACACATGAAATGTATGCGAATGTGAGGTGTTTCGTAAAAATGTAATTATATTCACTTTACCATAATTAATGCATTCGTAAATGGCAATAAACGGTGATAACGTTTACGTTTTCGATATATTTAACGAAGAAATTTTAAATTTTTCAATAAAAAAATAAATTTAAGTGCTTTGTTATAAATAAATAAATTGTTATCACGAATTAAATCTTTGTTTACATCTACGTTGATAACGATCCCACGGGTACAACACATATAATACCCGGGCAACGCCGGGGCGAAGCCAGCTAGTCTATTATATAAAAGAAAGTCTATTTAATTATATATATATATACTAGCCGTACCCGACCCGGCGTTGCTCGGTTTTTAATTATTTTCCTATTATCTATTATTTATTAATTATAGCTATTCATGATTCTACATTGCTATATATATACAATAAAATAAATGTTAGTTAACATATCAATAAAATAATAGAAAAATATGTGTTTAATATCTAACAAATTAGTGGAAATATATTAAAAAAAAAACAAATATTACAAATATTACAAAATATGTTTTAAAAAATGTCTAAAACCCAAACTTAAACCCAAACCGTACCCGACCCGGCGTTGCTCGGTTGTTGATTTTTTGCCTATCTATTATTTATTAATTATACCTGTTCCTGATTATTCATAGTTATATATATACAATTAAATAAATGTTAGCTGAAATACAAACAAATTATGAAAAATATTTTAATATTTAAACAATTAGTAGAAAAATATTTCAAAAAATATATTAAAAAATACAATAAATATTTCTAATATTACAAAATATGTTTTAAAAAGATGTCGAAAACCTAAACCCAAACCGTACCTGACCTGGCGTTGCTCGGTTTTTGATTGTTTGCCAATTATTATTTATTAATTATAGCTATTGCTTATTCTGCATTGCTAAATATTTATATTTAATTTTTTCCTAACTATTATTTATATACAATAAAATAAATGTTAGCTGACATACAAACAAATGTAGACAAATATATTAATATTTAAAAAATTCGTGGAAAAATATTTCAAAAAATATATTAAATAATACAACAAATATTTCAAATATTACAAAATATGTTGAAAATCTAAACCCAAACCGTTACAAATCGACTCGGTTTTTTATTATTTGCTTATCTATCATTTATTAATTATAACTATTCCTGATTTGGAATTTCTTGCCGTACCCAACTCTGCTTTACTCGTTTATCTATTATTTATTAATTATAACTATTCATATAATTAAATATAACTATTCTTGATTTTAAATTGCTTGCCCTACCCAACCCGACATTTCTCGATTTTTGATTATTTGCCTATCAATTATTAATTAAAGATATTCCTAATTATGCATAGCTAATCTTTAATTTTGTTTCTAACTAATATTTAACAATTCTAACTATATTCGATGTAGATCTAGAGTTGTTCGTTTTTAAGATTTATTCGTAAAATATTTTGTAAAAATACAAAAAAATATTTAAAATAATACAAAATATGCTTTAAAAAAATGTTGAAAACTCAAACCTAAACCCAAATCCAAACAGTACCCGACTCGACATTTATCGGTTTTTGAGTGTTTGCCTATTTATTATTTATTAATAAGAGATATTCCTGATTCTACATTTCTAATATATACAATTAAATAAAGTTTATCTAAAATACAAACAAATGTAGAAACATATTTTTTTTAATATTTCAAAAAATAAAACAAATATTTAAAATATTCCAAAATATGTTGAAACCAAACCGTTCCAAATCGGCGTTGCTCGTTTTTTATTATTTGCGTATCAATCATTTATTAATTATAACTATTCCTGATTTGGAATTTCTTGCCGTACCCAACTTTGCTTTACTCGTTGTTTGATAGTTTGTCTATCTATTATTTATTAATTATGGCTATTCAATGAATAGTAAGTATTCATGATACTGCCTTTCATATATAATAACATAAATTTGTGCTAAAATTCAAACAAATTTAAACAAATAATCGTTTTTAATATCTCAAAAATTAGTGGAAAAATATTTCAAAAATATTAAAAAAAAATTAAAAAAAAAATACAACACATATTTCCAATATTACAAAATATTACTTAATACATTTAGAAAACCCAAACCGCACCCTGCGTTGATCGATTTTTGATTGTTTTCCTATATATTATTTATTTATTATAGCTATTCCTGATTCTGTATTGCTAGTATATAACAAATATTTCCAAATATTGCAAAATATATTTTTTATAAATGTTCTACAAATATTTTAAAAAGTATAATATTTATATCTTATAATATTTCTATCTTATAATATTTATATAATTATTATATATATCTTATAATATTTCTATCTTATAATATTTATATAATTATTATATAATTATAATATTTTAATTATATCTTAAAATAATAATATTTCAACGATTAGTTGAAAAATATAAAAAATTATTTCAAATAATATCTTTTAAAAATACAAAAAAATATAAATAATATTACAAAATATATTTTAAAAAAATTTCAAAAAAATGTTTACAAATATTTCAAAAAAATGTTTAAAAATATTTTAAGAAATTGTTTAAACATATTACTAAAAATATTTAAAAATATATCAAAACATTTTAAAAAATATTCAAAAAAATGTTAAAAATAATTTCAAATATTTCAAAAAAATTTCAAAAATATTTCAAAAAATTTCAAAAATATTTCAAAAAATTTTAAAAATATTTCAAAATTTTCAAAAAAAAATTCAAAAAAATTTCAAAAAAATACTTCGAAAAAATGTAAAAAAAATATTTCAAAAAAGCGACGCCGAAGATTTTAGATGACAAAAAGTCAATTTTTTAGGTTTTTCTGGGGTACGCGGTAAAAAATTCAAAAAATTTTCCGGACCAAGACCATACTGTTGCAAATTTATTAAGATCGGGTATAACATATTTTCGCGAGTTACCTCACCAGATACACACACACACACATATATATATATATCAAAATTAATAAGTAATTAAATAAAAAATTAATTAAATAATTAAAAAGTAATATTTTGTAATATTGGAAATATGTGTTGTATTTTTTTTTTAATTTTTTTTTAATATTTTTGAAATATTTTTCCACTAATTTTTGAGATATTAAAAACGATTATTTGTTTAAATTTGTTTGAATTTTAGCACAAATTTATGTTATTATATATGAAAGGCAGTATCATGAATACTTACTATTCATTGAATAGCCATAATTAATAAATAATAGATAGACAAACTATCAAACAACGAGTAAAGCAAAGTTGGGTACGGCAAGAAATTCCAAATCAGGAATAGTTATAATTAATAAATGATTGATACGCAAATAATAAAAAACGAGCAACGCCGATTTGGAACGGTTTGGTTTCAACATATTTTGGAATATTTTAAATATTTGTTTTATTTTTTGAAATATTAAAAAAAATATGTTTCTACATTTGTTTTTATTTTAGATAAACTTTATTTAATTGTATATATTAGAAATGTAGAATCAGGAATATCTCTTATTAATAAATAATAAATAGGCAAACACTCAAAAACCGATAAATGTCGAGTCGGGTACTGTTTGGATTTGGGTTTAGGTTTGAGTTTTCAACATTTTTTTAAAGCATATTTTGTATTATTTTAAATATTTTTTGTATTTTTACAAAATATTTTACGAATAAATCTTAAAAACGAACAACTCTAGATCTACATCGAATATAGTTAGAATTGTTAAATATTAGTTAGAAACAAAATTAAAGATTAGCTATGCATAATTAGGAATATCTTTAATTAATAATTGATAGGCAAATAATCAAAAATCGAGAAATGTCGGGTTGGGTAGGGCAAGCAATTTAAAATCAAGAATAGTTATATTTAATTATATGAATAGTTATAATTAATAAATAATAGATAAACGAGTAAAGCAGAGTTGGGTACGGCAAGAAATTCCAAATCAGGAATAGTTATAATTAATAAATGATAGATAAGCAAATAATAAAAAACCGAGTCGATTTGTAACGGTTTGGGTTTAGATTTTCAACATATTTTGTAATATTTGAAATATTTGTTGTATTATTTAATATATTTTTTGAAATATTTTTCCACGAATTTTTTAAATATTAATATATTTGTCTACATTTGTTTGTATGTCAGCTAACTTTTATTTTATTGTATATAAATAATAGTTAGGAAAAAATTAAATATAAATATTTAGCAATGCAGAATAAGCAATAGCTATAATTAATAAATAATAATTGGCAAACAATCAAAAACCGAGCAACGCCAAATCAGGAATAGTTATAATTAATAAATGATAGATAAGCAAATAATAAAAAATCGAGTCGATTTGGAACGGTTTGGGTTTAGATTTTCAACATATTTTGTAATATTTGAAATATTTGTTGTATTATTTAATATATTTTTTTAAATATTTTTCCACGAATTTTTTAAATATTAATATATTTGTCTACATTTGTTTGTATGTCAGCTAACATTTATTTTATTGTATATAAATAATAGTTAGGAAAAAATTAAATATAAATATTTAGCAATGCAGAATAAGCAATAGCTATAATTAATAAATAATAATTGGCAAAC
Organism: Osedax fenrisi; assembly: GCA_964019155.1. NCBI lineage: Eukaryota > Metazoa > Annelida > Polychaeta > Sabellida > Siboglinidae > Osedax > Osedax fenrisi. The sequence goes on along the minus strand of OZ025244.1, from coordinate 16,399,120 downwards.
AATCAAAAACCGAGCAACGCCAGGTCAGGTACGGTTTGGGTTTAGGTTTTCGACATCTTTTTAAAACATATTTTGTAATATTAGAAATATTTATTGTATTTTTTAATATATTTTTTGAAATATTTTTCTACTAATTGTTTAAATATTAAAATATTTTTCATAATTTGTTTGTATTTCAGCTAACATTTATTTAATTGTATATATATAACTATGAATAATCAGGAACAGGTATAATTAATAAATAATAGATAGGCAAAAAATCAACAACCGAGCAACGCCGGGTCGGGTAAGGTTTGGGTTTAAGTTTGGGTTTTAGACATTTTTTAAAACATATTTTGTAATATTTGTAATATTTGTTTTTTTTTTAATATATTTCCACTAATTTGTTAGATATTAAACACATATTTTTCTATTATTTTATTGATATGTTAACTAACATTTATTTAATTGTATATATATAACTATGAATAATCAGGAACAGGTATAATTAATAAATAATAGATAGGCAAAAAATCAACAACCGAGCAACGCCGGGTCGGGTACGGTTTGGGTTTAAGTTTGGGTTTTAGACATTTTTTAAAACATATTTTGTAATATTTGTAATATTTGTTTTTTTTTTAATATATTTCCACTAATTTGTTAGATATTAAACACATATTTTTCTATTATTTTATTGATATGTTAACTAACATTTATTTTATTGTATATATATAGCAATGTAGAATCATGAATAGCTATAATTAATAAATAATAGATAATAGGAAAATAATTAAAAACCAAGCAACGCCGGGTCGGGTACGGCTAGTATCTATTATATAAAAGAAAGTCTATTTAATTATATATATATATGTGTGTGTGTGTGTGTGTATCTGGTGAGGTAACTCGAGAACCGGGGTACGTCGCGAAAATATTTTATACCCGATCTTAATAAATTTGCAACAGTATGGTCTTGGTCCGGAAAATTTTTTGAATTTTATACCGCGTACCCCAGAAAAACCTGAAAAATTGACTTTTTGCCATTAAAATGATTTTTTGTCGTCCAAAATCTTCGGCGTCGCATTTTTGAAATATTTTTTTTACATTTTTTCGAACTATTTTTTTGAATTTTTTTTGATTTTTTTTTGAAATTTTTGGAAATTTGTGAAATATTTTAGAAATTTTTTGAAATATTTTTGAAATTTTTTGAAATAATTTTAAAAATTTTTTTGAAATATTTTTAAACATTTTTTTGAAATTTTTTTAAAATATATTTTGTAATATTATTTATATTTTTTGTATTTTAAAAAATATTATTTGAAATAATTTTTTATATTTTTCAACTATTCGTTGAAATATTATTATTTTAAGATATAATTAAAATATTATAATTATATAATAAATATATAAATATTATAAGATATAATAATATACTTTTTAAAATATTTGTAGAACATTTATAAAAAATATATTTTGTAATATTTGGAAATATTTGTTGTATACTAGGAATACAGAATCAGGAATAGCTATAATTAATAAATAATAGATAGGCAAACAATCAAAAATCGATCAACGCAGGGTGCGGTTTGGGTTTTCGATATTTATTAAGTACTATTTTGTAATATTGGAAATATGTGTTGTATTTTTTTAAATATTATTTGAAATATTTTTGAAATATTTTTCCACTAATTTTTGAGATATTAATATTTGTATAAATTTGTTTGAATTTTAGCAACAATTTATGTTATTGTATATGAAAAGCAGAATCATGAATAGCCATAAATAATAAATAATAGATAGGTAAGCTATCAAACAACGAGTAAAGCAAAGTTGGGTACGGCAAGAAATTCCAAATCAGGAATAGTTATAATTAATAAATGATAGATAGGCAAATAATAAAAAACCGAGCAACGCCGATTTGGAACTGTTTGGGTTTAGGTTTTCAACATATTTTGGAATATTTTAAATATCTGTTGTATTTTTTGAAATATTTTTTATCTAATTTTTTAAATATTAAAAAAAATATGTTTCTACATATGTTTAATTTTATTTAATTGTATATACTAGAAATGTAGGACCAGGAATAGCTCTAATTAATAAATAATAAATAGGCAAACAATCAAAAACCGATAAATGTCGAGTCGAGTACTGTTTGGATTTGGGTTTAGGTTTGAGATTTCGACATTTTTTTAAAACATATTTTGTAATATTTTAAATATTTTTTGTATTTTTTAGCAATTATATATTTTAGAATAATTAGAAATAGCTATAATTAATAAAAATAAATAGTCAAACAATCAAAAACCTACAACACCGGGTATGGCTACTAATATGTTGAAATATTTTTGATATTTAAAAAAGTATTTTTAGACACTTTTTTAAAATATATTTTATAATATTTTAAATTATTTTTTGTATTTTTACAAAATATTTTACGAATAAATCTTAAAAAGAACAACGCTAGATCTACATCGGATACAGTTAGAATTATTAAATATTAGTTATAAATAAAATTAAAGATTAGCTATGCATAATTAGGAATAACTATAATTAATAATTGATAGGCAAATAATAAAAAACCGAGCAACGTCGGGTAGGGTACTGCAAGCAATTCCAAATCAGTAATAGTTATAATTAATAAATTATAGATAGGCATATATTTAAAAACCGAGCAACGCCGGGTTGGTATGGTTTGTGATTGGGTTTTCAACATATTTTGTAATATTTGAAATATTTGTTGTATTTTTTAAAATATTTTTTGAAATATTTTTTCACTATATATTATAAACAATATTTGTCTACATTTGATTGTATTTTAAAGATAAACTTTATTTAATTGTATATACTAGAAATATAGAATAGAAATCAGAAATTTCCCTAATTAATAAATAATAAATAATAGATAGGCAAACAAACAAAAACCGAGAAATTCCGGGTCGGGTACGGTTTGGGTTTAGGTTTGAGTTTTCGAAATTTTTTTAAAACATATTTTGTAATATTTTAAATATTTTTTGCATTTTAGAATAATCAGAAATAGCTATAATTAATAAAAAATAAATAGGCAAACAATCAAAATCGGGTATGGCTGTATTGGCAATGTTGAAATATTTTTTATATTTTTTAAAATATTTTTAGACACTTTTTTAAAATATATTTTGTAATATTTGAAATTATTATTTGTAATCTTACCAAATATTTTACAAATAATCTTAAAAACGAACAACGCTGGGTCTACATCGGATACAGTTAGAATTAGTAAATATTAGTTAGAAGACAAAAATTAAATATTAGCTAAATATAATCAGGAATAGCTACAATTAATAGGCAAATAATCAAAAACCTAGCAACTCCGGATCGTGTAAGGTTTTGGTTTGGGTTTAGGTTTGGGTTTTAGACATTTTTTTAAAACATATTTTGTAATATTTGAAATATTTGTTGTATTTTTTAATATATTTTTTGAAATATTTTTCTACTTTGTTTTGTATGTCAGCTAACATTTATTTTATTGTATATTATATACAGTATATATAGCAATTAAGAATCAGGAATAGCTATAATTAATATATTATATATAATAAATAATAATAATAAATATTTATTTATTGAATCACACATATAATAATATCGGATACAATATAAGAAAATAATCAAAACCGAGCAACGCCGGGTCGGGTACGGCTAGTATATATATAATTAAAAACATCCGCTTAAGGTATCAGTCACGTGAATAGGACATGTGACATGTGTGATAAATCCCTTACCGGACTAATCAAATATATATTAAAATAATATTTAGAAATAATCTTATAAATTATGTATACACAATGTTTGATTATCGAGGTATAATGTGTATGCCATAGAATGTCAGAGTGGCTTCGTTATATATTACTAATGTCTACAGTCACATTATAGTTTTATGGGTGCAGTGAAATTACTCCACCAATAACTACTTATAGGCCAAGCTAATTTTTCAAAAAATGTCATAAAATAATTCCACAAGTTACAGCTATTCGGGTATCTACTTAAATGCACATTCGTGTTGAGTTTTTCTCAATTTTCAACTTATATTTCATAGATCAATTTCTTATTCCACGAGTATATCTAAATGTTCTGTGTTCTACTTCGAGTAGGTACACATCACCGCCGTCATATTCTAGCTCCGGAGTTAATTCTATCAGCTTTCCTTCTCTCCTCGATGTAAGTAAATGAAATGTTCCTATTGAGGTGAAATTGGATACCATCTTAATTTGTTTTATATTAATTTCCTTAAAGTTATTGATAATTTGCATGTTAGTGATGTTTGGATTGTTGTTTCAATCACTTCATCGTTATCCGATCGTTATTAGAAAATACAGATAGGTGGTAATATTATGAATTACTATGTAGGAATGTGAATGTGAATTTCTATATATAAACTCATAAATAAGTTAACAAAATAGTTAGTAATTTAAAATTAAGAATGAAATTTACAAATTAAATTCACTAAACTAACTTATAAATCGGATAGGATTGACTAAATTACATCAACAAAAATATACAGAAATTAAAAAGGATAATTGAAAGCATGCAAATAAAATAACTAACAAAGAAATAATTCCTATAATATATTTAGATACAAATATAATATATGGAGAATTTGGGATTACATTAAGATTTAATATCTATATTTCATCTCCAGTATCAATACATTTATTTTTATGGATACAAATGAGAAAGCTTAATTTTTTTAAATATTAAATAATTATTATACGTCATTTACAAAAAATATATTTAGCTTTACATTTATAGATTATTGGAAATATAGAGTATTCAATATATATATATATATAATATTATGTTACATAACAGAACACGCCACACATGTCGCGAGAGAAAATGTCCGATATGGAAAAGTTCAATGCATATAGACACCATCTAGAAGAGAAGCTTAGCAAAGGATTAACTCAGGAGAGTAGCTCGGAAAGTGAAGGTGAAGATGATGCCGCTGAAAACGATACAGTTATCGCTAATAATTCTGATGGTAAAATAGATATTAATAAATACTTATATATATATATATATATATATATATATATGTTTAAAATCCATATAATAGAGATAAATTAATTATATTTTAAGAAATATGAAATTATTATTGGAAATGAATTTATATGGGTTATAAAGTTATAAACAAATTGCTATATTCATTAGGATTTTTTTTTTTAGAATATTATATATATATATATAAATATATGTATATGAAATACTAAGATGAACAACAAATATTCTATAAAATATTATTTTCTTTTTCTAATTTTAGACTCAATTAATCTCTTATAAATAATATATTTTTTGATGTAGATAATTATTAGTATTTTATTATTGTATTGGAAAATATTATTAAACTTTATTAATATATGAAATTAGGCTATCAATAATTCAGAATTCCCAATTGTAAATAATATTATAATAGGACCTAAATATAATATAGAAAGGCATAACTAAAGTTGTGCAAATATATATTGTTATATATTATTATACTGTTCTAATTACTATACGTTTGTGTGTGTGTATATTATTATCACTCGCTGTACAATGAGTGCCGCTTTCCTATCACATGCCCGCGAATTCTTGTATAGCCGTCACGCATGACCGCCTCGTGCGCTGCTATATATAGCAGCCCATCACCACTTCTTTGTTTTATCTTAATAAACTTATACATAAGATTTGTCGCTTTTACATATATTACAAATATGAATTATTACAATTTAGATGAAGTAGAAAATGAAAATGAAACAGAAGAAGGAAAATGGTCTAGGAGAACTTCAAAAGATTACCGCGTCGTTGAAACTCTACAAATCAAGAAAAACAAATCGAAAGAAACGAAAGATGAATAAATGATAACATTCATTTAGTGATATTTAATTTAATATTTATATTTTATACTACTTTTCCGAAAAATAATTTACAATATAAATAATTATATAATAATTATACAAATATTGATATTATATATTATAAACCAAGTTCATCATTATAGAAAATACAATATTGTTAGACACATAGATATATATTTATTTTACTAATTTATTAAATTAACATTACTATAATCATTTAAATTTATATTAAACTAATATAATATATTAATATTACATTATTGTAAAATTAAAATAATGACCTTAGTAGGTTTTAAAATTATCACGGAAGACAGGAGAATGACACTAGTTTGATTTCCTAAATCAAAATATATATATAATTCGTACTACCTTACTTATTACCGGGATACACTTGTCTTCTGGGTAACATGATATATCAACTGCAACGCTCTAAATTTGTAAATTTCTATACCAGATACTAAGTAGTGTTTGATGCATTTTATTTTCAAAATATCTTGGTCTGTTCTCTTTCAGCTCCATCAATTTATATATTGCATAGTATACATACCAATAAAGTAAAACACAATTAATTAGGGTTAATAGGGTTGACATTTTATTTCATTATATATCTGCTATTCTATACGTATTCCAATCTCACCATATCAGCTGTTGACGAATCCATTAGCTGATTTTTATTTCATATTACCTCTTTTCATAAGGCTAAGCACATTTAAAGGTAGCAACACGTATAATAATATAATAATAATAGAAAGGTTTATTGACTCAGAAAACGATGGACGTTTATGTGCGTCAAGTTGAAATAATAAAACAAATAAATAGTTACGCAAATAATAATAAATTTAAAAAGAAGACATTATAATGATACCATATATGTATGTAGTCGACATTTAAAACTCATAAATGATGACATGGTGCGTAATTCATCGGGAAGACTATTCCAGTATTTCGGAGCAGCAACCGTGAAAGCAGCATCTGCATACATAGATGAGACAAGCGGTAGAGAGAGTTTCATCAGCTCACATTTATAGTATAGTGAATACCATATGTATGATCGGTGATAGCATAGCTGTTTCATGAAGCTTGCTTTCTCAATTGCATACATTGTACTGTGGTATACTAGTACACAAGTTATAATTTAGAGTTATTGTATCTATCCCCATAATATCAATATTATCGAAACACTGTAGATAGATTTCTACATCCTATTGATATCGTTAATTTTTATTGTCTAAAGCTTATATTATTTTGTATACGATAAATATATTGAATAAATCTGATATATATATATATATTTTTTAATAATAATTAACTGATAAATATAAAATTATATAACCTACGATAAACTTAGATACTAATATAATCATATCAAATAAATTTTGTAATGTAAATTAAATATATAAAAACTTTATTTGAAAATATACTAACTCGTACTAATTAGTATGAATTAAGTAGAAGGATATATCAACGCTACATTAATAATAATAATATTTATAATAATGAAAATAATAATACAATGCTTATAATAATGATAATAATAATACAATTCTAGTCACACGAGGCAATATCAGGATGATAAATATCGTTAAGATACACGTTGGCACTTCGGTCACTCAATGTAACTCTAGTTCTAGTCCGTCTATCTTTAGTTCGAGGCCGCGCTTATCAATGGAGGCTCGGTGCAAGGTCATCTTAGAGGTCAACTAAAAGTATGCGTTCGCAAGTATTAATATATGCTTGAATCTCGATTAAAATCTAATTAACGATATCTAAATGAACGGTAGTCGCTATCGCCAGTTATACCTCCGCTGATATGAGATGTAGTGATAACATTCTACCCGTGTGTTGGGATAGGATACGGTTATAACTTATGAGTCATAAGTTAGTTAGGGTGTGTGCTTTATCGCAGTAAAGTTGTTCAGATGGACAGTTGATACATTGCTTATATAAAACGGTTGTGTGTCCATGTGTCCATACTACAACCCCACCCAGTGTGTTCTCATTAATAAAGTGTACAGTTCGTTGTGGTAATGAACTGACACTAACTATGTGGGGGCGGATGTATAATCTGTGCATATACACTGTATGTGCACAGATTATGAGATACAATGTCAAGATACAATTTAATTCTAATATATTTGTGTGTGGAATCCTTTCTCGCTATTAAAGGGTTCCTCTTTTACTCATTATATAACTATATTATATTGTATACATATGCCGTGTGTATTAATTATTAATTTATATTATACAAGTAAACTAAATATAATTCATTCATTCATTCGATGAATAACTTACGCTGTTTTCGTTGATAATGCGTTGAACCGTATCCCATTGGTGCGGTTCTTTAGTGATGATGTACATGAAACCCCCACCTCCCGCTCCAGCCATCGATGATCCCACTGGTAATGTGCAGTGGGTTTAAATTGTAGTAGTGGGGTTAGATTGTAGTAGTGGGGTTAGATTGTAGTAGTGGGGTTAGATTGTAGTAGTGGGGTTAGATTGTAGTAGAGTTTTTATATTATAATATAATTTTTATATTATAATATAGTTTTTATATAATAATGTAATTTTTATATTATAATATAGTTTTTATATTATAATATAGTTTTTATATTATAATATGGTTTTTATATTATAATATAGTTTTTATATTATAATATAATTTGTATATTATAATATTGTTTTTATATTATAATATAGTTTTTATATTATAATATGTTTTTTATATTATAATATAGTTTTTATATTATAATATAGTTCTTATATTATAATATAGTTTTTATATTATTTATCAAGCATATTTAATTTCATTCTTATTCAAATCATAATGTTATCTCCATATAAATAGATTATCGTATAACTCATATATTGTTCTTATTTTTTTATTTATATTATAGCTATAGATTAATATTTTATTAGCACTTATATTATAGAAACGATAAGCATATGATGTTCTATATTAATGAATACAATATTTAATAATAAAAATAATAATATTTCTGATACTGATCAAATAGAGTTAGGCAAATATATTTTATTTAATTCATATTATATTCTCATCATAATTTCTCTGATTCCGATTTGATATTAAAAAAATCAGAATTAACATGAGAGCGGCTTCGAAGGGACATTAGAGCTATATATGGTTATAAGTGAAAACTTCATCTAAGTTCCTTGATGTGATAAAAATATTCCACAAATATTAAAAATCACAATACAAATTAAAAAAATTATTACCTCATAATTATTTAATTATTATTTTTAACCAAAATAAATATTAAAGAATTCACTTCAATTTCTATAATTATATATGTATTGTTATTTACAGAAATGTAATATTGCTCTATTTAATTATAGCTAGATCACATGCTAATAATGTTACATTCATAGCACCAATTCAACATATAATTAAATATTAGAAAGTATGTATTATTTTAATATAAACTTTCTAATATTATATAATAATAAATATATTTTTGTAATATAAATTATATATGTATGTAATATTTATTAAATAAACTACATTTTAATCTATTAATAATAAGTAATTATATAGTGATTTAATAATTGTATGGCAACTTCATTGTATTCAACCTATGCATTGTATTATTATTCATTATAGTATGTCTATTTAAACAGAAAGTCAAATATTATTTTACATTTTAGTATTGAACTTTTCATAAGTAGTAAGGGTAATTTTCTCTATAATATTTTGCCTCTACAATGATAGCATATGCCTCCCATCGATATAAAGAAAGTGGATAAGCAATTGAATGTAGTGTATCAGGCCCACTACTTTTTATTTATAATAATATTTATTTATACATATATATATATATATTGATAATTACTACCAATTTTAATGTATTATCTATATTAAAAATAAAATTATATATTTAAAATACATCATATCAACATTCCTCGTAATTTTGTTTATTTAAATTAAAGATATCATACTATTTTATTGATATTTATAATCTAAATCCATTGATATAGATAAAAGTCACTTTAATCTATTTATACGAAAAGCCTACTGTTTTAATATTTGAAATATATAATATGACTAATATCCAATCAAAATCACTGATACCATTTTGTTAATTTATCGATAAAAGTGCGATTCTAGTATCTATCTTTACATGCATTGTGTGCGTCAATTGCTTATCCACTTTCTTAATATCGATGGTGTAGACACATATACCTGATAATAATATTAATACATATTGAATAAAGCCATAGATCTATTGTATTTTACCTATATCGGTATTGCTGTATCTCGCTAATGTAAAATTCTTAAACATACATGGTGCCTCGATTTAGGTTGTATAAGATGGCCGACCATCACACGATACATGCATTTAATAACAAATATTCAAACAATTACTATTGATTTTAAATATATTTGATTGTTTTCTATATACGCTTATAAAGTGCGTTTCAATTATATAAAAATAAACATTTATATTTATTAAATAATACTTTATATGTTATGGTCGGCCATCTTAAGACACTTAAATCGAGGCATCATGTCTGTTGAAGAAAAATCACGTGACTACCAATCTAGGTAAACTATAAATCTACGAATAAAGTGAATGTTACATAACTGCCAGTAAACACAAGGTTTAACTTTAGTATATAGTCTATAGTCATACAGTATATGCTTGTGCTTTCACTAAATAGAATAACAAATAGTATAGAGTCTCTGCCATTCTAACTTAATAATAATATGTATTAGAAGAATTTTGTTTATTTTCTGTTTCGTTATCAAGTTCATAATATAAATACGCTTTCCTCCTGAAGGGCTTCAAAATAAGCTATATCGTATTGTCTGTTGTTGTATCCCATCACACTATCCCAGCTAACAGTAATAGCAGCATAATAGCAGCATAACAGCATATATTATAGCCTCAAATGTTTACATTGTGCTATTATTCTGCCATTATGCTGCTATTATGCTGCTATTCTAATAAAAGCAGCATAATAGCAGCATAATATACTTTTAAAATTAATAGCAGCATAATATTAGCATAATAGAAGCATAACAGCAGCATAATATCATGACAAATTAATAGCAGCATAATAGACATTTAATAGCAGCATAATATCACAATGTAAACATTTGAGGCTATAATATATGCTGTTATGATGCTATTATGCTGCTATTACTGTTAGCTGGGATATCGCCTTCACTAACTTATAATGTCCTCGAGGTTGTGAATCAGCATGGCCACATCGGTGGGTTCACACCCCACCGCCATGATCTTCTTGTAGCCCCAGTAGCGGTTGATGTACGAACACACGTCGGCAAGGTCACCTTGAGAAATAGTCGGCTAGGTTAGCTCAGTGATCTCTACGTCGTCGATGTTGTTATGCATCGTGAGTAATGATCATGTTGAATTGATTAAGTTATGTATGAATTAAATATATATGTATATATATATATATATATATATATATATATATATATATATATATATATATATATATATTATATACCATATGGGCTTTGGTATTACCTAAAGTCTGATATTATTATTATTATATTATCATTATATATATAAATATAAATATATATTTTCATATCTATATATTAATATTTTTGTAATATCAGAATTTAGGCATGACCATGGTAAACAATATATACACATATATATATATATATATATATATATATATATATATATATATATATATATATATATATATACAGTATATAATTAAATGGTAAATATTATACTCTATTCATAGATATATATATATATAAAAATGAATGTTGGTAATTTGATACCAGTGTCATATTACATAATTCATTATGTTATCTAGGATTATGTGCTGATAACATTATCAATAACAATAACAATAACACTAACACTAACAATAACAATAACAATAACAATAACAATAACACTAACAATAACACTAACACTAACACTAACATTATCAATAACAATAACAATAACAATAACACTAACACTAACAATAACACTAACACTAACAATAACACTAACAATAACAATAACACTAACACTAACAATAACAATAACAATAACAATAACAATAACACTAACAATAACACTAACACTAACACTAACATTATCAATAACAATAACAATAACAATAACACTAACACTAACAATAACACTAACACTAACAATAACAATAACAATAACAATAACACTAACAATAACACTAACACTAACAATAACAATAACAATAACAATAACAATAACAATAACAATAACAATAACACTAACACTAACACTAACACTAACCATACAACACTACACAATACTACAGAAAGGCTATATGTTTATATGTAATCTCTTGTAATAGGTATTTATTTGATATTTGTATAGAAAATAACAATTTGGATTAAGGGGATTCACGGTCTTTAAAATAAAAAAATTTATAAACAAAATTTTATTTTTTAAATAATTTATTACATGTATAATGTATGATATGTCAAAATATCACATGTTAAAAACATATATAAAGCATAAAAAAACATAATTTTATAACACTACCTATTTCTAATAAAATAATAATTAAAAAAATGGCACAAAAATTACGGTTTACATATATTATAACACTGTTTTTCAGCGCAATCTGTTGGTTTCATTTTATAAATGCTAGTGATTGGCCGTTGGGTTGGTTCTATAATAATAAGATAGCGTCATTTCATTATTATTATTATTTGATATGGGTCGATTGACTAAACGACAACTTTCGAGGCGTAATCGAGATACAATCAAGGTTTATATTATATATAATATGTAACTATTATATAACTATATAATAGTATCATATATTATTTATAAAACGTCAGATAAATGTGTTTATTTAGGAATATAATATCATAATATATTTACAATATTTCAATTTGATAATATTGAAACAAAGTAATTAGATTTTATTATATTTATGTTAATCTAATTTTATATTATATATAATATATAACTATTATATAACTATATAATAGAGTCATATATTATTTATAAAACGTTAGATAAATTTGTTTATTTTGGAATATAATATCATAAAATATTTACAATATTTCAATTTTATAGATTTTACGGGTAGATTCGGCGGCTAGAGATGCTACAAGAGTGAAAGCCTCTAAGAAGAAACAAGTGACAGACTCTAGGGAAGGGAGACGGGCAAGACAAAGAAGGCAAATGTCATCAAAGTATTATGGAAGTGGATTACTTTTATAATATCTATTAAAAAAAATCAATCATAATTATAATAAAATTTATTTTTTGTATATTTGTATTCTTACATATGCAACTATAATATATAATAATAATAATTTATATAGATGCAATTTATTTCAAAAGCATGACAAATTATACAAGTTATATAAATATAATATAAAAATTGTAAGAATTAGCTAAACTAACTTTTACCATAATAATAAATGTCAAAAAGCAGATAAATAATATAGTCAATCTTTAAAATCAATTATCTCAGAATATAAGTTTTTTTTATGAACATTTCTATTTCTCATTGAATAATTGACTAAATTTGTTCACATTTTCAAAGTATGTTTAGTATTATATGTATATTGTAGCTATAGAAAATATTTGTGATTAGATGTAGAGTTTATAAATAATTTATAATTAAATTTTTAAATAAATATTTTATTTAAAAAAAAAAATTATTTTTTAAAAATGTTGATATTTTCAAAATTATTATTATAATCATTTATAATTCCTATAAAACAATTAACACAATATATTTTAATGTTATGCAATTTAAATTATGTGAAAATCTTAATTATTTCTTGAGTTTTTGAATTTTCAAAAAAAAAAAACGTCCTATATAATTACATTGAAATCTAAAGACCGTGAACCCCCTTAATACATGTACCAAAATTCGATCTTAATAGTTTAATTTAGATTTCAATACAATATAGAGAACATAGATTTTATGTATAAGTATATTTAAATAAATTATATGAAATATTATCGAATACAATACAGATATGTATACAATATTACACACATAACGCATTAAGGAGAGGTCACTGCGATGATATGCTGCGGATAATCACTAATGTTATAGATCAAAATATTAATGATTTGTGAATATACGTAAATGAGTGTGTTTCAAGCGTGTCCCTACATATAAACAGTCACGGATGAGTACACAACATACACAACATCTGATACACGCGCTGACCTCTTTCGAATGCTTCAGCGCATTGCTCCGCCTCCACGCGTAGACTGTCCACAGTGCGCACCATGTCCTCGTCACGAGCGTACCAGTTACGTAGAACATTCTAGTAGGAATAGGTGTACGCATCAGTGTCAGCTACTAGTGTATAACGTGTGTACAGACAGACATGCGTTCAATATCGTACAGTTAATACTGTTATTACTAATATTACTAATAATAGTAGTGATACTAGTAATAGCACTAATATTAACACTAATATTAACACTGGTAATAATACTAGTAGTAATACTAGTGCTTATACTAATGTTACCACTAATATAACTCACAGTATTAGGACTATATGAATGTAGAGGTAAATCAGTATTCTAAGTAATAATAATAATAATGATATTTATTTATTTAAATCTCATATATATATATATATTGAATACAATACAAATAGCGGATACAAATGGAGTCATTATATATGTTAAATAAGTAGCCATGATAAAAAGACCTAATTGTCCTCTATCTGTTAGGGTTAATACTCATAGGGTTTGACCTGAAGGGCATAGGTACGGGTTGTAACCTGGAGGAGATTCTTAGCCAGTCGGGTCTTTCCGGAATAGATGAGAAGGAGTCGGTCGTCTAAGTCTTTGATTACTTTGCAGTCTATGATCGGTGTTCGTGTGAAGATCTGTAGGGGTAGACCTTTACGAGAGTAGCCTAGCTTTATACCCGGCATTATTCCTCCAATCTGGGTTAGGTGATGGGTTAGTGATGGTGGGGTTAGTGGGGGATAGGGGTGGTGGGGTTAGGGGTGGTAGGGTTAGGGGTTGTGCGGTTAGGGGTGGTGGGGTTAGGGGTGGTGGGGTTAGTATTGATGGGTTAGGGGTGGTGGGGTTAGTGGTGGTGGGGTTAGGGGTGGTGGGGTTAGGAGTGGTGGGGTTAGGAGTGGTGGGGTTAGGGGTTGTAGAGTCGGTGCTAGTGTAGGTAGTAGTGATTGTGTTTCTAATAGTAGTTACCTATTGGTGTGTTGATGGTGGTGGTAGTATTGGTTATGATTTGAAGGTGGTAATAGAAATGGCGAGGTGACAATGTCATTGATGGTAATATATATGGTGAACTATTTGTATACCAGCTAATAGTAATTGTAGTATTCAAACTAATAATGATGATAGTGGTAGTTGTGGAGATGTCTATAATTATAATGGAAGCTATGATGGTGGTGATGATGGTTGTGATGATGATGATGATGATGATGATGATGATGATGATGTTGATACTAGAGATGGTGGAGATGAAGATGGATTGTTCACCTGATCTTGCCAGCCTCCCCCTGTCGTCATCAGTTGCTCCAAGTTTAAAACCTAAATGGATACAACTTAGCATTATATAATATTCGAAAGTAATTACGAATATGTTAATTTATAAATTATAATGCAAATCATATATCAAATTCAATATTTATGTATATTTAATCAATGATTGGTTATATAATACATTATTATTGAATATATTAATTTATTAAATTTAATGAAAAACATAATCAATAATATCAGAATGATTATATTCCACATTCAATTTTAAATAAATACCTCAATTTAAATGTTCCTTGTTATCATTATTTATATTTTAGTGATATTTCGCTATTTTTGATATTTTATATTAATAGATATGACAAATCATCATATGATTAGTTTGCTGCTTCGTAATTTGTCTAAATGCCTTACTCTACTGTTATAACTGTTAAACATTATATTGATAACACTTGTGTAGTTATTTACAACCTAATTTATACACTTATAAGTAGATTGTATAACAACAATATAAAGCACGGAATTTAGAAATCAACAAATAAATTAGTCTCTCAATTAGGAAATATTAAAGTTATATAAAAGAGAATAACTTTGATGATAAATGTGCTTAGGTAAGAGGAATAGATGTGCATAGTAGATATGTCTATACTTAAAAATCATATTATATAGCTCATTAAGGGCTTAATATATTACAATAATTACAAACTTATTTAAATGTATATTTATTATATAGATAGATAGATATATAAAGATTACATATTTTTAAGGTATCAAATTATATAATCTATTGTTTAGGGGGAACAAGTATTATATAATACTAACTGCATGAAAGAGTGAATTCAAAGAGAAGCTGCGTAAAGTTATAGTCCAAAGTACAGAAATCACCACCCCTGCGAGAATACTGCTCGTTCCCAATCCTATGTGCAATTATTATGTAATAATTTATTTATTTTCATACAATCGTTATGCTATTCTATTATTGGTAAATAATTTTCAATGAAAACTATAAAATAATATTATTTAATAGCATATTTATCATAATATACAATGTTTATTATATCTGAAGTAAATATTTATTAATCAATTATACATATTTGTAAATAATAATGATATTTAATGATAATGAAGTATAGCATTACAGTAAATAACAATTACTAAACTACATATTGTTATTTTGATGGATTCCTTTCATCCCATCCAGGAACTTAGATGAGTTTTATAACCATATGGCTCTAATGTCCCTTCGAAGCAGTTCTCTTGTTAATTTTATTTATACACAATTATATAAGATCACTTCTAAATATTCTTTTAAGACCCATTTTATTCATCCTTACAGAGCTCGAACCCATGTCATACTGCACATGTGTCTGACGCCTTAGCCAACTGAGCCACATGGGCAGTTATTATTACCAACTACATACAGCAATAATACTAGTGATACAATATTACATAATAAGGTATAATAATAAGTATTACATTTAAAAGTGTAAAACTTTTAGTAGCTATATTTTTAATATCGTAATAATGTTTGTATATTTCAGTTATCGTCGGTTAATATTAAACTTAATAATTTTTCAGTATATATTTCTATTGTATATTTGCCTAAATAAAATATAAATCAACGAGAATGACAAGTATACTACCCACTTCACTAGTAGCATCTGTACCACTAGGAGAGCCCATATTTATCTGGTATCGCTTAGTTCATGTGCCCATTAAGGGGATGTCACACGACGACCGCCTCTCCATGTATAGAGATAGCAAATAATGGGTCTACACAAAACTAGGCGCGCATAATTCTATTCATTGAATTGAGCTAATTTTTTTTATATTCTATTCATTAAATGTATACACATGATATTATAGGACGTACTTTTTAAATTTGTATGTGTATAACTGCAAAAAATAACAATTTCTATAGAAATTACATTAATTAAAAAATTAAAATGTGTGCATATATATATATATATTATATAATATATATTATAAAAAATACGTCCTGTAATATCACGTGTATACATTTAATGAATAGAATATAAAAAAAATTAGCTCAATTCAATGAATAGAATTATGCGCGCCTAGTTTTGTGTAGACCCATTATTTGCTATCTCTATACATAGAAAGGCGGGCGTCGTGTGACATCCCCTTAAAACTAAGAATAACTATCCCATCCAGCTTAACACAGGATCAAGAACGCGGGTATAGTAGCCTGCATTATGCTATATGTATACCATATCATTCGTGTATTCAGACGCACCCAATAAACTAAACTTAGGCTGTAACTTTCTTCTATGGAAATATCATCAATATAAATATAGTCACTAAATCACGTGCATTATTATTGATTCGCGTAATAAATGTAAAGGATAGATAGGCGAATGGCAATCTTCTTGATAAATTAACTAAATTGCATTCTCGATTTTGATTGGTATTAGTCATATTATATATGTCAAATATTAAATCAATAGGATTTTCTTCAAAATAGATAGAAGTGACTTCTATCTATATCAATGGTTTTAGTTTATATATGTCAATAAAATAGTGTTATATCTTCAATTTAAAAGAATTTAAATATGCAAAATTATGAAGAATGTTGATATGTTGTATTTTATATATATATATATATATAACTATTATTTTTAGTACAGATAGTACAATAAACTTGATCATTATTATGAATATATAAGTAAATAATAATAATTTAAAATCTAGTAAGTATTTAGTAGTTGGTTTCAACTGCAGCGCCTATATCGCATAGTGCCATACACTATATTCAATTTCTTATCCACTTTCTTTATATCGATGGTCATTATAATTTGGTGGCTGTACCCTACCTAACATAACCATTACCTGATACCTAACGTGGTCTATAACTTGCCTAATATCTAAACAAATCCAAACAAACCCATAACCATTACCTAATACCTAACGGGATCTATAACTTGCCTATTGCCTAACCAGAGCCTTGCGGTAGGAACGACCAAGTCTCCAGGTAGAAGCCGCACCCGTAGTGCATACGTAGATACTCCGACAGTGACACGGAGTCAGGGTCAAAGTTCACGATGCCGGCGCAGCAGAATGCAGCCTTCAATAACGCACCTGTAGGGTGTGTGTATGTACGTGTTTGTGTGTTTATAGACTAAGACTAACAATAATTAGGTATGATGGGGTTGTTACACCTGTTGGTAATGATAAATAATACATATTATTAATAAATATATATATATATATATATATATGGGTAATAATTGAAACATATATAACATATTATCTTTTATTTCATGAAATATATATATATATATGACGATGTTGATAATAATTATAATGATGAATGGTTTATTTTAACTAATATAGAATATTTCGGATCTCTTCTCTCAATATAAATATATATATGAATATTTGTATTATTTATTATTTTCTTTCATTAATTTAATCTAAAATTCTTATTATTTCTATTTTCAATTATTTTATCACTTATTTATTTATGCATTATTATTGTTGTTAAATACAAATAATAACTTGCATTATTATATTTGTGTACAAATAAACAACCTACATATATATATATAAATATATATATATATATATCTATCTAATATTGAATGTTATTCCACAACGGATACTATATTTAGTTAATAGTTCACTGATGTCCCCCTTCCCTACTATACTGATGATGATGTAACCTTGAAAGCTAGGATAATAATAGGTTAATAGTAAACCCCCCCACTAAACTAATACTACACTAATAACCCCCCCCATTACACTGATACCCCCCATACTACACTAATAACCCCCCCTATTACACTGATGCCCCCCCACTACACTGAATCCCCCCACTAAACTGATGCCCCCCCACTAAACTGATGCCAATGATGATAACCTGGAGAACTAGGATGACTGTAGTCGTTGAGTTCAGCAAAGTCTCGTATAGTGATCAACAGAGAATCTAGGTCATTCTCGTTAAGTATCTTCAACACCAGAACGTACCTATAAGTGATATGATGCTAGCTTGAATCTGATTGGCTCTCGGTTAATTAATATATTCTATAACTTAATATTTATTCTATTTAAGAGAAATCAGTATGGGAATATATATTTTGAAGGGTTACAAAAATGGAATTAATTATAGATTGTATTATACGATTAATTCATTTTTAAATTATAACGATATAGTTTGATTTAATATAATTTAATTTATGTTAACGAGTCTTTATGCCAAAGTAATCAAGTATTAATTATCTAAACATATTGTATAACGCAAACAATAAAACGGAATATAAACGAAAAAATAAAATAACTAATAATAACAAACAACAAGGAATAAAGAAAGTACTCAACATTAATATATGATTATAAATATTGATATAACTAGTGATACAAATAGTGATCATGTTATTAATTGATTCTCTATTTAGACACACAAATAATAATAGTAGAGTTCTATTGTTTAAAAGAATATAAAAAAATAAAAAAATAAATACAATAATATATTAGCTAAATTAATAAATATTATGAATATATACAATACATACGATTATATCATTGTAGAGCTGTAATTTCTTAGAAATTGTATTATTATAATTAATATTTATTATATTAATAATGCATAATAATGAAATTAGACATATATTATGTATATATATATATATATATGGATACTAACTCTTTAATTTTCTTAGCTCTAGCCCCGATGGGTTTCTGTAAAGAGAGTCGGTGATATCAGTACAATCACACGCGTGGGATCATTAACACGTGCGTCTCACTTACTTTACCATCGATAGTGACGGCGACGTTAAGACAAGCTCCGCCCCTTTCGTACGATATAGGGGGCGTGTCGGACCAGCCCCCCGCGAGGTCTATGCGGGCGGGGCAGGTCGCCTCCACCCAGGCTCCGAACTCTATGTCTACCCCCCGTAGGAGTGAGGTCTCGATGAACTGCGAGTGTGAGGAGGATGATGATGATACTTTATTAGATAGGTAATAGTGTTTGCGTGTTGTTCTTGATGTGTATATGGTGTAACAAAAATAAAAAATTAATATATAATATTTCGAAGCATAATTTGGAATAATGAATGGTAAGAATAAATATATTATTATAGAAAAAACATAATTAAAACATAAATAAAAACATTAAATACATAATTATAAATAGGCAATATTAGTCAAAGTAATTTAATTATGATTATAATTATTTTAAATACGATTACTTAATAATATGTATGTAATATTATAGCATGAATGTTATATAATATCAAGGACCCGTTTTCAGTCCATCATAATCGTAACTTTCTCAGTCTATCATAATGGTTATCATAATCGTAACTTTCTATCAGTTACTTTGTACGGTTTTTAATCCACAATATTTAACATTTAGAAAAAACGTAATTCGAATTTAAAATAATAAAAAATTAAATTAAATAATATATAATAAAAAATTGAATTTAATCTACTTTACTCATCTCATATTACACATGGCATACGAATCAGAACATAATCGAAATTCTTCGCAAATATATCATTATTCGTTGACCTTTGTATATTGACCATTACGTATTACAAAGATTTTCCGAAGGAAAGATATTGCACTCGTGTAAATTTGAGTAACCTAATAATTTGATATGGTCATCTAGTGTTAATATTTATATAATAATAATATTCTATATTTATTGTAATTGTGAATAATAAATTATATAAAAAATATATTGTATTATAAAATATATTGAAATAATTTTAAATTGATAATATAATTATATAACAATAATGTACACTACTTAGTTATAATATAAACAATAAAATAAATTATAAATATATTGTTAATAAATCATAATATTAACATGTATTGTATAATTTGTATTATATTGTAATGATTTTAAATTTATGTATATTATTAGAAAATGAGAAATTTAAATAAAAATATCACATGATATAACATTTCATATAATATTGTGCCATCTAGTGTTAATAGTGAGATTAAATTACATGTGTAGGTACTAGAGATAGATAGGTAGTACAATATATTTGCTTCGCAAAATCTGTGGGTATTATTCACCATCCATTATATTCCCATCATATTATATATATTGTTATTGTTATTTGTTATTTTTATTTGGTGGAGTCCTTTCATCCCATCCAAGAACTTAGATGAAGTTTTCACTTATAACCATATATGGCTCTAATGTCCCTTCGAAGCCGCTCTCATTAAGAGTGATTTTAAACATGCTATTGGTTATCGATTCCTTACCGGCATTTGGAACATCAAAATATGAGTATAGAGAATACACAACAATTTTTTTTTTAAATTTAGGTCAATATTGTACATGCGCCAGCCTTGTCAAATTTAACAACATTTAACATGGGAATAGATAGGAGAATACCAAAAAAACATAAATATGTATATTTTTCACAGTTATAATTAAGCTACAATCATGAAATTTTCAGAATATGTGTAATGTGTATAGTTACTTTGAATATTATAAATTCATAACAAAATTAATTTTATTTCTAGGATTTTTTTTTAAATTATAGGATTTTCCAGAATTTTTTTTGACCTCTCATAATTGTGTACAGAATTGTTATATTTTATCAATTTATATTATATATAACAAAAAAAAACAATTAATTAATCACTATATATTACAATTTGGCCGAAAAAATAATAACTCCTCTGGTATTTCTTTAATTTTGTTAAAAATCATCAAAAAATTACCATTTTTTCTGTGGATTGGTACCTTTACACATTTTAAGATTTTTTTTTTTTTTTTTTTTCTACTTCATCTTAAGATGTTATATTTTAACGTACAAGTATTATAAATTTAAAAAAATAACTCTTTATAATTTTAATAAATAGTCAAAGTGGCCTAATTTTTTAGAAAATCTGTATATATATAAAATTTATTTTATTGTTTAAATTAATTATCTAATAACTAATATTGTAATTATGGATACTATAGATAATATTTACTATATATTAATATTATCTATTAGAAGAATATAGTATTTAAAAAAATTACTCATTATTATATATATACCCATTACAATACAATACAAATAAAATGTACAGAATTCAAATAAATGTCCTCAAGGACATTTATTTATAAACATATACAATTACATAGGAATAACTACATTTCGAGATTTTTTTTTTTTTAATAATTTTGTTTTTTAAAACCTCCGGCGCACCACCAATAATGAACCAAAATGAATATGGTTTAATAAAATAGTATCATGAGCATCATATCTATAGAATCTACTATGCCGGTTTAGGATCTTTAAAATTAAATCACTCTTAGCTCTCATGTTAAGGCATCCATGGTTTTAACAATATCCGTTCATTTATTTATACACAATTATATATATATATATATATTGAGCTGATTAAGCATTACAGACCTCATCGGAAGTTTTCACAGATCGTCGGATCAGAATCTGGAAGGCCCCTTCGTAGTGGCGGGCAGCCCTGATAAGAAGATCGGCGCGGTTCAACCACTTATTGCGCTGAACTCTCAACTCTTGTACGCCCGCTTTGTAATCGCCTTTCTATTATCATTGTTTATAGGTTACGGTAGGCTGATGTCGGTGTAGGGGCAGTGTAGGGTGGTGTAAGGGCAGTGTAGGGTGGTACTATAGATTGCTATGGTACTGATGCCGGTACTGTTTGAGTTTAAAGTGCGAATGCTGGAATAAATGCAGATGATAATGTGCATACAATAAATGTTATATACATACATATGTTAATATGAGCACTTAAGTGTAAGTGAAAGTACGAGGACAGGACATCTGATAACGCACATTTTGTGAATTTTTATTTTCCACTCAAGTTATTTTATAATTTAATAGTACTGGATAGAGAATACTGCGAACATACGTTTAGAAATTTATACAATGGAATATAGGTTTTCTTAAGGGGGTATTTTCCCACTACTAGTATTTCCGGAAATAATTTACGGATATTTGCTAGAAAGTGATTTTCTATCAAGTTTTAGTGGGATACCCCCTTTAAAGTTACTATATTTCCGGAAAGTTGCCGGAAAGTAAGGGGGTATCCCATTACAATTGTAGTTAACTTGCCAGAATATATCTTTCTAGTAAACATTTTCGAACATTATTTCTGAAAATACTGGTAGAGGGATACCCCTTTAAGAAGAAACCAACTCTTCTAGAAGTTATTTTACTGAATACTAGAAGTTATACTCTTGAAATAATAGTTTATTTATAATAATAAATATTGTCTATAAATGATTAAATCTGTTTATAGCGAAAATAAATTATTCGTTGATATTCTGTTACTAAATTATTTGGAATTAGAAAAAATTGTTATATTATAAATTTAAAATGCAACAAAAATAAAATAATATATTTATTATAAATAATTTATAATGTAGTATTCTTATTATTATATAATATAATATAGTTTTTAATAGAGTATTTCACTATATTATTATATAATTATTGATATGATATTATTATTATTTATTCTTCTGATAAATCATTGAGGTGTGCTATGTTTGATAGTATGTTTATGTTTATTGTTTTCTATTTATCAAATATTTAATTTTTCTAAGAATTTAAAGGTCAGAAAAAACTACTTATAATGTCAAGTGGCTATTATTATATTACATATTTACTATATTATTATGGGGATTCATTTCTATAAATAACTATGAAATTATTTGTTTACAAATTGTAATACTTGATTGTCAATCAATTTAATAGCATCACTGTGTTATGCATATATTTGATAACAATAATATCAGGTGTAATTAGGTGATACTAATTATTGTAACTGTAGTCATATAGATTTTACACAATACATAGCTTATATATCACATGATCTATATATAGATGCACAAGTAAATTAGTCAAACAAATCTATTACAATATGTATTAATTGTGTATCATTAAAGTATACACACACACACACACATATATATATATATATATATATATATATATATATATATGATATTATTGTAATTATCTAGGGATAGATCATATATAAACTAGTCAAAATATAAAAATACAACATACAACATATTTACTATTCAAAATATACATTTTAAGTTTAGCTAAAATTTCTTTATTTAAGAAGATATTGTAAAATTACCATTAAAACATAAGTATAGTGGTCACATAACCCCACTATGTTATTCACAGTGACAATGTATAGTTACACTAACTAATATATTATAATATGTTATTTATGATATAGCCTATATTAATATTAAAGTAAAATTACAAATTGAAAGCAACAAATAGTATATATATATATATATTAATGTTTATAAATAAATATTATACTAACTAATCAATAAAATACCAGATAATATTTATATGTACTTTTTTCCAAAGATATCTCATATTTCAAAATGATAATTACTAAATAGTAAACAAATGTATAGTGTGAGATATCAATTGACAGATATATATATATATAAATCATTTATATTGCAAATGTATTCTATTTTAACAATTAATATATCCAATCTGTATCATATAATGCCTCTAATTTTATTATCATCATATATATATATATATATAATGTTACCCCCCCCCCCCACCATAAATATCATATTGCACGAATCAGCTTAGCTATTATCAATTATATGGTAGTGGTAATAATAATTACATAATGCAGGTATAATATCAAGATTGACTGAAATAACTCTATATGCCAATTATATACCTCAGGTATAATTACCTCCTATTCATACTGATCTATTTATCTGGTGAAAACTATACCCCTAATAGAGTTATAGGTTTAAGAGACCCCTTGTCAAGGGGGCATTGATATACATGTATCTAAAGGTGTAGGTGGGTGGTTCTATTACATAGAGTAGTAGCCATCGATATAAAGAAAGTGGACCTGTGCAATTGATGCACGCAATGCATGTAAAAGATAGATACGTGAATAGCACTTTAATCGATAAATTAACAAAAATATTAGTAGGCATTTAGTAGTAGGTTTCGACTGCTCTATCGGATAGTGCGCCATACAGTAAGGCACACTTTCATTACCTCAGTATCTATCTTTTACATGTATTGCATGCATCAGCATGCATAAGTGTATGGCTTAACCACTTTATATCGATGTCTACAACTCAATGCAATAGAACCACCCATCCATACCTTTAGATGTATGGCCCTACACTACATCGAATGCTTAGGCCCTTTCTTCACAGCGATGCCTATAATAAGATTAATAGCTACCTGTAGTAGTTGCATGGCCATTGACCAAGAGGGATTAGCGGCCGGACCGGAAAGTAGCCCTCCGCAACCGTTAGACATCAATGACAGGAGACAGGCGATGTTAGCAAAACAGCGACAGATTATAGAGGTGTCGGACACATACAGGCTTACTGTAATGTATGTCAGCAGTTATACGGGTAGGCTGTATTAAGGGTGGCTGAAATATAATATTATATTTTTTAATTCTTATATAATATATAATTTACATATATATATGTAATATTATAAATATATTTTATTTATAAAAAATAGTTATTTATCATAATATAATGAAACTAATTTATAACAAATATTTGGTAAAATGATTTTAAATATTTTAAATAGTATACCATATTGATAATTTTATAGAAGTAATATCAAAGGCATATATTCTTGCTAATATAATTATATATTTCAAATATTTTTTAAATTAAAGAAAATAATGTAAATATGATAAATAAACATAATAAATTAATTGTATTCAAAATTGATATTAAAGTAAATGAAAATTCATCATATGATAAATTGTTTAAAATGCATATATGGGATAAATATATATAATATGTGTAATTAATTTTAAAATTTATAATTAACAAAAATTATTTTTTTTAAATTAAAAATAAATCTAATTTTTCTAAATAGGTAATTTAATGATAATATTTGTCTATTCAAAAAATTTCTATTAATCAATATATTTATAAAAAATTTAAAATTATGAATACAATAAGGAATTTTCCATACACATCTTAATATATGTTTAATAAATTACATAATTATAATTAGTAGCTTATTTTATAATAATATTATTGATATAATCAAATTGATTTTAAAATTATTATATAATATAAATTATAAAAATAATATAATACAGAAAATCACTGTTCAATTAAGATACAACAATTTAAATTAAATTTAGATTAATTTTTGTAATGCAATTACAAAATATTTAAATTAAATTAATTAGATTTTATCGGTAAACTTATCTTAGGATATATATAAAATATAGTAACTTAAATTATTTGAATATTTTATATATATATTTGATTATATAATATATAAAGTTATATTAGATGAATTAATTCATGTAATAATTATTACATAAAATATTAACATTACCTGTATTATAATAACAATAAATGTTATTAAATAATATTTTATTAATATACATATATATATATTTAGCAGACATCAATAATAATTTTAAAAAGTTATAAATTCTACTCATTTCCCCAGAAAACAGTAATAGCAGCATAATAGCAGCATAAAAGAATATGTAATAGCCTTAAATGTTTACATTGTGCTATTATGCTGCAATTAATTTATCATGCTATTATGCTGCTGTTATGCTACTATTTAAAGTATATTATGATAATATTATGCTGCTTTTATTATAATAACAGCATAATAACAGCATAATAGACATTAAATAGCAGCATAATAGCAGCATAATAGCAGCATAATAGCACAATGTAAACATTTGAGGCTATTACATATGCTGTTATGCTGCTATTACTGTTTGCTGGGTCCCTATTCATCATATAACACCCCCCCCCTCCTACCATTATCGAGAGCCTCTAGAATCTTCTCGTGGAACCCCTCGATGACTGAGGTACGGAACATCTTTGTCAGACCGGTGTCACTTGTGACATCAAGCATCGTCTGTTCTGTGATGTAACACGCTATCTTCGAGTACAGCTTCCTAATTAGGAGGTAGCGATTGTTAACGACACTGAAGTTAGTTATATAATAATAATAATAATAATAAATAATAATAATAAATATTTATTAGAATTTTAAATTGTAAATTTTTTTCGTATGAAATATATAATTATTTATGTTATTATTTCCTCTAAAGGGCTTCAGATTAAGATCAATATCTTTTCTATGCTGTCACCCGATACAAATATTGGTAAATAAAGTGAATCGGTCGTGATAAATTTATTATTCGGAATATTTATAAAAACTATTTATTCATAAATTTATTTTAGGTATATATTCACTCATACCGATATAAATTATTCGTATCTTATAAATTTATAATTTTAAAAAATATATTTTATTTATATATAAAATTGTTCAATTGTGATATATATTTTCAATAATTATGTTTAAGGGGATCCCGCACATTTAAAGTGATGATCATTTATTTTTTTTTATATTTTTTTTTATTACATAATAATACTTATTGTAGTATTTTTTAGTATCTGTAAAAAAATTAGACATGAATTCAGTCTATAAATTGCATAAAAATGTGTTTTTAACGATAATATAATGCTATTATATGCTATTTAATATTACATTGTTATGCTGTCAAACTTCAAACGCTGTTTTCTCAGAATAATTATTTCGCGCTAGGTATGTGCATTCAAAAATATAGAACATAAAAACTATTATAATTATAATATTAATTTTTTTTGCTTTATATAGAATTTAATTATGTGAATAATAAAATAGAGAGATAATTTATAATATATATATAGAATTCAATGTATAAAATGATAATTTCTATAGAAATACCATCATTTTAGTATTGCTAATTTTTAATTTAGATATATATAATATAATAAATAATAATATTAAAAATAACTTTCTATTTTCCTATGCATGTATATGTTATGAATACATTATAAAAAAAATTAGGTCAATTATATGAATAGAATTTCAGTTCTAATTTTGTTAGTGGACCTAGATTTTTCCTATTTATTTATAGACGAAATTGGCATATTGTGTGTTATGTGCGGGATCCCTTTAATATCTAATACAAACTTCTAAATAAAGGTATATATATCACAATTGAACAATTTGATATATAAATAAAATATATTTTGTATATATATTTTATATATATATATTAAATATAAAATAAGCAACCTCCGATTTTGAAATTCGTGTACCAAACTGATAGATTGATAAATTTGTTTCAAAGATAATCTTTTCATTTTTTTCCATCTAAAAATTAAGTTTAGAATTTCAGAATTAATAGAAAATAAACTTTCATTCATATTTATTAAAAGCTTAAATAATGCTTATAAGAAAGTTAACTACAATTATTTGTAGATATCAAAGTAATGTTAATAATGCTGAATATTAAATATTGATTAGTAACCTATTCATGAATTCATAGTCTACTGTTTTACAAACGAAAACTTTGATGAAATCGGCAAATATTTTAGGTTTGTCTTTACAATCATTGGGTATACAAGGAAATATTAGACCATTTATTAATTGCATTTCTTCCTCCTTAAAATAAAATTAAATGCTAAAATAAGTTTCCATAAATAAAGCAAATACAATATTTTAGATTTTTATAGACTAATATATTTTATATTATATTGATGATAATAATAATAATAATAATGACTAAATATTTCCTCTATAATAATTTATATATTTGAAGAATTAAATAGATTACCAATAAGATTAATAATTAAATAAATATCAAAATTACTAAGAGCATACGAATAACTTATTATTAACTTATTAAATCTACTCGTTCAATAATTATATCTATAATTAAGAGAATTTCTAATAAAATCAATAAACGAACCTGATCTTCCCAGAAGTCACAAGGCATACGAGCAATTCTCGTAGTCAGTTCTGATAACTCTTCTCCAAATATACTACCACCGCAGTTTGTCTAATGTGATATTAGTAATCATGATTTTACATGTAATACTTATTGGAGGATATATATATATATATATTACTCTGAAAGGTTTATGTTAATAAAACTAACAAATTATTATAAATTTATAGATTGTTATTTCTCAAAATATTTTGAATAATAATTTGTATTATTTCTAATAAATTTATAATTAATATTAATATATATTAAATCATGGGATACTTAATATAATACATGAATTATTATATATGCACATAATATATAGAGAAGGGTATAGAGGAGAGAGAGAGAGAGATATATATAGAGTGTAAGTGAGAGAGAGTGTAAGTGAGAGAGATAGAGAGAGAGAGAGAGAGAGAGAGATAGAGAGAGAGAGAGAGATAAAGAGAGAGAGAGAGAGAGAGATATAGAGAGAGAGAGAGAGAGAGAGAGAGAGAGAGAGAGAGAGAGAGAAAGAGGGAGAGAGAGAAAGAGAGAGAGAGATAGAGAGGGGTGGATGGAAGCCTACCTCTAGATCATCATCTAGTTTGAAGATGACGAGCACCTTGCAGCAGGCTTCCTCCTCTTCATCTTCCAGTAGTACATCCACCATTTGTATCGTGTAGCCGGCAGGTATGTCTAAAGGTTTACTGAGGTCGATCTGTAGAGGTCATCGTAAGGTCATGTCTAATAAAGCTTCAGAAAATACAGTCAATTTATAGAGAATAAGTTTTAAATATTTTATAATTTTAAATGTGTTGTTTAATATATATATATATATTAATATATACAAGTAATATATTTAAATATTTAGTTTATTATTGCATGCACAAAATTCATTTAATAATTATTAATTATTTGCAAATTATATTATTCATCAATATTATTCATTTTTTAATAAAATAAATTAATGCTTAAATAATGGTAAATTATTACTATTAATGGTAAAAAAAAACTAAATTTGTTAAAATATTTCCAACAATTAAAACAATTTAAATTAAATATATAATCATAATATATAGTAGGGTAATTTTATAAAAATTAACACATTATAATATGTTTAAACTCGAGATATGTTACATATTATATTATTACTTTTACTAATATTGTAATCTGTACATGAACATATTGGAGGTATCGACCAAATAAAGCCCTAGGCTTTCACTGATCCTCCATAGACGTATGATATACATAGTATGTCGTATGTCTATAAACTGATTTCATTCATTCATACATATCTCGATTATACATTATACATATCATGATCTACATGATCTACATTATACATATCTCCGATGACAGTTGAACAGTTAACTTAGCATGCCTACCTCGTTAGTGTCCAGCCCTGTGATTACGCAGCCCTCGCCAAAGTTCATCTGACCTGAGCCGTTGAACAGACAATGCGACGCGATGCTATCGCGAGAGAGGTGAAGGTCGTACGTGCACAGACTGTTGATGCACACCGAATTCTCTGCAGCCGAACATGTCTTTATAGGTGTGAATGCGTACGTAATCATTCGTTAAGGAAAACATGCGAACGTGTAGAGAGGAGGAGATAGGAAATAGACTTAATATGTCGTAAATAAATATAATTTTAAGTATATGCAAATTAAAAATAATAATTCTTCACTAATTTGATATGTATAACGATATTGTATTTTTTAAATTAAAAAAAAGCCTGCATGCAATAATGATATACACATTTAGTAATATTTAATAATAGATTAGAAAACTTAATGAACTTCTTAAGATGTACTAAATATAGGTTTTCAGTCAAATTATTAATATAACTATATAATAATATAAATATGTAAATAAATCAAATCATTATCACCACAGTGACTTTTAAATTGATAAAGTTTTAAATATATTTATAAATTCATATGTATCAATTCATATGTATCAATTCAATCATATTTATTATAAAAATGTTACTATTAGTATAACAGATCAATTTAAATAAATTTAGAACACTAATAGGATGTTCACACGATGCGGGTTTTGCTTGTCATACGAACAAATGTTGGACCAAATTCTTCAAAATCATATATTCGGTCCAGCATTTACTCGGATTCCTATTTTTCTCGTCGTACAGCAAAAATAGAAAACATCCCAATTTTTGCTGGACCGAAATAAATCCTGGACCGAAATATCTTACTATCTTTGGTAATGTTTACAATATTTTATAAAATTGTTATACTGAATAATTTTTATATAATTAATCGTATTACTACAATATAAAATACAATATAAACATGAATTATATAGAATATACAAAATTAAATAATTCAAGTAAAGATATAATAAAAAGTAATTTAATTAAATGCTTTAAAGATCGAGAATTGTTGTAAATAATTATGCGCCCATATAGTTCTCGTTTTGCTATTTTCTAACGAAATATTCAGTGCAATTTCGTCAGTTATTAAACATAATACATTATTTAAATAAGTATCAAATAAGTATCCATACTTATAATAAATATAATTATAATAGATAAATTTAAAATATTCGTTTATTTACTTAATTTTTTATTTCCACTGTCAGTTATTTGTAACTACGAAAATTTAAACCCGCATCGTGTGAACACTCGTGTTTTTGAAAATGCTGGACCGAAAATTTTCGGTCCAGCATTTGTTAGTACGACAAGTAAAATCCGCATCGTGTGAACAACCTATTATACCCATAATAATTTAGTTATGTAATAGATATTATGTAACCAATTTATATTTTATGTTTATTTCTAAATGAATGAAATGAATCTTAATGATAATATGCTACAACATTATTTGCTAATAAAATATAGGATAAAGATATCTAATATTATAAGGTAATAAAGTAAAATAAGATCATATAAATAGAATAGAATTCAAAATGATAAATACTATTATATTATTATATGTATTGTATTCGAGACAGATTTTCTAGAATATATATAAATATAATTTACCAATTTAAATTAATAAAAATTCCTAAATTAATTTGAATTTTGTATTAAAAAAAATGTATGCAAATATTTTAATTATGGTTTTTAAATAAAAAAAATATTTTCAAATTTAGTGTTATCTTCATAAACTATTGAAATACCTAATTATTATGAATGAAGTATTAATATCATATCTTTATATTTTATTAAAAAGATAAAGGAACATTAAAACCTACTAAAATCCTAAATGGGTGCGAGATTAAATGGGCGCATACTATCGTGGCTAACGATTCCGTATGAGTGACAGTTGGTTTGTTGAGTGTAGCGGCTGCCCTTGGTATTGCCGTTATGTAATACGCTTGACCGGTGGGTCACCATCTCATTGTACAGATAACTGCCCGCTATTGTTACTGTCAGGTAGTTGTAGCGGTGTAAGTTCATTATAATATCATATATCTATATATAATATATATATATATATATTATATATATTATATATATAGGAGACATATCAAGTAGTTGTAGTTAGTTCATAATAATATAATATATATATAATATATATATTATATATATAGGAGGGACGATATGAGGGATGGTTTGATCATGTACACACTCATGATATGCCTACTGATCTACATAGATCTAACTACTGATACTAGCTTGCTGACCTTATTAGAATGAAATCTCTATCTAACCCACGTGAACCATGCTGTTGTTGTTGCTTGCTGACCTACTTTGACTTACATATTGTTACTGGCTCGCCGACCTACTTATATTTACCTATTGTTACTCGCTCATTGACCTACCAGAGACTAGACTACATATGTTGTACCCTACATGTATCTCTAACCCAGATGACAGTATTGTTGTTGCTTGCTGATCTAAATAGACTTTAACTACTGTAACTTATTTGCTGACTCACTGAAGACAATACTACAGATGGTTTATGTGAATACTACTGTTGTACTAACTAACCACCAACTAACCCATATGACCATACTGTAGATGCTTGCTAATCTAAATAGATTTACCTATTGTTACTCGCTCGGCGACCTATTTATCAATCTAACAATCCTATTTTTTTACTTATACATTATTTTATCGTTTATTTATTTATGTATTGTTATTATGCTAAAACACAAATGAGAACTATCTTCGTTATATTCGTGTATAAATAGATAATCTATCAATCTATCAATTATATTTACCTATTGTTACTGGCTCTCTGACCTACCAGAGACTAGACTACAGCTAACTAACCCACGTGAACCGTGCTGTTGTTGTTTGCTGACCTACTAGGACTTACCTACTAAGTGTTGCTTGCTGAACAACTAAAGGTTAGACTACTTCACATGTTGTAGGCTATATGTATACACTACTGATGATAACACTACACAGCTAACTAACCCACGTGCACCCTGCTCTTGTGCAGTAGTTTCCATAGCGACCGGCGAGTTCTCGTAATCTCCTGTAGGTGGAGACACTGCGCGTGATCGCCGGCATCGTCTGGACTTCTAGTTTCGTTGCTACGATACGGGTTTTGAGTTGGCACTTTCTTAACGCGTGGTTAGCACGAGCGAGAGAGAGAGAGAGAGAGAGAGAGAGAGAGAGAGAAAGAGAGAGAGAGAGAGAGAGAGAGAGAGAGAGAGAGAGAGAGAGAGAGAGAGAGAGAGAGAGAAAGAGAGAAATTACGATGCGTGTAGTTTAATGTTTATCCTGTTATTAGTGCTACTGTTATTATTAATAATTAATATTATTATCAAATTAAACCACCGGTAATCGGATATGTTATAAATCTATGCTTATAGATATAATTATACAGTATTATGGGTTTATCTTACCTAGTTCTACTAATGTGAGAGATTAAAGTGAAACTAGGTTAATATTAATCCTATTGCTAGTCTAATTTAGTTTAATTTATGTTAACGTCTCTTTGTACCAGGGCAATCAAGCGTTGAAAGTAAAAAAAAACAATAAGCGGAACTTAAAATATACTAAAAAAGAAAAAATAATTAATAATAACGAATAATAGAAATACAGACATCAATACTTACTTATAAATACACATGCTTTTATTATTATAATAATATTATTATAATATTATTATGAAATTATTATCGTAACCGTATCAAAGGTACACACGTTTATATTTAGACAATTGTCATTAGGTTATACACATGGTTTTATTTAAACAATTAGAATTTTACGACATTTCCGTATTACTCATCACAATAGATATTTATTTAGATATCTTTGCTTGAATATAGGCTTAAATTAATATTATTTTTAAACTTAATACTAAATTTAGAAATATTATAAAAATAGAAGACATCTAAATATCGTATAATTACTATGATAACAAATTATGTATTAATACATAAAATATATTTGGGTACAATTAAGGCAGTTACCATTATCTTATAGAGTTGTTAATATAATTTAATCTTTATTTTTAAGTAAAATTACCAAATAAAAATAAAATAATTATAAGATATGAATGTATAGAAATCCAAATAGAGTATAAATATGTTTTAAGACTTTTATACAATTACAACAACAACAACAAAAGTAAGTATAGTCTCTGTTGATAGTATACACTACGAAATGTTTTAAACGTAAACCTAATATTTAACTTAATAATAATATATAAATATAATAATTCATATTTAATTCGTTATGTCATTTACAAATTAATAAAATGTTAGCTTAATTATGTTATTTCCGATATTATTCACAAACATTTTACTCGACACTATTAATCAAACCTGCCAGTTAAACTTGGCAATGTATCTGACGTGTGTTTCCCGGCTATGAACGATTCTTCTTTCGTATTCAAAGCCATGGATAATAGTATATCAAAGAATATGGATAGCTGAAAGTGAAATTAAACGATATATTATATAAATAAAATATATATCTTATTGTATTATATAAAGTAATATCGTTAAGAAATAAATATAATTAATTGACCTAATTTGAAATGCTATTGAATAATTAAATAATTACAAATCAAAATAGATATTGATTACTATTCGGTATACAATAAAATAGATAACTATATATCAATATTAATGAAATATCTCTATTTAAAAGAGTGATAATAGGATGAAGTGAAGATTAATGCTGTGACCTTGATGGGAGTGGCGCCGCAGTCAAGGTCGAGGTAGGTGCAAATATATAGGGGAGACGATAGCAATTTTTCAGCGAAATCTGCACGAAAGTAAACAATACCAGCCACCTATTAATAAAAATATGCATTAATTATTAATGTTATTATTAGATTAATGTGTGTTGTTTAAGTTATATATAGTCAAAAGTATAAATTAGTAATAGTTGCAAATGATAATATACGTAATTGAGATAAACACTGAATAGGTAGTGTATTAACTAGACATTATTGATGCTGTTCAATAAGTGATATGACCACGTAACAATGCTAATCACTGATCACCTATATCTCATTAAAACATGATACACATTAGTTCTGTGAAGGGTAGCTAAAGTTCACGTTTAGGCATGACATATTACTGTCTCTCATATCTATCTTTCATATCTATCACTCGTATAGATCTGTATATCGTTGTTTCATAGTGAAAGTGGTACAATTCTGAAGTTTTCTAATTATATTTTTTCTATATTAACTATAGTATAGGGTAGACTTTATGAATTACTTAGGGTAACATATGCATTACTTAGTATTACGATGAGCCAAGCTTCATGACTACCCACACCCTATATCTTACATGTGTAAAATCCATATTGTAATGGGTCTTCTAATGCATACATAGATTTGTGTATAGACGAAGCATAGCTATATCTATATATATATATATATTTATAGATAAAATGATTATTGATGTTGTTCAATATAGATGTTCAGAATATTACATATACACCGTCGATATATCAAATAACAAATAACAATATGTTGTTATTTGTTGTATATTAACATGGATTATTGCATTGATACGCGGTATTTAATTGATAAGATTAATGTGAAATTCATTATATTATAGATATAGGAAACACACACACACACATATATATACATATATATATATTAAATAAATGATAAATATAATTATATAGAATATAGAATGTCACTCATACACAGCCAATAGTACACTAGTCACATGGAGATGGGGTGATCACATGACAATAACAATGATATTACCACTAATTATAGTGACTATAAGGGTGGGCATAGGTTGATTTTCATATTGAGTAATGTTTATTATTTTAGTTATTAATAATGCATTGTCACTAAATATAGCCACAAGAGATATAGATAGTATAATATACTTCTTTATAATATATTAATGGTATATTATAAAATAGCATATGATGTACTACTTCATTATATAATAATAATAATAATAATAATAATAATAATAATAATAATAATAATAATAATAATAATAATAATAATAATAATAATAATAATATTTATTTATTGAAATCATATATATATATATATATATATATATATATATATATATATATACATAATATATTGTATATAATACAAATAGATGATAAAATGGTTAATATTATCTACTATATATATATATATATAGATATATAAATATATAATAATAATAATAATAATATTTATTCATTTATTGAAATCATATATATATATATATACATAATATATTGTATATAATACAAATAGATGATAAAATGGTTACTATTATCTACTACTATATATAATATATATTATATATATATATAGATATATAAATATAATGAAATATATGAATATAATACATGTAAGATTATTACATAACATTGATCACTACATATAGCTTACAGGATATTAGACAATACAAACAATGGAAACTTGATCATTTTCATCAGCATACTTTTTCAAGTTCTCCGGCGTTTCCTTATAGACTATATCTTCTAGTATTCTCTATAAATGAAATCAAGCATATAATATAACAGTTTAATCTAATAAACACTAGATTAACTTATATACTAGTAAAGGAGACATGCATACACATATAAGTATATCTATTTGTTTACATGCGAAGGTAATGGTAGAGAAAAATATGAATTGTTATTAATATTTATTAGTGTTTTATTGTTAATAATAATAAAATGTATATAAATAAATATACAAATATTCAGTGTCTTATTACATATGGATATGGATAAAGTACACCGAATAAGACTTTAATATTAACTATTATTGTCCCCAGGTGGAGTGGCGGTTTACTAATACATTACGCACATGATTGAAAGAGGAGTTATAAATGTATGTGTGTGTTAATGAAATACAATAAAATAAGCTATTCTAATGGAGTGACATATGCATCCCATATTCTACACTATTGGTGAGGAAGTAGTATGCGTAGGAAGCATCACATATACACTATAATGCAAATAGTAATTCATGTAAATCTTATACACTCATTATTCAATAATTCCATAGGCAAAGTTTTCACTGTAAGATTACTAATATGTATATCAATATCGCAATTATATTATTTATGGATTTTAAAATTTGAAATATTAATAAATAATATGATGGTGTTTTATAATTAGAACGTAATAATAATATAATTAGGTTATTATAATAAGAGTGATTCATAATCATCAACCTAAATAAGTATGATTCATAATCATTAACCTATAAATTACAGTTATTTTCAAACGAAAAAAAAACTAATTAATTAGTAGAAGTATAATGAAATGTCAGTGATAGATACACCTAACAGATCATTAAGTGCACGCACCTACAACATTCTAGAATATACACCTACCAATGTTTACATAGCGGTACTAAATAGTGTTCTACGTATACAAACAGAGATAGCTACGGGTAATGGCTACGGGATGTAAACAAACGTAACGACTGTGTTTATTAGGTTAATCGCTCGAGTGCGACCGCTAAAGAAGAGTGATAGAGCCACGCTTGAATAGCTTAGCACGCATGGGTCCTCGTTGTTTGTTACCCGATCACCTGGTTATCATGATCAACACCGGATGAATGGGTGCTACTACCACTACTACCACTACCACTACCACTACCACCACCACCAACACCACTACTACTACTACTACTACCACTATTACCACCTGCACTACCACAACTACCACAACCACTACCACTACTACTACCACTACTACTACCACAACCACTACCACTACCACAACCACTACCACTACCACTACCACTACCACCACTACTACCACTACTACTACTATTACCACCTGCACTACCACAACTACCACAACCACTACCACAACCACTACCACTACCACCACCACTACCCCACCACTACCACTAGGCATCAGGGTAAGAAGTTACAGTTACAGATGTCAGTTGTACTGAGAATATATATCGTCCTATGATTAAACTAGGACAATCTATGACCTCAGAACAACTGAATGCAGTGGCTAACAGTGGGGGTAGTAGTTATGCCACCATCAACTACTACTACTACTACACAATATACCCGTCTGACTTCAACTGATAAATAGCACTGTTCACAAGCTGTACGCCTAACTCGATGCATCAGTGACACGTGAGTGATAACACACTCCATGCTAGCACCCGCTACCCTAACCTCTGACCCCTAACCTCTCATACACCTACTAACACTATCAGTGGTGCATGCATACACTCCATGCTAGCACCCGCTACCCTAACCTCTGACCCCTAACCTCTCATACACCTACTAACACTATCAGTGGTGCATGCATACACTCCATGCTAGCACCCGCTACCCTAACCTCTGACCCCTAACCTCTCATACACCTACTAACACTATAAGTGGTGCATGCATACACTCCATGCTAGCACCCGCTACCCTAACCTCTGACCCCTAACCTCTCATACACCTACTAACACTATAAGTGGTGCATGCATACACTCCATGCTAGCACCCGCTACCCTAACCTCTGACCCCTAACCTCTCATACACCTACTAACACTATAAGTGGTGCATGCATACACTCCATGCTAGCACCCGCTACCCTAACCTCTGACCCCTAACCTCTCATACACCTACTAACACTATCAGTGGTACATGCATACACTCCATGCTGACAGGCGTAATGTCTATCCACAGAGAAACTAACAGCCAACACTTGCTTGTCTGTGAACTGGCAAGCTTCTGTGTGTGTGTATGAGAGAGTGTGTTTGTGTGGGTGTGATAATGTATGTGTGTGTGATAGTGTGTGTGTGAATGTGTGTACGATAATGTGTGTAATATTATGTGTGTGAAAGTGTGTATATGGGTATGTGACTGTTTGATGAGTTTGTGAATATGTTTGTGTGAGAGATATAGTGTGGGAGAGAATATGTGTGGAAGTGTGTGTGTGTGTGAGTGTGTGGGTGTGTGTATTGGTGTATGTGTAAGTTACCATACAATATACTATATAGTCTATATATACTTGTGATGCAGTAGTAGGAACATCTAATGTAATGGCCTAGAGACCATGTTATTGTAAACAAGCTAATAGGGCCCAAGTGCAGACAACTTTGTCTATTGTTACACCTATTCACTAGACTGAATATAATCACATTATTCAATAATAGGTATAGCCAAACTATTAGAAATACACTGAATAAGATATATATATATATATATATAGTATAAATGACCTTGCTGAGTTATGGAGATAGATTGATTACATATAATGTGAAGCCAAGGTAAGTAATATAATAATGACATTTATTCAATCACCTATAGTGTAATGTACTTTAAATAGAAGTATTCTAGGGAATGTATCTATGTACCAGGGGTATGGTTATTAATGTTTTGGGTGATAAACCACAGAGATCAAAAGTATATAATTACACTTTGATTCAATTAAAAAGCACAAAGAAGGTGCTATGCAGACTATAGTTCAATAGCCGTACAGCATATTCTAGAATATTGTTGTTGTTGTTATTGCATTCAGTGTGCAGTCCATTGATAAAGTGTGTCTGTCTGGGTGCAAGAATCACTGAATGGAGACATAGTACAAACATGTTGACAACCTGTCAATAATAGATCACTGGGTAGTCACTAATGTGATACACTGGGTTACATTTAGTTCATTCATACATGCTGGCACATGCTATCATATAACTCTATACACACACACACATAAGGTGTTAGTAAAGTCATATCATGTGATCATTTTAAATATTATATATTATATTATATGTATGTTTATAATAATATTAAATTATTTATCAATTAAAACTAGTTACGGATATTATGAAATGTGTATAAATATGACATAGTTATAATTATTTTATCTTTACATAAATCTGGAAAATATTTTGAAAAAAATATAAAACTAATATCATTATAATACATAATTAAATAAATAAATAATTAAATAAATAATCAATTAATCAAATTAATACTTTAAAATTGTATATATATATTCATTTTCATATCGTTTTTATATTCACTATAATTATATATTAATAAATTATATGATAATTCTACATATACAATATTTAAAATTATTTATTTAAGAATATATATTTAAAGAATATATATTTAAAGAATATATTTATAGAGTTAAGCTTTATAAAAAATATACTAAAAACATAAATGTCCTTTTTATAAATCTCAAAAACATGTATATAAATTTTCGAAAAAAATTATTATAAATTATTCTATATAAATTATTATTTATAAATTATAATATTTCCTTCGGTCAAATAATAATGATTATAAAACTTCATACATGCGTATATTATGTAAATCAGCTGTCAACCTTATAGTGTAATGCTATCGGACTCTATTCAGTTATACATAGTAAAGTTATCGTAAAGGCATACTAAAGCTTTCATCGTAAGGTAGTTTCTAATGTGCAAGAGTATAAAGGTGCTTTCATACTAAAAACACAGCCCGATATTGTCGAACATCAAAACCATGCGGTTGCGTTGTGAACGTCTATACCGATAGCCTTATGCGTACGTTTATATATACATTATCTATTATCCTGCTCGATATCGGTATCTAGTCAATGTTTTAAAACGAATAAATAATAAATAATTGTTATAGATGTTTTGTTGGTGTTGAAGCAGTATAAGTGTGAGGCTGCTGCGGTAACCAATATAATGTATATATGTGTGTGACTACGGTAGCCAATAACATAAGTGTGTGTGTGTGTGTGTGTGTGTGTGTGTGTGTGCAGTAACCTATGACGGAATCCACAGTGATACGCATGTCAGTGCTGCAGACCCAAACGCCTGGGGGGGAGTTCACGGCTACCTGTTGTAGGGGTGGTCGTATTAAGGGTAGGTAGTGTTGGAAATTCTCAGATTTTTCACTCATTCGAAGTTTTCGAATAGTAAATATATATATATAAACTTCGAAGGTTTCAAATAGTATTATTTTTGTTAAATTAAGTATTCAAAGTTTTCAAATAGTAAAATTATTCATTTCGAAGATTAGAAATATTAAAATTATTCATTTCGAAGGTTTCAAATAGTAAATATATTCATTTTGAAAGCTTCAAATAGTAAATACTAGTCGTACCAAACCCAGAATTGCTCAGTTTTTGATTGTTATTATTTATCTATTAATTATTAAGTAAAATATATTTTAAAAAAATGTTCTAAAAATAATATAAAAAATATAATATTTATATATATTATATTAAAATAATATAAAAAAAATACAAAAAATATTAAAAAATTTTACAAAATATATTTTTTTTAAATATCGAAAAATATTTTAAAACTATAAAAAATATTTCAAAATATATTTAAAAAATGTCGAAAAATATTTTTTATAAATGTCTACAAATATTTTAATATATAAAATAATATAGTATTGTGGAAATCAATTATGATCATACATTATTTATATACAATCACTATTTATCTTAAATTAATTAAATAAAGTTATTTAAAATTATATTTAATAGAGTGGACATCAACAATATTCGTAAATTATTGATATACAATTCATTATTATTTAATAAACAATATTTAACGATTAATTAAATAAAATTATTTATAGTTAATTAAATTATATTTAGTAATGATAATACAATTCATACGATATAAAGTGTTTCTATTATTTTAAATTATAATTAAAATTAAATTTAGTAATAATAATAGATAAGTTTCTATTATTTTAATTAAAATAATGAATATATGGTAATTACATCGTCAGAAATGATTGTATATTCCGAAACAGATTCCATATTTAAAATTAGAGGGCGAGGTAGTAAAAAAGGAAGTAAATAGTATTAATTTATTGTATAATATTTGTATATATATTATTATTATTGTTACTATATTGAATATTCAAATATTAGAATATTCTATTCGATATTCGAAACCGTTTCCAACACTACTGGTAGGTAATACACACAATAGGTGCGTGGTTGGTTCTATATATATATATATATATATATATGTATGATATATATTCTAAATATTCTATATATATTATGATATATCTCGTTACTTTAGTATTAGTCACCGGATTGCGTTAATTATAGGATTTATTACCTATATGAAAATATATGATAAAATAACGTTAATCTTATTTAATTTATACGAAATATATTAACTTTGAATAAATTATTAATTATAAAATCTAAGTATAATATATAACTTATATGAATAGAAGACTGGTACCGAGCCGGGCCTACTCCGGGTGGGGACGGGGGGCGGAGTTAACCTTTGAACTGAGATCTTCGATGAGCAGATGCAGATTAGAGATGAGGGAGGCGTTATCGGAGCAGTGTACGGGCAGACTGGTGAACACACTGTGCGCGCTGCTCATTATGTAGTCTCTGCCCTAAGTAATAGTGTGTGTGTGTATAGGTGTGGGTGTGGGTATAGGTGTGGGTGTGGGTGTGTGGGTATAGGTGTGGGTGTGTATGTGTGTGTATAATAGAGTTAGACAGGTGTAAATTGTTCAAAGCTCTCGAGAAGTTCAGATATTATAGAAACATAGTTCCCGAGAAGATAATATTAATATTCACAAAATGCATCGATAACATTTTAAATACTTACTTAATTAATAAGTTATATATATTCTTGAGTTATACGTTGAGAAAACTACAACACAATAGATTATTAAAATGGAAGAAATACATAGATTGTAAATATTTTGTTGTTGAAAATATTTGAAATATGCTATTAATACAAAATAGATATTTAAGATTATTGTTATACTCACAATAGTAAATATCTTGTTACTTAATAATTATAGTAATAGCAAAGCCCTTTGGTAATAGTAATAGTGATAATGTATGATTTAATAATACGACATTAATACTAAATAACCGAAAACTGGAATTTAATATTTCAATAACTAGTATATACAGGGTGGCGAAATATATACAGGGTGGCGATATATATATATATATATATATATACAGGGTGGCGATATATATATATATATATATATATATACAGGGTGGCGATATATATATATATATATATACAGTGTGGTGATATATAGAGGGTAGTGATATATACATTATGGCGATATATAGAGGGTAGTGATATATACAGTTCGGCGATATATAAAGTTTAGCGTATTTAAATCCGGTAGTAAATTATTTGCCTCTCTAATGGTGATAGAAAAATGTAATCACTTTATAAATACAGTATATGTTTAAGTTTAATATGCACGTTATATGTATATATAGGTACTATTTTCATTATATTTCTATTTTTAAATATACATATATATATATATATATTATTAAATATATATTTATTTTGGCCATTGTAGCAATATATTTTCTTTGTTAACATAAAAACATATTTATTAAGATATCAATCAATCATATGATAAATACTGGTTACACGTCATTGTGTAATACTGGTTTGTTATTGCCTATACTAGAATCCTCTAGATGATGTAATTAATACACCTACTTGTTATGGATTCACTGAAGCGTAAAGTTTACAAATATCACTGCCCGAGATAAGATTCATTGTGACTATTATGACATTCTAAATAAGAATATTATATTCATAGTAGACATAAGTTTCTATTGTAAGATCGATTATTTAATAGCATAGAGCTAGAGAAATATAGTGGTAAACAAGGTATCTGACATGCTGAAAGGGTCAATCTAAATTGGTCACCACAAAATGGCGGATTTGACCTATTTGATTTTTTATTTTGTAGCTAGAATAAAATTATTAATAACATAGGAAAGAGGATAAAAACTAATATAAGTATCATATTTTACTTTTTTGATATAATTAATAATAAAAAAGTTACGATCAAAAGAATATTATATTTTAATATTTGGTCACCGCAAGATGGCTGATTTTTTATTTCCTCTTTCCGAGACGGCTTACGTTGCCAGGCATTGAGTATTACCACTCTATTTCTCTCTAGCTCTATATTCAATAGTATTTATGTAGTCAATGTATTATATATAATACATGATACACATATAATCAATATCTAAACTCATTAGTGATAAGATAACAGTGTATAGTTGAATCATTAGGCCATCAACGGGTAAAGCCCTGTTTGTATAGCCCTCGCTCACAACCCGAGCAAGTGGGGTCTCGCTTCAGTGATTCTCTATGCAATAACACTACGGGTACGGGTACTAACGATGTGAAGAATGAGAATGTGTTTGTCCAGTAACACGTCGGTGTTGACCGTCTAGTGACGTGTTATTTAATATTAGCAGG
The DNA here is from genome assembly GCA_964019155.1 of Osedax fenrisi. Classification (NCBI taxonomy): domain Eukaryota; kingdom Metazoa; phylum Annelida; class Polychaeta; order Sabellida; family Siboglinidae; genus Osedax; species Osedax fenrisi. The sequence goes on along the minus strand of OZ025244.1, from coordinate 16,354,407 downwards.
TGATTACATCATCATAATAGTAATAATAATATTTATTGAAATCTTATATATATATATATTGAATACAATAGCGGATAGAAATGGACCTTAATCACATTGGCCGGGACATGTTAGGTGGTCAGGGGTATATATCAGGGGTATCGGGGGTCAGATAACTAACATATAACTTATATATAAATATATATATATATATATATATATATATATTTATGTATGATATACATAGATATACTTAAATATAGAAAATCTACTATAGAGTATGAAGTTCTTCATCGCTAAATAGTATTGTTATAATGCCATTGGTTACGTTTCTAATAGCATATTGTGTAGCATCGGTAGACCGATGGAGAATGTAAATACAAGTAGCAAACTAGATAAATGAAATAAGTAACAAACTGGATAGAGAGGGGTGTGAAGGAGAGGGAGGTAGAGATATGTAGAGGGGAGAGAAAGATAGGAGGGAGAGATATGTAGAGGGGGAGAGAAGAAAAGTGTTATGCAGTGAAAGAGAGGTAAAGGGAAATAATGGGAGCAAGGTAGGGAGATAGAGAAGGAAGGTGAGGGACAGATATGTAGAAGGGGAGAGAAGGAAATGGAGTGATAAGTATGTAGAAGGGGAAGAAGGATAAAAAGATATTTTATTATTATTATTTTATTAAGGGTATCCTTAGTATAAGCTAAACATAGCTTCTGGGTATCCCTCCGATTATTATAGCCAATATATTAATATTCGGTAAATAAAATGTATTCATTAATTCATTCAAGATAGATGTGGGGTATAGCGAACCGTATAGTCGCACCGGCCGCTAAAGTATTCGGTGACGATGAGAAGGGCGTTCAAGGTCGCGCCTCCCGACCCTATCCTCGTGGACGGGTCCTCTACGGCTAGTACGGCTGTGTCGAGACATTTGTTAGTCAAACGCCAGTAGTCTAATTCTGTGTGGGCGGGCGGGTGGGCGGGTGGGGGACTGGTTAGTACATGCGGGAACTGTTGGCTGATAATATACAATGTAGATTTAAAACTTAAACAATGTAGATTATATATAATAATACCATAATTTAGGCATGACCAAGGTAAATGAAGGATTGTAATACTTATCGAATTTTTTACCTATTAATCTTTCCTAAAGAACAATTATGATGAAAAAATAAGGCATAAAATAGACAAAATTGCTTAATTTTTACTATATAATTCACTACTTCTTAGTAAGAAGTTCTTATACATATTATCGATTGTTCACATATATGGGGCATTTAAATCCATACATTTAAATCCATTTTAATTAAAGTAAAACAATTACAGAAATGTGTTTTACGACATACGACTCATAAATACAACCATATTAGCAATCTTAAAATGTACACCTCTCTCCACATTTGATGATATAGGTAAACTTAATGGGAAGGGGTTACTATTTATCACGTTGTATGCAACGGTTATATTAACAGTAATAAGGTAGTACTATTAATATAACCAGCAAACAATGCAATACTTATTATCCGGGATGCTATACATTAAGATAATGCAACATTATTAGGAGTAGACAGACAGACATACCATGTGTATTCTCTTTAACCAGGTTATAAAGAAATATCACTTCTGAATATAATTACACTTTGCTTTATTATATATTATATAATATATATTATATATTATAATAAATAATAAAGCAAAGTGTAATTATATTCAGAAGTGATATTTCTTTATAACCTGGTTAAAGAGAATACACATGGTATGTCTGTCTGTCTACTCCTAATAATGTTGAATAATTATTCATATATATAAAAATATATATATATTATTATTATTATTATTACATTAAATTGTATAGAAGGTAACAGATTATTTAATTTTCTAGTTCACCGTTACTATTATAATTAACAAATTAAGATAACATATTATTTTAACTTTAATTTTACATTTGAATGATTTTATGATTTTGTATTATAGGCTAGAATATTCTGGGAATGGACTTTTAATTTTTTAAATAATAGTTTTATTTGGTTTAATATGATTATTAATAGTGCTATTATTATTTATTATTATATTATTATAATTTATAATTTATATGATTTTCATTATTATTTTTGTATTATTATTATTATTGTTATGGTATATAATTATTATTTTTAGAGATTAATTAAATAATTAAATGATTATTATTGTATTATCTAGCTGATAATTATATGATTATATATTATATATAGTATACTATATTATTATAATAACAAATATTTGGTGAAGAATATATATACAACACTCCATATCTATGCACTTAATTAATGTTAACCCGCTCCGCTGCTAGCAGTGTTATCGAAATCACTGAAATAGATTTAGGTTTGATTCGATTTGCATACAAAAATGTTTTCATTATTCTATTAAATTCAATATAAGTTTAGATTTTATTCACCTCATAGATATATATTATAGTATTTAAACCAAACTATACTATTGCTTTATTTTAGATTAGTAATGAACACTTAGTTTTCATTATATAAATAATAATTTATAATAATGTTGTTTACATTTCAAAAGTGTATAGTTTTATAAATTTATTTACATTATAACCTATAATTAGGGGCGTCACAGGGCGATTAAAAGTGGGGGGGGGGATATCTCAGACTCATCAATGATTACCATATACTTTGCTAAGAAGATAAATCTATAATATCACTTGTATACATCTATAGAGGGTTTAATATGATTGACTTGTGTTGGGTTGCACAATACAAATCATTGTTGGATATAATTATACTACAAAGACTATAAATAGAATAAATATAATATTTATAAAGAATAAAATAATTTGTAGATCTTAAGAGTGGGGGGGGGGATATGTCCCCCTCATCCCCCCCTTTTATGACGCCCCTACCTATAATCAATATATTTATTCGAAAATGTACCCTATATAGGTGGCTGTTAATATTTGATATATAAAATAGAATTACATGATTTCGCATAAGTGTTATATCTTTCATTAGAAAAATCTTCGCTACAAACATTTTTATATATTTAATGCGATAAATATAATGTTGTTTAATTTTATTAATAATATTTAATATAATTTAATAATATATTATATTTAAATTTTCTATTATTTTAAATAAATATATATTATTTTATATAATAATGTATATTACATATATATTGTAATGTATATTAAAGGCTTATTAATAGTCTATATAAATATATATATATATATATATAACACTAGTAACAATTATTTGATTATTGATCAATACTCTATGAGTCATATTGTTTACCAGTAATAGTACTGTTCACTTACTATGTATCAATGTATGCATGATTAGTACCCCAGTGTTATATGAATGTATTTGTGTCTGTATAAACTAGCATTGTATACTGATATAGGTATGCCATATTTGTATTATTATAAACATATATGTAAATATATATATATATATATATATATATATATATATATATATATATATATAAGCATTATTGATCATGATTAATTGTATTTGTATATTTTTTTATATATATATATATATAATATATAATTATGTATTATTAGATTTAATTTTATTACTGTTATAATTACTATTATAGTAAATACGATTATATCTATTTTTGAATATATAAAAATCTATTTTTAGAAACAAATGCTAAACTACTCTATATCACATAAATGTTTATTTATAAAATAGATATATTTCAGAAACAAATATCACTTTATAATATATATATATATATATATATATTATACAAGCAGTAGGACACGGTTTCGACCCTCGTTCGGAACATTAATTAATTTGATAAAAAGGGGTCTTAAAATATTATTTAGAAGTGATCTTATATAATTGTGTATAAATAAATGATCGGCTCTCGTTAAAACCATGGATGCCTTAACATGAGAGCGGCTTCGAAGGGACATTAGAGCCATATATGGTTATAAGTTAAAACTTCATCTAAGTTCCTGGATGGGATGAAAGGACTCCACCAAATAAAAATAACAATATATAAATATAAATAAATAAAACTTTTTAAAATTAAAAATACACATTTTGGATTCATTGATAATTATATTACTAATACATATCGTAAATTTGATATCTATTTTAAATATAGAAATGGATTTATATATCATTAACCCATTAATTTGTTATTAATTCAATATTTCCTAATCATATTTAATAAGTAATTATACACGATTACACAACTAGTATGTAGAAGTAAATAAAGGATAACATTTATTCATATTATCAACATTTTTATTTTACGATTGTATAATATTATAATATTGCATTAATATAATAAATTATTATTTCTCGAAAGAATCTCGCTATTAAAGGGTTCCCTTTTTACTTATTATATAACTATATTACATTTTATCCATATGAATTTCATATGTATTATGTATTATATATTTATAGTATAAAAGTAAAATAAATATTATTCATCATTCATTCATTTATAAAACTAAGATTCGCGAACAGATATGTTAACTGTTAACTGGTACCATAAATCAATATATTCTTTTACCCCTAGCTATATCTCTGATCTAATTAAAAATCTTACTATATTACTTTCTCTTCATTACCAAAATGCTCCTCAACTTATCTCCCAGAACTCTAGTAAAATTTCCTAAATTCTAGAGCTTTTAAAAATTCGGGTCCCACCCTATGGACTTCCCTCCCTCCTACCATTCGTTCTATTAGATCCCACAAAAGATTTATAAATCTTACTTCTTCTTTTCTCTCTACCCATTATCATTAAATCATCCAACTTATTATTGTTGTCTGTGTTATATTCAACGTATATCATTATTAAATTGTTATTGTATTATTATTATCTTATTATTATATAACACTCCACTATATCAATGCAGTCTGTAGTATATAACACTCCACTATATCAATGCAGAATGTAGTATATAACACTACACCATATCAATGCAGACTGTAGTATATAATAGTCCTCTATATCACTTATTATTGTTGTCCGTGGTATATTCAATATATATTATTATTAAATTATTATCGTATTACTATTATTTTATTATTATTTTCTTCCCGCACGAGCGAAGGGGTATACATGACCCTATTTAAGTGCAAATAAACCTAATATCATCATCTTCATCATCATCAACTATCGTATACTAAAGTATAGAGCTGTAGTATATAGTAATCCAATAATATAAATTAAATGATGTTAATGATATTTGTTCAGTTAACACCTATACGATTAAGAGAAAGACTATTTGTTTAAAGAAACTTATCAAAATGTAGCTTTTAAATGAAATACCAGTAATTTATTTAATCGACTAATACGACCAATTTAGTAACATCAGATGATGTATTATATTTAATTTAATAATTTAATTTATACTGATTCTAATTATAATATATACAAGTACGTGTAAGACATGGTTAAAGGAGTACTTAATCGAGGACGCCCCAAAAATCAATGGCTAGATAACATTTCAGAATGGACTAAGATGGATAATAAGGATTTGGTAAATGTTGTACGTGATCGAGACGGATGGAGAAAATGTGTTTCAATGTAAAGTGTGCTAATTCCGAGTATTATTGCGAGTGTCGGGATTAAAAGTAAAGTAAGTAGACGTACTGTTGAATTATTTACCACAACCATAAGTGATTGATCTTGGGATCCGCCGTACTAATTGTTATTTATTTTCGATTTGTACTTCCTCTTTTATTCGCTCCATTTAATAAAGTGCAGGTATCTACTTCAGTTCGTAATCTCTGATTATCTATAAAGTATAACGAGCCAAATCGCCATAAGTAAAGTATGTATAATAAATAACATAACGCGTACTGTTGCATTATGATTATTGTGAATAGTTGTAAAGATGTCATGCTCTCTTTAATATCAAAGTTTATATGCAATAAACTAAATGTAATACGTTGTCCGAGATGGTACTTGAGCAAATGTAGCACTACATTTATAATAGGTTTGTAATAATTACTTAAATGTGGAGACAGATTGATATATCTAAGATGTACGTTAATCAATTTCCATGCTCAATAACAAGCGGGGCCATATTTGATAGAGCTAGGGGCGTCGGAATAGGGGGGGGCAAGGGGGGGCGGCCCCCCCCTGAACAAATATAGGGGGGGGCAGTATATCTTTTGCCCCCCCTGACAAAATATAGGGGGGCAATATATATATTGCCCCCCTCCCATATTTGTACTTATATGTATATATTAACATATCCACAACTATATATATATATATATATATATAAAGTTGTCAAATCATATAGATATCTTGGACATTGGATTTCAGAGGACTTATCTGATGATATTGATATATATAGTAATATTAAACAGTTATATAAACAAAGCTATGCAATATCATATAACTTTAATCATTGCTCTAAGGATACAAAAATTATTCTATTTAAAACATTTGTTTCTAATATATACCTTAGTAGCATATGGATACCAAATAGATATTGCATGGCTAAACTTAATATAGCTTATTATAATGCTTATCGTATTGTTATGAACTACAGACGTAGAAATAGTGCCTCTTTAATGTTTTTTAACGATTATGTTAATAATTTAACTGTTAAATTACGCAAGTCATATTATTCGATATATAAACGAATACAATTATCGTGTAATTCACTAATTGTTCAATTATATGAATATAATATTGTGTTCCCATCACCACTGTTTACCATGTGGTATAACCAGACCTTCCTAAATATGTGCAAACCCGATTTGCACGTATTTAGCTTAAATACGTGCACTTTTGAGATTTCAATACGTGCAAATACGTGCATTAATGATACAATTTAATTTTACTGATATACTAACTTATAATTACATTATTGTTTAATGATATTTAAACAATTATTAATAGACAATATATTATATTATTTTATTAGCATAATATTAAAGAATAGTCAATAAAATTAAAGGAATTGATGACATAATTTTATTGAAATAATATAAAACAGGATATAATTTTTAATATAATAATATATTATTCCATAAAACATTGCTACAAGATCAGCATCTCAGTACCGTCCTATTAAATAAAATGCTGTTAATAATTAATTAATGTAATATCAAATTCAAACCTCTTTAATTATATTATTCCAATACGTATTCAACTGATCATACTGTTTACAATGTAGTATTCCTTCCAATGAAAAATCTGACAGACTTGTTCGATAATCTGACTTTTCAAAATTCACTATACTGAAGTCACTTTCAACGTTGGCTGTTCCCGGGAAAACTGTCGACAACCCACCACAGTACATTTTTAATAATGGATAATTTAAACCATTCCAAGTATTAAATGTCATAGTATTTTCATCAAATAAATTAATATTTTTTTTAAATTCACGTTTTAAATTTAAAAATTCTTGCTCTATTATATCAATATCTGATAGAGTGAATGTATTTAACAATCTTCTCTGTTGTCTATGTATAATCTTAGTAAACTCGTTAATTGGTAAATTTACCAATTCACATGGTAGTATTGTTGGGAATTCAACTATGGATGCTTCATTTGAAGAGTCTCGAAGGGATTTAATTTTCGATAAATTTGAAATTAAGTTCAACATATTTATACCAGTAAACTTTAGTAAATCATCTTTTTCTTCAATTGTCAAATTATTATATAAATTTGTTATAAAAGAACCTCGATCCTAAAAAAATTATTTATATAATTCATATTCATATTCATATTCGCTTAGTAATATATATATATTAAACATACCATAATATATGCTTTTATATGAATACTCTTTGCACTGAATTTTCTACATAAACTTAATACATTTTCCTATTTATAATACAAATATTATTCAGTTTGATAAATATATCGAAGAAACTAACCTCATTGCCAATGGTTTCTAAATCATATTTTTCAACTTGTATAAATTCTAAGTAAGTGTTCACTAATTCATTTAAAATGTTTTCTTGTTCACATATTATTATGTCCCTGCTTTGTAATAATTTACTCGATTCTGAAGATTCAAATGATATATTTTCAACTATCATTAGTTGAATCCACCACGAGTTTGGGGCCATATCGTTTACATTTTTTTCCATTAAATATTCTCTTATCTGAACTCTATGTTCTTTGAACCATTTGGTTACATTTCCCATTGACAACCATCGTGTTGAAGATAACTACAAATAGAATTCCTATTAGATTCATATATTTAATCCTTTATTATAAATATATTGTTAATAATAATGATAAATTACTATTGAAATATTTAGGTATCAATTTATTGTAATACAAATTGTCTATACATGTTTTCAAACCATTGGAGCTTTAGTTTTCATTTGAGAAAATAGATTATACTGTCTTCTCAAGAAACTTATTAATTTGGTCAATATCAAATAAAAGTTATCTGTCAAAGATTTAAAATATCTTTGCATAACTAAATCCAACTGGTGAGCACCACACCAAACTCTAAAAAAACCATCCAATGCATCTTTTTCAAATAATGTAGCGACGCCTATAAATATATTTTATAGTTTAATCAAGCATCTTTATAAATGTATTATATTAAACCTACCTTTAATTTTACCAGTCATTTTTCTTTCTCCGTCTGTGGTAACTCCCAAAATTTTATTTTTCCAATTAGGTAATAATACATCCATGACGTTAGTAAATGCCTAATAATAATTATTATTATAGTAATACAAACATAATTATATATATATATATATATATATATATATATAATATATATATAACGTATACTTTGATTATAAACCTTATATATTGCATCCGCAGTATGATGGTCAGGCATTGGAACTGCTAAAATATGTAAATTGACCATTTCATTATAAAACAAACGTATTCTTAAATCAAGGTAAGATGAATTTTGGCATGTTGCCATATCTAAGGCAATTGAGAAACACCATACTTTAGATAAAATTTCTTTTATTCTTTCCAAATTGATTAGACATACACTTCTTGTATATTTTCTAACCATATCACTATGGGTACATCCGATTGATACCATACCAGTTAATTCTTTGGTAAAAGTTAACGCTCTTACTGTATTTCTAAAAGAACTACCAATGCTGATATGATTTATAATTAATTGAAATTGTAATTTATTTGTAATATGTATATAAAGTATATCATTTTCTATTTTACATGGTAAATATTTTTTTAAATTTGTAATATCTTGCTCATATTCTTCTTCACTTAAATAATGCTTGAATATTAATTCAATTATATCTTTTGAAATAAATATTTTTACTGTATTATCAGGTTCAATAAAATAATTAGAAATTTGATTTTTCTGTTTCTCAGTAAAATAGGATTGTTTAGATAATGTACATAGACTTTGATATTCTAACCATTTGTTTTTGTGTATTAACTTTAAATGTTGAAGATAGTTTTCTGTCCTAAATGGGTGTGTGAAATATTTATTAGTTTTGCTCCTTTTTCTAACAATTTCGCTGTCTTCATTTTGTTGTTTTTCAAAAAATATACATAAATTACAGGCTACACCAATTACATTTTCCGTTTTACTACATCTCTGGCTAATCACTAAACCATATGTAATTAAATGTTTTATATTAAATCTGTAATCTCTCTTTGTTGCCATATTAATTATTAAATAAAAAATATTTTTACAAAATTAATTTTTATAAATTTGTATCCAATAATAATAGAAATAACTAATATCCAGGATTAAAATAGAAGCAATATTAAAAATATATATATATAGCAGAAAAATAAATCAATTTTATTATTTAGAATATATCAAACTATATTTTCATTGTTTTGAGGTTATATTTGTATATAATAGTTAAATCTTAAGTGCACGTATATGTGCACTTATACGTGCATTTTAAAATTTTCAATACGTGCAAATACGTGCATACGTGCAATTTGCACGTATTTAGTACGGCCTGGGTATAACTCATTGTTTGTATAGTATTTTAAATTTCGTTTCTTAGATTATTTTTTTTTTTTTTAGTTTATTCTTTTTAATTTTCGTTTATATTCTATGGACCTCTGTATTTCATGTCTGATTTAAATAAATAAATAAATAAAATATATATATATATATATATATATTATATATATATTTACATTGTATAATTATTAAATTCACTATACAAAAAACAATGATTTTATTACTTTATTATAAAGTAATAAAATATTTTTTCTGGTAATAGAGTAATAAAATATTTTTTTTTTGTATAGGGAATTTAATAATTGAAAAACTATTGTTCTATTCAATTATAATATTTATTTATTTATTGATTATTAATTTTTTACTTTGAATGAATTATAATGTAACAGTACATGGAGTATTATAAAACAGTTTATAACTTGTAACCCTTATTACATTGCATTACATTCTTGTAAACAGTTCATTTTCTATAACATTATTAAAAGTTACTTATATAAAAAGGATATTAGATCATTTTAAAATAAAAACACTAATGATAATGATAATAGTTCTGAAAGGTTGGAAATTATATTCACACATATTAGATATTTAATTAATATAATATAATAATATTACAATTAATATGTGTTCCTCAATTAAATTAAATTTATATATATATATATATATATATATATATATAAATATATATACAGTGAAACATCTATATAATAAATTGTTTTTTTTTCAATAATTAATTTCTTATAGAGAGGTTTTCTTATAAAGAGGTTTTTACTTTTCCCATGATTTTAAGAATTAATTTATAATTGAAAATATATTATATAACCTTTAGGTTATATATATATATAGTATATGTATTTATTTAAAAGTAGTAATCAAAATAATAGAATAGAAATATGATTTATTAAAAATATTTTTATAATTGTTTGTGTTAAAATAATTGTAGCTGTACACTGTACAGTGTACAGTCTTTAAATAATAGATTAACAAATTCATAATATTGTGATGAATTGTTAAACACTTTATATAAAATGTAAACTATATTATTTACGCTTCGACATGTTAACACATATGAAATTTCATTAGATTTACATAGCAAATATAAATCATGATTCATCAATGATGATTATAATATAATTAATAATATACTATATAAATATAAATATACTATATAAATATATATTTAACAACTAATTTTATAATATAATATATTGTATCATCAATAAATTTAATATATATAACATTGATATGATAACATTTATTAAGTAAAACTATGTAGGGGAAAGTCTCCGATTACCGACCCCTAAATGATTATTTTTAATAACTTATTTAATATTAAATATATTTATTTGAAATTTTGTAAATAGGGTAATATTAAGGCAATGAATAATATGGCTATTTTAAATTTTTGATATAATTATATTTATAAGAATAAACAGGGGGGTCAGTAATCGGATACCTGTTCCTAATACCGATCCCCTAAAATAATCGTTGTATAAATAATTTTAGTATTATAATATCCAATCAACACAGTAGATATTCATAAATATAATTAATTATAACATACACGCAATTTATTTTTTATTGAATTTATGTTTTAATAGTAATATTAAATTTAAATTTAAACTTTATAGTAATTATATTAAAATAATGTATATTATTAGTTAATATTTAGTTATTAATCAGTATGTAGATAATCGAATGGAATCATGAATCCTTAATCTATATCAATGATACACAAACAACTTATGACATATTTTAAAGTAAAATACTGATCTATTTTGATTGGATATTATAAATCACATGGGGTCGGTATTAGAGTAATTTAGGGGGTCGGTATTAGGAAAATCATATGGGTTGCTATAATTAAGATATTTTGGTTAATAGTTATTCAAATTGAATTATTTTTATAATAGTTATAAACATTGTATTGATCTACAATATTATGCTTAGTATTAAGTTTCCTTTTAATTAATAAAGTATTTACAATGATTTAAAAAAGTTATTATTTAAATATTAAAAAAGTAAAAACAGAATATTACATTTTATCAAATAAAAATTGTAGGATTGAATATTTTGTAAAACAATATACTTATTCATATTTATCATTAAATTGCTAACAGTTTATGTATATATAAGTTTTTGATATCACTTATAGTTACTGAGATACGAGAGGGGGCGGTATTAGGAGTGGGTCGGTAATCGGAGACTTTCCCCTAACTTTTTTTTAATGTATGTCAGATTATAATTTAATAAATATTATAGCATTTTTATTTTACTTATTTATATTGTAAAAAATGTAAATCTTGCATTTATATTAACCATATGCATATACAAATCTCACCGAGAGTATTCCAATAGAGAATATTTATAATGTAATTCAATAGTAATTGATGGTGCACAAAAAAATATCTAGAACAAAATCATGCCCCCCCCCCTATTCTGAAATCGTTCCGACGCCCCTAGATAGAGCCCTTAATTATTATTATAATCATAATAAATATTATAATTTTTATATTAATAATGATACAAATATTTAATTATAAATACATATAATATTATATTAAACATATTTAGAATAAATATGTTAATATAATTATTATTATATTATATTATATTATTTAAAATGCTAATTAATAATTACTTTAATGAAATATATATATATATATATATATATATAAATGTCATTATTAAATCAATATAATATTAATACATTATATAATTAATTAGATAATAATTATTATTATAATAATTATAATAATTATAATAGTTATAGTTACTATAATAATAAATATTATCATAATTATAATAATTATATATATATATATATTATATATAATTATTAAAATATAATATAATATAATATATAATTATTATTATAATAATTATAATAATTATTATCATTACTATGATATTATATTATTATTATATTATAATATAATTATACTATAATATTATATTATTATTATATTATACATAGATATTATAATCATAAATTATAATCATATATTATAATCATACATAGAAAACAGATTCAGTGAAGTAAAAATTGGATCAGAATGCTCAAAACCACGTATCCACACACACGGAGTACCCCAAGGCTCAGTACTTGGACCGATATTATTTAATATCTACTTATCTCCAATTTTTAAAATATTCTTAAATCACCCAACGATATTGTTCCACGCGTTCGACGATGACTTTCAAATTTATACCCAGGCCAATAGTCATGACGACATATCTGCGCATGCACGTCTAACCAGTTGTATACTAGAATTAATTACCTGTTTCACGATTAACTCGTTGCAAATTAACCCTATGAAAACTCAAATTATTTATATCAGTTAGAATAAAACCAGTAAGCCACTGCTATTCACCTTTACGTTTGCCTATCCATTAAATCATCACCATTTATTACTAACCTCGGTGTAATTTTCGACCATTCGCTTGATATGAAAAAATTTATTTCACACAAAATACGCAACATAAACCACCAACTTTATTGTATAAAAAAAATTAGGAAAAAACTTTTTTTCTTGTAAAATTTTATTGACAAGTCTAGTTCTTTCGGTGTTTGATTATTGTAATTCACTTCTATGCCATTCACCTATATCTACACTCAAGCCGCTTATATCACTACAGCGTTATGCCATCCGTATCATTTACGACATACCACACAGAGCTGATAATAACCACATCAGCATCACATCATTAATGTGCGATCTACACTGGCTACCGGTAAAGAAACGAATCGTGTACAAATTATGCACACTCATGCATGCGGCTATCCACTATGGAACACCTTATTATTTATGCCTGTTAATATCCGTAATTCAGCAACATAGGAGCCTCCGTTCTCGTCACATATTCCGAGTAAAGGCTATAGAAGTTCCAGCATACAGTAATACTGGCTCATTCGTCGAATATGGAGTAAAGGCATGGAACGAACTTCCCGATATTCTGCGGTGCACCACATCAAGAACTGAATTCAAAAGAGAATTAAAAACTCACCTTTTCTCACCTTATGAATGATATATTTAACCCTTATTTATTTTCCATCGTTTATATAATCCATTTAATCACATATTTTTTATGAATGTGTACACACCTTTGTTAACGTTTATTTTCCGTTTAAAAAGTGTTTAAATAAAATTTAATAATTTAATAATATTATATTAAATATATAATTATTATAATAATATAATATATTATATATTATATTAATTAGTACTGTCAGTACCGTGAATGCTCATCTTGGCCGCCGATATATTTCATAATTCAAGTTGGGCGTGCTTATTAATATGTTAGGTGTTAGTTAAAATAATTATTTTCACTGGTTTGGTTTGGTTGGGTTTAGTTTTAATATTTGCAGGTTTTTTTAGCTGCATTAAATCCCGCTTGATCCTATAAAAGCACATATATATAATTAGTCACGCCCAACTTGAACTCGGCGGCCAAGATGGAGTGTATCCGTCAGTACTACTGAGTATATTAAATGTGATATTTAGTATGGAACACGTTCATAACCGGCGCCAAAAATCTATGATTAATACTTTATTCAATATCGGAGCACTCGCTTTCGCAATTGAGACTCCCGCCTCTAGATATAGACGTGTCATAATATATAGATAGTATTTGACCTAGATCGTTATTGCTATATCTAGCCTAAGGTAAACTATAAACCTATGATTCCATATATAACTATAGTCATAATTCCTTTGTTAAAAAACTCGTGAATAAATGTGTGTGTGTGTCACACTGTGTGTGTGTGTATATATAAAGTACGTATCTCTCTCAATATATATACGTTTCAACTCCGAAAGCGTGAGCTGCGATATCGAATAAACTATTAGTCATATATTTTTGGCGCCGGTTATGAACCACAACCATTTAGTATAAATATATATAATAAAATATTGAATATAAGAATATATATATATATATATATATATATATATATTATATAATCCGTATATTATATACTATACTATATAGACTGTATAGTCTATAAATAATATAAATATTTAAATTCAAAATAATACTGATATTGAATATCATTATGATAATCATATTTATAAATATTATAATAATAATTATTATATTTTTTTATAAAAGTACAATTATATTTAAATTTAGTATATACAATAATAATACCTAGTTGTAGAGCCTCTGTACTTAATTTATTTTGACATGTTAAAATTATAGCATCCCATAGTTTATGCATTATTATATATACGTTAGCATTTACTACAATAAAATGAATTTAAATAATTTTCAATTTAAATATACTAATATAAAATTATTAATGTCTTCTAGATTTAGTTTATTTCTTTTAAATTTAATTGGTTGTATAAACCATGGGTTTTATTAATGAGTAAATTAGTGCCATATAGAATAATATATACTTAACATTTTTAAATTAAGAAATAAATGTATAATATTTAATATATGTTATTAAATTTATTATAAAAGTTATAAATATTGTATTAAAATAAATTAATAATTTTTTAAACTAATTTATGACAATATTATATCACGCCTGCGTATATCTTTCTTTTATTTTGCCTTCCATTTTGTGGCACGTGAGTAATATTAGTATATTAAAATAAGTTATTTTTTTGGTATAGTCAAATTTTCGTTATATAATTAGTTTATAATAATATTCATTAATATTATATATTTTATATTGTAAAATTTCTAATCCGAAAAAATTATATATCACAATTAATTTAACTTATTTAAAATTCATATGTAAACAAAAATTTTCCGGCAAAATTCCTACGAATATTTACTTTATATTTTATATTTAATTTACTCTTAAGTTTATAATTTATAGGTACTAAAGTTGTTGAGTTAATATGTCTGATCACGATGATTTCGAGTCTACTGCTTCTGGAGCTGCTGAAACCTTTCCAATGCAATGCTCAGCTTTACGCAAAAACGGATATGTAGTCATTAAGGAGCGACCATGCAAAATTGTAGATATGTCAACTTCAAAAACTGGAAAGCACGGTCACGCCAAGGTTTTAATATGTAATCTAATTTATAATTATTTCATTGAATATATTTTAAAATATTGTTATATATTTAAGAAATTATTTATATTAAAATAATATATTATTAGAATAATTTTAAATATTTTGGTGACAAGAATATATAATATAGTCACTATTTTATTAATTAGTTCTACATATTTATTAAATTGTAATTAAAACAAATTATTACGTGAACAAATATATTATCGACTTCCGAAGTTTTTTAAGGATGTCTATTTTTAAATACAAATTATTTATAGTGACTTTTTCTAAGGTGTTACTAAACTATACTCATAAAAATAGAATTATCAATTCATTATAGTTAATAATAAGGATGTAAATTTCAAAATAAATATCCTAGAACATATATGAAGGGTAGCCAGTAACCTCGTACGAGTAATTTCGTACGACTTGTTAAATTTAATTTATTAAATAATAATTCAGTTTGTATATGATTATATATAATAACTTATTATATATTGTATTATATATATTCGTATAAGAACTGTATAATTATGAAATATGAAATAAATTAAATTTAATAAGTCGTACGAGATTACTAAATAAGTCGTACGAAATTAACTCGTACGGGATTACTTCGTACGAGATTACTGGCATTCATATGAAGGATATCAAGAATCGACACATTCGTATTTTATGAAGTATGTTGATATTTAACAAAGTTCACATAATCTCATATAAATACTGATTTAGTATATTATATTCTATATATATTTTATTAGATATTTTTATATAAAAAATAAAACAATTATTTAAAAAAAAATATTTTCTCTCTTTCAATACATTTTTAAACATTTCAAAACATTTTTATAAAAAATAATCGGTTAATATATGGAAATAAAATATTTATGAATCAATAACAAGTTATTATTCGTGTTGATACTATAGTTAATAGTTATATATTTTATAATAGTTATATATCATATTATATATATATATATCTTGTTTCTATTAACGATGGTTATTGAAAGTCGACACATAATATCAATAGTGATTCGGTGGTATGACAACCATTCTAATTATATATGTTTTTTTAATGTGCCGACTTCATCTTGATAACATTCAAGATGCGTATTCAAAATTATTTTTATAGCTCTAAATAATAAAAGATTATTCAAATTGGATTATGGTCAAAAATTATGATGCATGATTTGAACGTCCGCAAACTTGTTTATTCGAATTAGTGATTTTACAATAGCTTATGATTGGCCATTATAATTAGGGCATATCTATGTATAAACTATCATACATGCAACGGCTTATCATTACCATATATATATATATATGTGTTTTATTGGCTCACGAGGGATGTAATGCAGCTAAATAAACCTAGAAATATTAAAACTAAACCCAACAAAACCAAACAAGTGAAAATAACTAAAACTAAAAATATTAATGTTTGTACAAACAATCATACGCTATTGTAAATTCACTAATTCGAATAAACAATTTTATGGGCGTTTAAATAGCGCATCAATCGCGAAGCTTTTGACCAGGTACCTTCAAATTAGATCGTAAATTTAATTATTATTACTTACATATAATATAGGAATATTAGGGATCTAGCGTTGATTAGTGATCTCATGCAAAATGATAAATTGTAGAAATTACACTACGTACGAGATTACTAATTACCAGAATATGGTATATTATAAATATGTATTATAGAAATTTATGTTTTATATTCATTACAATTTAAAAATATCAAACAAGATAACTATGTCGTCGAATGTATTTATTAGTTAGTATTTATGCTTACATTTTCAGTAATAATTATGAATATATATACAAAATTTTCGGTCCATTTAGAATATCTTATTTAATTATTTAGAAAACTAACTCGGTTCTATTTTTAAATATCTGCAGCTATAAATAATTATATGAATGTCTGATTTTTTCTAATTCATCGATATTAGTATAGTAATTGCACAAAAAATTATATATATATTAAATTATTTTGTATTTTTTTATGTAAATATATATTTAATATCAGGTTCATCTGGTTGGTATTGATATTTACAATGGAAAAAAGTACGAAGATATTTGTCCCAGTACTCACAATATGCAAGTCCCTCATGTAAAACGTACTGAATACCAGGTTATTCATATTACACATGGCATACGTGAATACATGAATTTATTATTATATATACCTTATAGGTTATTGACTTTACTGTTGAAAACTTCTTTTGTCTTATGGATGACCAAGGTGAAACTCGTGATGATCTTCGTCATACAGAATTATGTACCCCATCAAAAGTTGAGGATATTAGGACTATGGTAAAAAATGCTGAAGATAATGGACAAGATGTTTTGGTAATATTTTAGATATTATGTTATTTATTATATACATTATTTTTAAGAGATATCTATTAAATTTTAATTACTATTCATTAATATATTTTATATTAATTTTTTTTAATATTATAGATATATATATTTGGATATTAATATAAGTAAATGCCACTGTGTTGCTACAATAATATTATAATATTGTGGTGTCTTAAACTTGGCATACAGTTACTACAGTAGTTATTAATGAAAGTTATATATATATATTATATACTGTAACTTATAATTATTAACTTCAATATTATTAGACTGAATTTATAAAATTTAACTACACTGATTAATGCGTATTTATAAATTATATTTGACAATATGAATATATATTATATTTGTTTTGTTTTTACTTATTAATAGAAACTTATATTAAAAATGTAATTTATAGATATCATAGGCGTTGCAATCTAAGATGTTTCGTCTTTTAAGATGTTAAATGGTGCTTATATAAATTAATTGTAATCAATTTTATAAATTATTCCTGTATTTGAATAAAATAACTATTACAATAATTCTAATATTAATTTTATTTTGGAAAAGATAATATTTTTTTATATTTTTATTTATATAGCATAGGGTTCATCCATCTAAGACACTTCGTCTTTTATGGTTTTATATTATGCTTAGATCAAATATTCTTAATTCATTTTATAAATTATTCTTACAAATGAATAATAAAAATATATTATAATTAATACAAATTTATATTTTTTTAGTATATAACATCATAGGCGTTGCATTTAAAATATTTCGTCTTTTATCCGTTGGTGCTTTAAATGTTACATTTTATAGATTTTTTTTACATTTGAATAAAATAACTATTATAATTAATACTCATTTTATTGTTTAATATATAGCATCATAGGCGTTGCCATCTCAGATATTTCGTCTTTTAAGGTGTTAAATGGTGCTTAGATCAAATAATTGTAATTCATTTTATAAATTATTCTTCTATATGAATAAAATAACTTTTACAAATAACAATCTTTTTAATATATATTTTTTAGTATATAGCATCATAGGCGTTGCCATCTCAGATTATTCGTCTTTTAAGGTGTTAAATGGTGCTTAGATTAAATAATTGTAATTCATTTTATAAATTATTCTTCTATATGAATAAAATAACTTTTACAAATAACAATCTTTTTAATATATATTTTTTAGTATATAGCATCATAGGCGTTGCCATCTCAGATATTTCGTCTTTTAAGGTGTTAAATGGTGCTTAGATCAAATAATTGTAATTCATTTTATAAATTATTCTTCTATATGAATAAAATAACTTTTACAAATAACAATCTTTTTAATATATATTTTTTAGTATATAGCATCATAGGCGTTGCCATCTCAGATATTTCGTCTTTTAAGGTGTTAAATGGTGCTTAGATCAAATAATTGTAATTCATTTTATAAATTATTCTTCTATATGAATAAAATAACTTTTACAAATAACAATCTTTTTAATATATATTTTTTAGTATATAGCATCGTAGGCGTTGCCATCTCAGATATTTCGTCTTTTAAGGTGTTAAATGGTGCTTAGATCAAATAATTGTAATTCATTTTATAAATTATTCTTCTATATGAATAAAATAACTTTTACAAATAACAATCTTTTTAATATATATTTTTTAGTATATAGCATCATAGGCGTTGCCATCTCAGATATTTCGTCTTTTAAGGTGTTAAATGGTGCTTAGATCAAATAATTGTAATTCATTTTATAAATTATTCTTCTATATGAATAAAATAACTTTTACAAATAACAATCTTTTTAATATATATTTTTTAGTATATAGCATCATAGGCGTTGCCATCTCAGATATTTCGTCTTTTAAGGTGTTAAATGGTGCTTAGATCAAATAATTGTAATTCATTTTATAAATTATTCTTCTATATGAATAAAATAACTTTTACAAATAACAATCTTTTTAATATATATTTTTTAGTATATAGCATCATAGGCGTTGCCATCTCAGATATTTCGTCTTTTAAGGTGTTAAATGGTGCTTAGATCAAATAATTGTAATTCATTTTATAAATTATTCTTCTATATGAATAAAATAACTTTTACAAATAACAATCTTTTTAATATATATTTTTTAGTATATAGCATCATAGGCGTTGCCATCTCAGATATTTCGTCTTTTAAGGTGTTAAATGGTGCTTAGATCAAATAATTGTAATTCATTTTATAAATTATTCTTCTATATGAATAAAATAACTTTTACAAATAACAATCTTTAATATATATTTTTTAGTATATAGCATCATAGGCGTTGCCATCTCAGATATTTCGTCTTTTAAGGTGTTAAATGGTGCTTAGATCAAATAATTGTAATTCATTTTATAAATTATTCTTCTATATGAATAAAATAACTTTTACAAATAACAATCTTTAATATATATTTTTTAGTATATAGCATCATAGGCGTTGCCATCTCAGATATTTCGTCTTTTAAGGTGTTAAATGGTGCTTAGATCAAATAATTGTAATTCATTTTATAAATTATTCTTCTATATGAATAAAATAACTTTTACAAATAACAATCTTTAATATATATTTTTTAGTATATAGCATCATAGGCGTTGCCATCTCAGATATTTCGTCTTTTAAGGTGTTAAATGGTGCTTAGATCAAATAATTGTAATTCATTTTATAAATTATTCTTCTATATGAATAAAATAACTTTTACAAATAACAATCTTTTTAATATATATTTTTTAGTATATAGCATAATAGGCGTTGCCATCTCAGATATTTCGTCTTTTAAGGTGTTAAATGGTGCTTAGATCAAATAATTGTAATTCATTTTATAAATTATTCTTCTATATGAATAAAATAACTTTTACAAATAACAATCTTTTTAATATATATTTTTTAGTATATAGCATCATAGGCGTTGCCATCTCAGATATTTCGTCTTTTAAGGTGTTAAATGGTGCTTAGATCAAATAATTGTAATTCATTTCGTAAATTATTCTAGTATATGAATAAATAACTAAATTATAAGTTACATTGAAAATATATATGTATAATATAGTATAATGATTTTTGGTATTTAATATCTAAATGAATTTAATAATAATTTGCCATTGTGTTGCTATGATATATTTATATTATATTATAGTGTCTTTTAACTTGGCATACAATAATGAAGATATTTGATTGTTTCATATGTTGTGTATTATATTTCATATATCAATAACTTCTAAATCGTAAATGAATCTAGTATATGAATAAATTATAATATATAATGATATAGTATAATATTTGTTGCATTTAACATCTAAATGAATTTAATAATAATTTGCCATTGTGTTGCTATGATATATTTATATTATATTATAGTGTCTTTTAACTTGGCATACAATAATGAAGATATTTGATTGTTTCATATGTTGTGTAATATATTTCATATATCAATAACTTCTAAATCGTAAATGAATCTAGTATATGAATAAATTATAATATATAATGATATAGTATAATATTTGTTGCATTTAACATCTAAATGAATTTAATAATAATTTGCCATTGTGTTGCTATGATATATTTATATTATATTATAGTGTCTTTTAACTTGGCATACAATAATGAAGATATTTGATTGTTTGATATGTAGTGTAATATATTTCATATATCAATAACTTCTAAATTGTATATGTTCAATAATATCTTATTTGAATTGAAATAATATTTAATTTATATTATTAATTTATTTTTAATATTTTCTAGGCCACTGTATGGAAGGCTATGGGAACAGAAATGGTCAAAGAAGTACGCTCTGCTAAAGGAAATTAAATATATTTTCACCTCAGTATCTGGATATTATGTGATTATAAACCACAATCTATATCTATTAAAAACAAAACATCTTAGTTGGCCATCATTATATTGCATTTATGTTTTGTTGCATTATTGTATATTTTGGTATACTATATTTATACATATTTGTAAATAATACATAGTAAATGTTGCCTGCTGACTTAATTCTTTGTTTTCTATATTATAAATATAAATAATAAAGATTCCTAAATAATTATAAGTGAATTAATAATATGTAATATATAGTATTTTAATATGAATAATAAATATATATATATTTCCATAATCGTTTATTGAATAATTTTATAAATTTATATGTAGTAATAATTAATAGAAAAACAATTTCCAAATTTGATAATAAAATGTAAATGTAGTATAATAAATATATATTAATTTGATCTAGATCTTTTTATACAAATTAGCTGAAATCCAGATCTAACATGAGTATGTCGACCTCTACGTTATATTAATAATAGTTTAATATTATAGTTAATATTATTTTTGTCTTGAAATGCGTAAAGTGTACAAACCTACATAATTCTTAGTTTTATTACATAAGGGATAATTTTCATTCTATATATTTAATTTTGTCTTACAAATGCTTTGGTTTTTCTTGCGATATTCTATATTGAAGTATACTTTTGATTTCATTTCAAATGTTTTTCCTCAATTATTCCTTCAAATTTTTATAGAGAATGTATATTTCGATGATATCAAACATCCTGCTATTGATTTATTTTGTGCTATTTTCTCATGTTGGTTACTTAACATTTCTTCAACATCAGGAGGTTTAAATAATTGTTATTGATATTTTCGTAATTATTTTATAAACACTAGGAATCGTAATTTGGAAATTTTAATTTATTGAAACTCCGCAAATTACTCGGCTCGTTCCCATCACTAGTTACCAGTAATTTATAAAATAATTCATAAATTTGAAGTAAGTGTCGCATCAGTTCAGTTATACTGATCGTCTATTGATCTTGGTGGTAATTTATATAATGTGCCTATTGAATATCAAATTGTTTAATGGCATTATTGATAATCAGGTATATAATATATGGTGACCGGAAAAAAATATGTAATTCAATCAATAATACAAAATGATTAGGTTTTCTGAAATAATTAATTCTGATATTTGTTTTTTTTTTAAATTAAAATAATTTTGAACAATGTATATAAATGTTAAAAATGTATAATAGAAATTTCTCAGATATATAATGTAATAATATCAGTAATATATGCATATATTACTGATTTATATTTTATAATTGTTTAGTTTAATTGGTTTTTTTTATTACCTCTATTATATCCCTAAATGACTATTTAAAAGCCTTATCATAACGTGTAATAATCATTGTATAAAAAGTCTAATAACATGGATAAATATATGGGTACAAAAAATAAATGCTTTAATTACAATTAATAAAATATATACATATCGGATATTTTGTTCTGTTATTTTTGTTCCTGTTAGTTTGTTTCTTGTTATTTTTGTTCCTGTTATTTTATTTGTTATTTTTTTCCTAGATTCATATATTGAAGAGTATACAACATTGGCTTTATCTGTTGAGAAGAATTCAACTGTTATTGTTTATAAACAATTACAATTACTATAGTAATTGAGAACTGTGTTATAAATTACCTACTCTTCCTTTAATGTAACATATTCCATATAAACCCATATACATTTATGCCAAACTATCAACTATTTATATTCGAAAAGTGTTTATATTGTATTCTTACATGCATGTATGAATATCATGATATTCAATTACATATTTTCTTAGCATGACCAAAGATATAACACTCCCTATGCATGCAACGTAATTTAGTAATATCCCCTGCCGCTGCTAGCAGTAATATCGAAATCACTGAAATAGATATAGTTTCGGCTCTGTTTGCATACAACATAGATATAGAGTACCAGTGGTACTAAGTCTATGACATACAACAATGTTTTCATTGCTCTATTAAATTACATTCAATATAAATTAGCTTTTACTTACTAAATATATACTTATAGCATTTAAAACATACATATAAATTAAACACAAACATATACCTATCATATTTGTTTGTTATACTTAGTTTTCATCATATAAATATTAATTTAAAGCATATTATTTAACATTTTAAAAGTGTATAGTTAAATACGAATTTACCCTGGGAATTTACATTACAAACAACACATAGTACACATAGGTGGCACTGGGGTATTTTGTATACAAATTCGAATTACACGATTTCGCGTAAGTGTTATATCTTTCCTTCGGAAAATCTTTGGCATGACTGTGAATCTTAATCTATGGGTTCAGCTGATTTAAGATAATTTGTTTTTAATATTTCAGCTGTACCTAGGTATGTATTATCAAACAAATGTATTATTAATATTGCGATTGTTTGAGTACTTTTGCATGTTACTTTTATTTGGTAAAGGAAATATAAATGGTGTTGTACCATCTACATGATTTCAATCATTCTTTTGTATTCAGATTATCATTATTTTGTATTTCTATAATGATAGGGGAAATTAACCGAATACGGACACTCTCGGTAACTCATAAACCCTAAATCTTACAAAAAAATGTTTAATTAATAAAATATTCATATTTATATATATATTCTAAAAAAGTATTTTTATTTTTTAATTATTCAAATATTGCTTGTATAATATACAATGTATATCCAAAGATACTACGTAGTAACGATATGCCACTTGTATCTATCTATGTGAAATAAATTTTAATTTCGGTCAAACCGCAATGTAGATGTCACTACTTGTCGTGGTTTAATATCTTTGCATATTTTTAATATTATATTCAGAATTGTAATTTAAATATATTTATAAAATATTATTTAAAAATATATATATATTTTATTTTAAATAAGGTTAATTATATATATATATATACTAGTGTACTTTAATTTCATAGTTATATTAAAATATACTACTTTATAAGTACTTTTATGTACATTTATATTATAGTAAATTTATTACTTTATTATAAAGTTTATAGGTACTAAGTACTTTTTTTATTAAATATAATATTTATTTTACAGTAAATTAAATGTAATTTAATTATAATTCTAATTATGTTACTAATATATTTATAAACATATATACATTTCATTTTATATACGGTTAATTATATATACTTATATATATATATTATATAATAGTGTTATTTATTTAAATATTTAGAAATATCTCAAATCAGGCCGCCGATTGTTATTATAATAATGTCATAATTCAAGGTGGGCTGTATTTATATATACATTACCTCATATTATACGCATTGTAAGATATTTTATAGTAACACAATATTTGATAGGAAGCTATATAATGCAGCTAAAAAAACAGCATAATCAAACCAAACCAAAGAAATCACACAACCAAAAAATAAACATTGAACTCTGACATTCTAATAATAATAATATGCACCTGCTTCGAGATTCATGAATATTTATAATATAAATTTACTAATTTATAAAATTTAATTTTAAGTTTTAAATTTATTTTATGTAATTAAAGTAAATTTAATTTAATTTAATAACATATTTATAATATACATTTACTTAGTGACATCACCCCCAACATGTCATTTTTCTAACCGAGAGTTGAAGTAAACGATGCGTATAGGGTGTATATAATAGTATATTAATATATAAGATACGGTATTATGATATGTATGTATATATATAAAACACGGTACCTAGTAAAAAATCTTCGCGATTAATGCGCGATTTAAACGCTGGAAAATTGTATATTCGAATTAGTGAATTTACAATAGCGTATGTTTGTTTTTACAAACATTAATATTTGTATATATATATATTTTAATGATAAGCCGATGAATGTATGCGGTCATTTAAGTTTTTGACCATAATCCTAAAACACGAATTCACTACTCGGTGAATAATTTACTTTAATTAATTTTTAAATAATTTACTATGACATATAAGGTATTATATATATATATATATATATATATATATATATATATATATATATATATATATATATATATTCAGGGCCGGCTCAAGGGGGGGGGGGGGCAAACCGGGCAATTGCCCGGGGCCCAACATTTTGGGGGGCCCATAAATTATTTGAGAAACATTTTTTTACTATTTATTAAAAAAAAATATTTATAAACAGTATTTTTATACATTCTATTTTCTTATATACTATTAATTTTAATTAAACAAATAAAAATAATATAATAAATTAATTAAATATTAATTATTTAGACATATGAGAAAAGTGAATTTTACAAAAATTTCAAAATTTACATGAAGATATTATGGTAACACGTAAATGAATGAGGTTGGAGCACATGCTAATAGTGAACACCATATACTACCTCACAGATATCAGAATATCAGATGAAATAGTATGAAACGAATTGATAAATATTTGATTGATAAACCTGGAAGCGATTAATGATACTAGATAAATGTATTAAAGGATTATTAACCACTATATCGAGAACACAAATATATATTAACGTTTTTTTAATAAAATTAAAATGATTCAGATATATGTTAACTATAATTTCTGACATATTTAAAGAATTATATTGATTATAAATTACGAAAAAACGGTATTTTATATAGATGTATAGTAGTAATTAAGACTAATAAAATATCTTTTCAAAATTATTTTTCTCAAAATAATTAAATTTTCTCTATCTACGCGGGCGTATTAAAAAAATATGTGTCTTAAGAAAAATTTTTGTAGTGTATATATTATTATATTTTGTAGTGTATATATATATATATATATATAGTTCAATTCAAATATGAGTATTCTGCTTTATAGTTTTTTTTTTAATAATTACCTAGCAATATGTCTGGAATATTAAATGAAATGCATTATTTAATAATAAACCATAGTCTATTGGCAATACGGACCCCCTGAGCTGCGCCTTTGTTAAATCTAGTTGGGCAAAATACCGTTGAATCAACTACAATTGCAGCAATATTTTTGGTTTCATACCAAATCAATATAGTTTATTTAGCAAACCTAAATATATAATATTTTAACATCTAGATTAAAGAAAGGATATACTATTTTGTATTAAAAGAATCATCGAATATAATATGGTCATCACAATCTATAGCATTATAATGCTATTATAATATAATAACTATAGTGCATTATATTGTGGACTTCCTATTATTACATAAGTTATATAACTACCAAATCAATATAGTTTATTTAGCAAACCTAAATATATAATATTTTAACATCTAGATTAAAGAAAGGATATACTATTTTGTATTAAAAGAATTATCGAATATAATATGGTCATCACAATCTATAGCATTATAATGCTATTATAATATAATAACTATAGTGAATTATATTGTGGACTTCCTATTATTACATAAGTTATATAACTACGATATATATATATATATGATATTATATATGTACTTTACGTAAATTACATTAATAGAGTCAATGTATTTATTCAGTAAAATGCAAGAATTTTATACTTCAATATTATGAAAAACGTGAAGCTAATTACTTTGTAGAATAAAGTCGATCATGAAAGTATTGCAATTAGGTTCAATTGAGAAAATAATAGCAGTAATAAAAAATATGTATATATTTATTAAATACATAGGCGAGAAAATAAATGATTATGAGGATTTTATTTGAGTATACAAAAAAAACAAATTACAAAAGAATTAGTATAATGATATCACTTGATTAAATATTGAATTTACATCATACATCATATGCAAGTTCAAAATAACTCTTTTCTACCAATATTTGACAACTTAATTTATAAGTAGGTATATACAATTTTTTTAATATATATTATACTGTATTGATATACACCTCAAAGGAATGGACTATCCAAACATTATTATATACAATATATGGTGGGATAGATGTATATACAAATGTAGACATTTTCATCCGAATATACCTTGTATTTTAATGGCAAATAATTAAACTTGAGAGATAATAGCTTAAGGTTCTCGAAACTTAAACTTATAAATAATGTTCTATGACATTTTCTGACATAATAAATACTTTTAAGTATGGATACATTATATTTATAATCAAAGCTAATTAATGAAATTTATAATTAATACATACTACTCATTTTTTAGAGATGAAATCGAGTAATATAAATATTTAATTATACTTATATCATTTTTATTTTTTACTAATTAATTTATTTATTATCTTATACAATATTATATTGCAATGAATGTAAGGGTGCAACTTAATATATATGTCCATCCATGGAGTGAATGAGTTCCCCCTCTATATATTATACATATCTTAAGGGCACATCCTTCACACGAAACATGTAAATATATATGAAAAACTAACATTTATAAAACTCAAAATTTAAAGATTTTAAATATTTGTACATAATTGTATTAGGCATAGAATGCATAGAATAATAATATAACCTATATCATTTATATATATATATATATATATATATATATATATATATAAATTTAATAGTTATAAATATATTAGTTATTTCTAGAATGACCCTATTAATATGTTATAAAAATTATTATGGGGCCCATGTGTTTTTTTTGCCCGGGGCCCACAGTATGCTTAAGACGGCCCTGTATATATTCCTATATAATTATTAAATTAATATATTTACTATATTTCAGATGAATAATTTGTATGGTACCCACTCAACGAACCTCATGTAACTAGGCACATAATATTTGTTATATATATATTTACGGATTGGTATTTTAGGGTTGTTTGATTTTATTTTTCTGTTATTTTTAGCTGCATTATATCACGAAGTGAATCTATCAAATATTGTGCTTAGTAGACAATTTTTATTTTATTTGATAAATGTGCATAGTTTAGTGCGGAACCCCTGGTTGAAAGCTTCGTGATTTATATATATTTATATAATACAATATATTTACATAATATAATTAATTAGTTAACATAACAAAAACACTTTCTTATAGGGATTATACGATATATTATGTGTCGGAATCCGATGTATCGACGCCAATATTTCACTGTGAGCGGCTGGATAGTTTCTTTGTTGAGGAGCGATCGCTTTACTGTTAGTAACTACTGGGACAGTGGCAACGAGTTGATATGATAAGGTCATGTGATAGTCGAGGGGCTGGTTCGAGTAGTGGACATGCTCTGTGGGTGTGTACACCAGCAGGGTATAGGAGTGGGCAGGTACAGGGTTAGCCGAAGCTTCCCCCGCTGACAGATTCTTGTTATTCTTCTGACCGTTACTCGTTAGCTTAACGACTTTCTGGTTCTCGTTACATCGTGGACGTGTGGTATGAGGTATATCAGGCACTACATCAGTCAGGCATCTGTGGTTATCATGAATGCGCTGTGTAGTGGTCGAGCTGTAACGATAAATATAGAGATTCTTAAAGAGCTATTATTTGAGTTATTTGAACGTCAATAATAAGTTATCTACGATTGCAGGGGTTACCCCATTGATCTCAAAACTGTTACTATATTAAGTTGTTGGAAGGAGAGTCAAGGCTTTATTACATTATGTATTATACTACAGTAAGTGCCATACATATGGCGATGGGCTGTTACATTTATATAGCTATTTATCTACGCACGGGACGGTCATGTGAGACGGCTATACAGGAATTCGTGAGCATATTCCAGGTACTAGGCGCACATGCGTCGCACGCCGTTTATTGTATAGCGAATGATATTAATATATACATAAGATACATA
Source organism: Osedax fenrisi (assembly GCA_964019155.1). Lineage (NCBI taxonomy): Eukaryota > Metazoa > Annelida > Polychaeta > Sabellida > Siboglinidae > Osedax > Osedax fenrisi. Next base: position 16,324,563 of record OZ025244.1, on the reverse strand, counting down.
TATAGTAATTATAACATTATATAACAATAATTAAATATAGAAGTCTTGTATTTAACTATTAAATATTCCAATATGTAAATATCAAAATGAATTTATTCAGTTTATTCATATACGATATTTATATTTATTAAATTTGAATATTTATACATTTAAAATAACATGTATACGTATCACATATACTATATATTAAATGATATAGAGATACTAAATCTAGTTTTAACACCAGAAGGAGAAACCAAAATTAACTAGGTATCCAACTTCGATATAATCCATCTACACCATAAGCATTTTTTGCATGGATTCACTATATATTTTAATTTAATGTATACCATATACAGTGTGAATATGATATATATATATATATATATATATATATATATATATATATATATATATATATATATATATATAATATATCCTATTGGATCTCATGTATCAATAAAATATAATGAACTTTATTATATAACATGTATAAAAAAAATAACAGCAAAGATATATTTTTCCATATAGCTGGCAATCGCTAATTAGTCGTGAGATTTATATAATTTATTGATTTGGGTGCGAAGCCCACCACACGTCAATAAAATGCGTACAAAATGTTACTATTTTGAATGTAATATGTAGAATATCTAGTTCAAATTTAATATATTTTACATCATGTACATGTATTCTATTTAATTAATAATCAAAATAAAGACTACTTTATATATATATATATATATATATATATATATATATATATATATATCATTATAATAATTATAATATATACTACATTTTATTATTTATATAATTTTATAATGTATACTAGTATTATTAGTATTACTAGTATATCAACTGCCAAATCGAGTATTTTAAATGTGATCTCATAAATCGTAATCAAAACAAACGGGGCCATATTCGATACACTGTATAAATTATACAGTGTAGCATATAGATATTTAATATATATAAAATATATAATAAATATTATAATATAATTAGTAAATACCTTAAACATTATATTTATTAACTATTATGATCATTAGTTAATAATTAAGTATAATAATATAATATTTATTTATAAATAAAATGTATTAAAACATTTAATAAATGATTTAATGTTATAATAGCACTATAACGAATGTACATAACTTACAATAATATATAGATTAGTATAATGAATATGAAATATTTATAAAATATTTACCTTCTCATTTGGATCCGTGTTAAATATAATATTATTATAAATTAAATTTAATATTAATATTTTCAAATTTCAAATACTTGCATTTTACAAAATAAGTGTAATTTTACATTGAAAATGGACCTAGTGATTTATAATATTTCTCGAATATGGATGTATATTTTAAGAAAACTAGTTCTAATTATAAAATAATGTTATACTCTTAAAACAAACACTATAAATTAAATATGTATTGTATTCACAAATGTACGTAATTTTTCATTTATAAAAGTCATATATTTTTCAAATTAACATGTAAACAAATATAAACTATAAATAGAATTACAAATATCAAACCGTAGTATAGGTGGAGCAACTGTTCATTAATTTCATAAATTTGATCAGAGTGAGACATCTTTCCTTCGGACGATCTTTGGTATATCTAATAAAATGATTTTTTTATTACGATTTTAAATTTATGAAAAAAATGTCAACTTAAAACTTTCTCAAGAATATACAAATGTATCGATATGTATAAAATATAACACTATATAATTAAAAAATAAACCATTCTAAAATTATATATAATTTCTATATTTGTTATCAAATATACATTAAGTTAACTTATAATTATAAGCATATATGCATATAAGCATATATAACTAGAGGTCATATAAGTCCCTAATACGGACACTATAGTGTCTATAGATGACTTAATACGGACACCATATAACCAATCAGTGCGTAGCGTATTAACTATTCTGATTTTCATAAAAATCGCGTGTGTTATAATATTAATACCACCAATAAAGCTAAATCTAATTTTTTTATTATGTATATACTTTAATTGTATTATTAATTAAAAAATAATGAAAATAAATAAATTATTAACTAAATAAATTAGAATAAATTATTCATAAATTAATTATAAATAATGTAATAGTGTTTTGTCTGATTGGTTCATCAATAATATATAGTTATCTAGTGGTAGGGTGTACCAGGTACACTGTACCTATATAGGGTGTTCGACGAACACCCTGTGTTATAATACGAACACTGTTCGTATTATAACACAGGGTGTCCGACGGACACTGTCCGTATTCTGACATGGGTACCGAATACGGATACTCCCGTAGTTTACTGGGATCACACTTGTATGTTCCAGTCACCTTGAAAGATTACACAATATTTTCTAGAATATTTCTATATATGGGTTTATATGCATCGTTAAAGTGTGTACTGTGGTTATATGGGATGATACATATGCATGTTTGAAACGCTAACAATAAAGAGTTTGATACACTCAGGGTATGGTCAACCCACATGGGATATGGGCAACCCTGAAGCTTCTTTCATTTGTTGATTCTCACAATTACTTAAAATGTTAACGTTAAACGTTCTCTATTCAATAATCTATTGTGTAAAAAAAATATAAAAATAACAAAATATAAGCACAAAAAAATATAAATTAGTTGCAAATAATATAATTAATTTTTACGAATTAATAACAATATATTGTAGGAACCTATAGGAACCTACATTAGATTTAAAATACGAATAATTTACATTAGTTCTTAATGGTACATGTAACACATTCCATAGATCGGATTCAGCTACACTGAAAGATCGTTTACCATATCTTGATAGTTTGTATTTCCATTTTTAGTCATTTCCGAGTAGAAGAGTTTCGTAGATCTCTCTTGTAAACTCTGGATTGTAGGAGGTCATTCAAAAAACACAAGTATAGACTATATATAGACCATATATAAGATTATTGTAATTATTATTATATACATACACACTAACACACAGGGCCGGTGTCATATAATAAATCGTCCCCATTTTCAAAATCGTCCCGATTGTCACGTGACTACAACATCGATGATATTACATTAAATACACATACGAATGGCTTCAAATTGAAACCACATATAAATAATATGTATATACGCAAATTAAAAAAAAATCAACTTCTAATTATTATTATTAATATTATCAGATTTAGGCAATGCCAGGGTAGGCATTATAGAAGCAGTGTTGCTTATCGAGACAATTACCCCTTTATTAACATGATAAGTTGCATTATAGATAATAATAATAAATAAATAATAATGTTATAATAATATGACTTCCTGTTTACATATATATGATAACAAAAATAAAATGAAACTTATCACGTAACTAAATGTAATCATCATATAGGGGAAATTCCCCGATTACCGACCCCCTCCTAATACCGACCCCTCTCGTATCTCAGTAACTATAAGATATATCAACATATAATATATACACGAACTGTTAGTAATTTAATGATAAATATGAATAAGTATTTAATATACAAAAATATTTAATCCTACAATTGTTATTTGATAAAATGTAATATTCTGTTTTTACTTATTATATATTTGAATAATAACTTTTTTTAAATTATTGTAAATACTTTATTATTTAAAAGAAAACCTAATACTGCGCATAATATTGTAGATCAATAAAATGTTTATAACTATTATTAAAATAATGTAATTTGAATAACTATTAACCAATATATATTAATTATAGCAACCGTTATTATTTTCCTATTACCGTCCCCCTAAATTACCATAATACTGACCCCGTGTAATTTATAATATCCAATAAAAATAGATCTGTATTTATTTTAAAATATGTTGCAAGTTGTTTGTGTATTTTTTTGTGTTTGTGGTTTGGATTCATGATTCCAGTTGATTATATACATACTGATTAATAAATAAATATTAAATAAAAATATACACTATTTTAATATAATTACTAAAAAGTTTAAATTTAAATTTAATATTACTATAAAAACATAAATTCAATAACAAATAAATTGCGTGCATGTTATAATTAATTAAATTTATGTATATCTACCATTTGTATTGGATATTATAATACTACAATTATTGATATCACGATTATTGTATAGGGTCGGTAATAGGAGAAGGGGTCGGTATTAGGTACATGTATCCGATTACCGACCCCCCTGTGTATTCATGTAAATATAATTATATCAACAATTTAAAATAGCCACATTATTCATTGCCATAATATTACCCTAATTACAAAATTTCAAATACATATATTTAATATTGTAGAAGTTATTATAAATAATCATTTAGTGGTCGGTAATCGGAGAATTTCCTCTAATAATATAAATAAATGATAAAATAATAAAATTAAAATCTAAGAAATACATCAATAATGAAATAAAATAAAATAAAATAAAACATAGAGAACCTAAATAGGAGAAAGCCAATATTTAAATATAAAAGAAACTAAAAGAAATAAGAGAAAAAAATAAACAAATAGGATATTAGATAAAATAGGTAAAATGATATAATAAAAATGATACATATTATAATACTGAATTTTTGTAAATAATTTTTTTTAATACTGATATGTTATAATTAATAATATTAATTTATATTTATATATTTGTAATTATATATTATGTCAGAAAGTAATAAATGTAAAAATAATAAAACTAATTTTATTTAAGTCGGAAAAAATAAAATTTGAAATTATTTTAATCAATCAACTTTACTAACTGCATTAAAAGAAAGTAATACTCAAATATATAAAGTAGAATGGAGATGAATTTGGTAATACCAGATTAAACGACAATAAATTAATATTTTAAAATTCTGAATCGCCAGAAGTTATTATTTTTCAATTCTAGGTCCAATACTATAAAATGGTAGGTAGGAACCTAACATATTCTAAAATTGTCTCTATGTACCATTTTAATTAAAAAACACGCATTTTCAGTTATTGAACGAGTTGTAGGATTGGATTAGCTAATTGGACCTAATTGGAATTTAATACGGGTGTCGAGCGCGCAACACCCGCAAAGTTATTAATAGAGTATATGCAAAGCCCTTTGGTATATGTTTATATTCACGAATATAAATGCGTATAATATTTTTTAATTAAAATGGTTGAAGCGATTCGTATGTGTATTTTGTGAAATCTCATCGATTTTGTAGTCACGTGACAATCGGGGATGATTTTGATATTTGGGACGATTTATTATATTATACCGGCTTAAGCATACTATGGCCCATAGTCTATGGGCCCGGGCAAAAAAAACGTATTAGGCCCATAGTCTACGGGCCCCCATACTAATTTTAAAACATATTAAGGGTTTACAACATATATGTCATATATATATATAACCCTATAGAGTCATTCTATCAATAATCAATGGTAACATTATATTATTGAACATAACTGAAATATAAGTATCAGATACACTACCAAGAGTATCAGTAAGAAAACCAGCACAGGTAGGTAATTATCTTATTATAATATATGTCAAATAAAAGCAAGTAGGCAGACAAAAATATAGATTATAACACTTTAAAAGAGAAACTATAAAATAATATGACATTACTGAAGTGAAAGAATATAGTATGCAGATATGCATATCATATCATTTATTCATTTCATTCAGGCCCGTAACCACGGGGCTGGGGCTGTGGGGCAAGGCCCCCCTGAGATCAGCTAGCCCCCCCTGAGATTGGCTAGGTCCCCTCTGATATCAGGTAGGACCCTAAAACTTGTTTCACATTAAATTGTTTTCATATAGGATTTACTAGATATTCAATTATATTTATATTTTTATTTTATAATTTTATTTATAATATATTTATTTATTAGAATGTATGTATTTTAGTCATATACATTATAGTGAGGATCCAATTCAGTATTTATGGTTTTATAAAATAGTTTCTAAAATTATTGAAATATTAAAAATAAATGTTAATAATTTAATTGTAATTAATTAATAGTTACCCTATCATGAGCAAACAACAAAAGTCTATTTGGTTTTCTAACAAACATAGGAGCAGACAAATTAAAATATCACATAATATCAGTAAAATAATTAAATATCCAACCTACCCATAGATTTATAGTTTACATATGTAATACATGTAAACTATAAATCTATGAACCTACCCCAAATCCAAACAATAGCACTACAAAATATGAAAAAATAAATTTAAATTATCGTCCATCTGATCTCGGAAATGTTGGTCCTACATGTGGTAGAGCATCTTTTGGAAATAAAATAAGAATATTTACCGATAATATGTAGGTATATATATATATATATAAAATAGCGCAAATTTAATTTATATCTAGGTATAAAAGGTATACAAATCGCGTAAAAAAGTTCCAACTGTCGATTGACTACCAGTGCACTCTCCTAAAAAAGTATTCTTTTCAAATTCTCAATTCAGGTCAGTACGACATAAAGTTAATTTGATTCTTAATTAATTATTGATTCTTATTGTTCTATATCAGCTATTACTGAGACTTGGCTAACTAATGGTGATTCTGCTCTAGCTTCCCAACTGACCCCCGATGGTTTTAAATTATTGCTTCATAATATGTATACACCACATCATGGTGGCGGCCTATCTATGTTATTTACATCGGAACTTAAGCTTATTTCTTAATCTACCACATGTTTCTCCTCATGTTAAATTCTGATCTATAATATTCAGTTTCCTTCCTTATTTAGTAAATAATTTAGTACATAAATAATACTATTGTAATTATACGTATCTACAGTCAACTTTCATATAGCATACGGAGTTTCTTTAACTGACCTCTCCTCTATTTTATAATCTATCACATCGGTTAACACGGTTATTCTTGGTGATTTTAATATTCAAATTAATAATGAAAATCATGCTTCCTTATCTCTGAATACAGTTATATTTGAGTATTCCCTGACGCAACATGTTTTCTTTAATACTAACACTAATAGTAATAATATTGACTTTTTTATATTTAAATGATTCTAAATTAATTTCATATCCCATTCAAAGTTCTCTAATATCTGATCACTTTGCCATATTATTTGATTTGAACATGCCGGTGATAAAAATTAATCGACCTCTAGATCATTTCGGAAAATCTCCTCTATTAATAAACCAATGTTTTTTAACTCTGTATTCCATCAACTTAACAGCAGTATATCTTCTGATTTGTCTACACTTTTTGATTATTTTAATTTGTTATTATCTCATTCGCTTGATATTTTTGTACCCTCCATTACTCTTATCAACCGAATTTATTCTAAATTTTCTTAGTTTAATATTGAGCTTATTAACCTGAGGAAACTACTTCGTAGACTACAACGTAAATATGCATCCTCTAAATTTGAATCTGATCTTATTTCCTTTACAGTTTTCGATCGCTTTATAAGTAAAAACGTCTCTCTACCAACTCTTCATACTTTACTGATATGCTCGGTAGTTATGGAATATCTTCTAAACAAGCTTATAATTATCTTTCACCTTAGTAGGTAAAATCCAGACAACACATCTTCCGGACCTACCTGATTTAGTTATTTGTTCATTATTTGCCAATTTCTTCCAACAAAAAATGTCTAGCATTATCAATGTACTTCCAAATATCAACTCGGAACGACTCAATCTCAATTTAACATCCACTCATAATCACTGTTCATGTTTTTCGCTTCCCACACATGACAATGTACTCTATTTGATGACATCCTTGATAACCAATTCCCCCTTGATTCTATTCCACTCAATCCACTTCGTTCATTATCACCATATTGTATTGGACTTATCGCTGAAATCATTTATATATCTTATATCATCTATTGTCCCACACTACATGAAATATTCATATATTATTCCGATTTAAAAAAAAACTACTCTTGACCAATCTAATTTATCAAGTTATCTTCCAATATCCCAGTTATCATCCTTATATAAGACCTCAGAACGAATTGTGTTCACTCAACTTATTAATTACAGTATTTCCAATGCTATTGTTGATAATTATCAAAGTGCGTATCTTCCTCGTCGTAGTACCGAAACTGCACTTACTTTGATCATTAATGATATTCTCATATATCTTGATAAAGCCCCATGTTATCTCCTACTCCTATATTAATCTAGTGCTTCTGATACTCTCGATCACAATATTATTTATATTGGACTTAATGGAATTGATATACACGGTCACATCCAAATTTGGTTTATGTATTTTGTTTCATCTAAAACATATTCGGTGAAGATTAACTCTGTTCTTGGTACTATATTGTTCATTATTTATATTCTTCCTATACAATACATTTTTCACAATTATCCTAATATTAACTATTATATTTATGCCGATCATCTTCAGATATATAGCCATTTCCTAGTTCTAGTGATTCTGGTATGATTCAAATATCTATGTTTAATTTTATTACTGAACTCACTCATTGGTTCTCTTATAACTCCATTTCCTTAAATACCTATGACTAAAATTAATACTATCATATTCTCAAGACCCAGTTCTCCTCACTCAATCACATATCTTTTTCTACTGTCTCTTCCAACTTCTTAATCTATAACTATCCTCGGTTTCACTATAACCTCTCACCTAGACTAATCTCTACACATTAATAGGATACTATGTACATAATACAGGTACATAATACCTACTATGAATCATAGTATATCATAGTCTATGAATCATTGTCTATGATACGCACTTCTAATACTTTTCTATATAATATTAGAAAATATCGTTTTAAGCTTACCTTTTCCATGACTAAATGTGTAATGCACTCGCTAGTATTCAGTAGACTTATCTACTGATATTATTATTGTATACGTTACCTGTTAAGCTGATCCTAGTGATTTTTTTTATTTGATTATATGCATGTAAAGTTATGTTTATACTATATATATATAGTGTAGTATAAAAAAAAATAGTGTATTTTTATTTATACCCTGAGTAATTCACACTGTGCGTCAATATAAGTAATAGAGTATACTAGTAAATTACTAGTAGTGCTATTATTACTAGTATACTAGTTTATATACATTACATTTTAATCTTACAATTTGTAGGGCCTTGCCCCCCTCTTATAAATTTCTGGCTACGGGCCTGATATCATTATTCATGGACAATGAAATGAATACCATGTATATAAAAGATAATGAAGTACCACTTATATAGATACGAGTTAAATATATATTACGATATTAATATGGCATTATTTTGCGAGAAGGAAGAATAGTCGATCCAAAACAAATGATACAAGACATGCACATAGGACCCCGATGAATAAATGTGTGTTTATGAAGAGTAAGCTATCTTACTATATATATATATATATATATATATATATATATATATATATATATATAGCAACTATAGTTGCTAACTGGAAATAAGAAACTTTATAGATACATATGTAATATGTTCATTATATTAAAGTAAAGTAAACAAAGTAAAGAAATATAAATTGAAGAAGAAAGACCGCATATTCTATAGGTAGGAATGGTATTGTTTAAGCACAACGATAGGGGAAAGTCTCCGATTACCGACCCCTAAATGATTATTTGTAATAACTTATTCAATATTAAATATATTTATTTGAAATTTTGTAATTAGGGTAATATTATGGCAATGAATAATGTGGTTATTTTAAATTTTTGATATAATTATATTTACAAGAATAAACAGGGGGGTCGGTAATCTGATACATGTATCTAATACCGATCCCCTAAAATAATCGTTATATAAATAATTGTAGTATTATAATATCCAATAAAAATAGTAGATATACATACATATAATTAATTATAACATGCACGCAATTTATTTTGTATTGAATTCATGTTTTAATAATAATATTAAATTTAAATTTAAACTTTATAGTAATTATATTAAAATAGTGTATATTATTATTTAATATTTATTTATTAATCAGTATATATATAATCAACTGGAATTATGAATCCTAAATCTATATCAATGATACACAAACAACTTACAACATATTTAAAAATAAATACGGATCTATTTTTATTGGATATTATAAATTACACGGGGTCGGTATTAGGGTAATTTAGGGGGAAGGTAATAGGAAAATAATACGGGTTGCTATAATTAATATATATTGGTTAATAGTTATTCAAATTACATTATTTTAATAATAGTTATAAACATTTTATTGATCTACAATATTATGCGCAGTATTAGGTTTTCTTTTAAATAATAAAGTATTTACAATAATTTAAAAAAAGTTATTATTCAAATATATAATAAGTAAAAACAGAATATTACATTTTATCAAATAACAATTGTAGGATTAAATATTTTTGTATATTAAATACTTATTCATATTTATCATTAAATTACTAACAGTTCGTGTATATATTATGTTATGATATATCTTATAGTTACTGAGATACGAGAGGGGTCGGTATTAGGAGGGGGTCGGTAATCGGGGACTTTCCCCTAAATTCTATCCTATAATAGTTAGTTACTGTGGAAACTTTATAGAAGTTACAATATAATATAATCTATTATATATTAAATATATGCTATATATATATATATATTTTTTTTTTGCAATAATAAATTATCCTTATCCTTATCCTTAATATATATACTCTATATATATATATATATATATATATATATATATACTCTATATACTGTATAGTGTATCGGCTATATCAACTATAGTTGATATAACCGATATAGTTGATATAATATATTATAACAAAATGTAAAGCATTACATTAAAATTTAGTTCAGATAATGGACCTCAGTTTTATAGTAATTATTTAACAACATTTACTAATAAATATGATAATCACATACGATATCACGTGGTATTATATAATCAATAAATCAGAAGGCAAACGGGAAAGCGGAATCTTCTGTTAATGTATACCTATTATAATAAAGAAGATATTTATAACAAATCAAGTTGAAAATGAAGATGTCTTTTTAGGAATACGTGATTACAAAAATATCCAGATAAATAACCTATCACCGATAGAAATAATGTCAAGGTATATTCTATAGAATAACAACAACTATATTACTTTTTATATTTTCAATGTGTATATAAACTATAGTTTGAATGTGTAAATTAATAAACATTATTTTGTTAGATAAATGATTTCCGATCAGAAGTTAGAACTATAAAACACACGTTCATATGCTGGAATATAGTTAAAACAAATCACATGAAAGAGCTATCTATATATTCATAGATATCCTAGCTATAATATTTATTATTATACTATTAATATTTATTTTTTAACTAGTAAATAATATCGATTAGTATTAATGTAATATATATATATATAGTATATTTTTTATCTATAGATAAATCCATACTATAAATAGAGTAAATTTATACTATAGTATGAATTTACTTTAGTAATAAATAATTCATAAAAATAATTAAATTAATATATTTATTTAGATAATTCCGAAGTATATTTGCATAGTAAACAATATAACGATAAATAAAACGCATCAATTTTGAAATAGAATATGATATAGCAGAATTCGTATACTATACGTACGCAAACAGGTAGGACATAGTAAACAATGTAGGACATATGCGTCATATGAGTCATACCTCAATCATACGCTTAACACTATAGAATATATCTCAGTAATATACAATAACGAGATATCTCCCACTCTTTGTCTCAGTAGCAATCTCGTATGCGTAGTAGTCGAACAAATAACAAACGATATAATCGAGATAGAGAAATCACTGATGCGTGACGTCACCTTGACCTATATTCGTGCGATAGTTTCACGGGGCGCAGACGAAACTGCAGCGGCAGCAGAGGTTCCGGCGAATTATTAAATGCGAAAATAGGGAAAAAGAGTATATATATGTGTATGTACGTATTAATGTATTAATGTTTTCTTACGTAGATCGAGGTTAAAATATCATTGAAATGAAATGGTGTATAAAATACCGATAATGGCAAAAACGACGCTGTAAAACGATTATCAATTACATAAATATATATATATATATATGTGTGTGTGTGTGTGTGGGCGTGTGATTCAAGACTCGTGGTGTTCGCGTGTGTATCACAGAAGATGTTTAGTCTCGCGTCTGTCGTCGTCGATGTACGGTATATCGCTGTGGTTGTTGGCCGACTTCTGGTTCGCCGGGTATATCTGAGGCGTGTGCTGAGAGAACACCGGTGATTGGTCGGCGCAAGATGCGGTCGTCGACACGCCCACTTCTAGATCGTCGGCAACGTCGTCGTCGTCGTTCATGAGGCGTTCTTTGTAACGTCGCTTTGCTTTCGTCCAACACACTAAACCTGTGGGGTTGGGGCGCGGGTATTATTGGAGTGGGAGTGTCTTTTATTATAAGTTACGGTAGGGGGAAGCAGGAATGATTTTGTATGGGAATAGTGGCCCCGATAATGGGAGGGATATTTTATTATAATTTAGTTGGTAGAACTTCTACCATAGAAGTGATATTTTATTTAAGTTTATTATTTGGGGGAATGGTATTTTATTATAGTTTATAGTAGGGAGGCAAACATTTATTTATTAGGAGGGGGAGTGATATTTTATTATAGTTTATATACTTTATTAAACACCTCCTTGTCATCGTATCATACTCTATATATAAACTTATTATTTATTGATAATATAACTATATACTATAGTTTATATACCTATAGGTAAATCTATTTTCCTCGAGCGAGTTTCCCTGTATTCCTACTGCGTTTTAAACAATATATTGTTGACTTATTCCCGAATATGACCCTACCCTCGGCAGGTCAACTATGTCAAATAGGTCAATTGGGTCAGATAGGTAAACTAGCTAGTTGAGTACTACTTGAGGGGCAAACCTCAGATGTTATTAACGCATTTCTAAATATTGTTATACATAATTTACGTATACGTGTAAGACCCATAGGTTGACCTATCTGACCTATTTTACCTAGGTCAACTAGGTCAGATAGGTCAACCTATGGGTCTTACACGTATACGTAAATTATGTATAACAATATTTAGAAATGCGTTAATAACATCTGAGGTTTGCCCCTCAAGTAGTACAACATAGGACACTCATAAGGCAACCCCTATCTCCACCCTCCCACACACACATATCAGACACACCACCATCATCAGAAGCTAGTTGTTCTGATGACTAAATTATCCTACAATATCTCGACCATTACGGAGGTAGCTAGGGATACTCCGATTATACTTTAGAATAACTTATACATTATAGTACATAATAGGTACAATAGTATATATATATATATATATATATATATTATATGTATCTTATAAGGTACTAGGTGCCTATAGTTATCCTATAGGATGAAAATTGTTCACCCGATGTTCATTGAACATTAACACAGTTGTACTGAGAAAATAACTTGTCCCAGACTTATCCTAGGATAATCCTAAGTTATTTCAGTAATTTTAAGTATTGTCATAAGAGAATCCAAGAACAATTTATTTTTTTCAGAATGTTGTCCTAAGCAATTCATATAAAGCCTCGCCCCATCCTAAGATCCTCCCCAACCAAGCCACGCCCTTATCCCTGCACAAGGTGCATCGCACATACCTATTAGCCACATCAATAGCAGGTATCTCATAATACACACCAGCAACGTCATATCCTGTTACCGCACTAGTGGTATGGTCGAGTAAACGCCGTGTACTACACGGCTCATATCTAGCCCATCCCCTTCCTAAGTCCCTCCCCTCAATAAGCCCCGCCCCCTATAAGGGATATATCGTAACTTACCTATAATACACATCACCAGCAGATACCCGACCACGCACAACAGTACCAGTACGTCCTGATACCGTACAATTGGTATGGTCGAGTACACGGCTCGTTTCTAGCCCCTCCCCTCCCTAAGCCCCGCCCATCACAAGACACACCCCTATCGCTTCACTTACCTATAAGACACATCACAGGTAGATACCCTACCACACACAACATAACCAGTACGTCCTGATAGGGCACTAGTGGTATGGTCGAGTACACGGATCGTCTCTAGCCCACCCCTTCCCTAAGCCCCGCCCATCACAAGACACACCCCTATCGCTGCACTTACCTATAAGACACATCACCAGTAGATACCCGACCACGCACAACAACACCAGTACGTCCTGGTAGCGCACTAGTGGTATGGTCGAGTAGACTGCGCATTGTAGGCGTGTCTCCAGTCGCTGCTGTTGGTTGCTTTCGGTGAAGGCTTGCATGTCTGTCGAGCGGTCTAGTACCACTACCATCTCGAAACAGATGTCGTATTTACTGTTGCTTATCAGGTCCTTTATCTGGTCGAGTGGGGAGGGGGTATGATTAGGGGGCTAGGGGGTTAAGGGGAGTACAGCGAGTGCGAGGAGTGAGTATAGTGTACACAAATATACGATTGCGTAATTAATATTCACGTAATACGTAACACTATGCTTATACCTGTTTAAACTCTATGCTCTCCTATATTGTGCCCTACATACATATATCTTAAGATAATACCTTATATTGTGATACGGGTATAATGTTTGAAACTAACGCGATTAGGACAACATGTCAAGGTCATACAGGATGTATTATCTTTAGCGATATCGACGTACGAGAACAATAGAAATATAGAGAAAACTAGAGTTTAAATAAGGATAGTATTGATGTGTAATGTGTAAAGGTGATTAATGATTATGATGCTAAGGCGCATGTTAATGGGTATACCCTATACCCCTATATAATACCCATATACCCATATAAAATACCCTTATACCCCTATAGGGTGTAATACTACGTGGTACCGACAGTAACAGGGGCTTTGATATTATATAAAATATACCGTACACTATACAGTGTATACTAAACACTGTATAGTACTATTCAGTGTTTAGTATACCATTAGTATATACGTGTATTTAAAATAATAATAACATTAGTATATTTTATTAGTGGAACACATTTACTAAAGTTATTACTGTAAAAGGGGTTTCACACCAACTCAAATGTAATTATTAACCCTAATAATTAGAGGTTAAAGTTTAACCCTAATATTTAAATCCAATATTTAAAATAAAATAAAAGTGGTTTTACACAAACTCGAACACAATTATTAACTCAAATAATTATGTGTAAAACCCTTTTTTACGGAGATTTAAATATTTAAATAATTTTTAAATATTATATAATATAGTTAAACTTTAACCTCTAATAATTAGAGTTAATAATTGCGTTCGAGTTGGTGTGAAACCCCTTTAAGTCTACTGATAATGAAAGATATACATTACCCTGAAAGGTATATATATATATATATATATAGTATATACAAATATTTTGCTAATCAAGAAACAAGTTTGTATATATGTATACATATATGTATACATTAATATATTGTAATGTAATTACCCAACCTCCCCGTGATATATCACTTGCTATAGTATCTATATGATGTAATGTAAACATGTGTGTTGTTACGCAATAGTATAGAGAGGTGAGGAGAGGTATATATCTGCCAGTACACACATCGTATAGTACCTCATTATTCCTGATATGGTTCCAGATAACGATCTAGATAACGACCTAGATAATGACCTATTTATTCATGAGATAGTTCATTATAATTGTAAGTACGTTGGTTAATTACATTAGCGGTTTACTGTACTGAGTACAGTGTAATCCCCGGTACTATTATAAAGTACATTAACTGTCGGCTTTCGAAGGTATTATTTTCTATAAAAACCTACTAGGGGAAAGTGACCGAATACGGACACTGTCCGACGGACAGTGTCCGTCGGAAAGTAACCGATTAAGGACAGTGCCCGAATACGGACACTCTCTGTATCTCAGAAACTATAAATCCTACAAAATAATGTTTAATGAATAAAATATTCTTAATTATATAAATATTCTAAAAAAGTATTTTTTATTGTTTTATTATTCAAAA
>OZ025244.1:16166139-16303639 GCA_964019155.1 Osedax fenrisi | reverse complement strand
CAAATACAATTTTAATCACGAAAACCAGTATTATGTAATAATGGCACATATCATCATATATATATATATGATGATGATGATGATGATGATGATTATTTATTATTAACATATATAATAGTGAGCGATATTCTCGAATGTGTTTTAAGTAGTATTCTATAGAAGTATACTTATATATAATAATAATAATAATAATAATAATAATAAATATTGCATGATATAATGATATACATAAAATTGTATATTAATTAAATATTTATGAACATTATAAAAACAATTTAATTTTAATAAGTATACTGCTATAATTAAGATATATTGGTTAGAATATTAACTAATATATCTTAATTATAGCATCCCATCTATTTTACTATTACCGACCACCAATAATTAGGGCATAACCCTACCTAATTTCCGAACCCATGGGGTAGTATTAATACCCATGTGATTTGTAATATCAAATCAAAATAGATCCGTATTTTACGTTACAATGTTTCGTAGGTGCGTGTGTGTGTCAGTGTGTATGTGTGTTTGTGTGTTTGTGTGTATCATTGATATAGAATAAAATGTCATGGTTTCAGTCGATTATATACATATTGATTAAGATTAAATTAAAATAAATTAAATAAAGAATTCAATAATAAATAAATCTTGTGATTGCGTTTTGTAATTCATTAAATCTATAGATTTAATATAATACATATATTTATAGCTGATATTTTGATTGGATATTATACTACTACAATTATATCTACCCTACTCTGATAGTGCGTCGGTAATTTGAGAGGAGTCGGTATTATTACCCACATGTATCCAATTAACGACCCCATGTTTATTATTGTAAATACAATTATATCAAAAATTTAAAATAGTAAAATTATTTATTGCCATAATATTACCCTAATTACAAAATTATAAATACATTTATGAATATTGAATAAATAACTACAAATAGTCATTTAGACTTCACTCTATACTATTTATTAATAATTGAAAACTACCACTCGGTTATTTACATGTGCACCGCATGCACTGAATACACGGTATGCTTGTATGCGTATATATATATATATATATATATATATTGTTATTTTTATTTGGTGAAGTCCTTTCATCTCATCCAGGAACTTAGATGAAGTTTTCACTTATAACTATATAGGGCTCTAATGTCCCTTCGAAGCCGCTCTCATGTTAAGGCATCCATGGTTTTAACGAGAGCCGATCATTTATTTATACACAATTATATAAGATCACTTCTAAATAATATTGTAAGACCCATTTTATAAAATTAATTAATGGTCCGGTTGAGGCTCGAATCTGTGTCCTACTGCTTGTGTGTCTGATGCAGTAGGATACGGGTTCGAGCCTCGTCTGGACCATTAAAATAAGTATTAACATATTATTTAGAAGTGATATTATATAATTGTGTATAAATAAATGATCGGCTCTCGTTTAAACCATGGATGGCTTAACATGAGAACGGCTTCGAAGGGAAATTATAATATTATATGGTTATAAGTGAAAACTTCATCTAAGTTCCTGGATGGGATGAAAGGACTCCACCAAATAAAATAACAATATATATATATATATATATATATATATATATATATGAAAGCGCATAAATATGATACATACGAATTTATTTATTAATTTATATAATAATATATAATTAATAGTAATGCAAATATAAATATACAAGTATACGTGAATATGTTTACATATACGCGTATACACTGTATATACTGTATATAATATGTATACATTTTAATACCTAAGTAATCATATCATATATATATATATATATATATATATATATATATATATATATATATATATAAAGGTATGAATGTGATATGATGATATATGTTATGTTATGTTATTCTCGATTGTCTGGTAATTATCACAATCCACCCACACACACACCCACACACAAACACACACTCACGTACGCACGCATAATCATACGCATACAATTGAGTGTTATCCGATGGTGATCATTTAACACACGTGTAATAATATTAGCGCATGCGTGTAACATTACCGATACCGGTTGTATACGTATGTTATATCCTCGCCAGGGTTTTATTTTCAGTGGTAATATAATATGTGTGGGACATAGATATATAGAGTACCTCTATATCTATGATGGTACTCTATATCTGTGGTGTGGGATAACGATAACGCTAAACACTTCCGTATATTCCGTTTGAAAATTTATTAAAATATTTGATTATTTCTACTAATATAGATCTACAACTACACACCGTATATGATAGTGTATAGTATACATGTATACACTGTACACAAATTACAGTGCTGGTCAACTCTATCGATAGTATAATATATATAATTAATATATGGATGAATGAATGAATTCAGTTTATATGTCTATGAGAATGTCTATGAGAATCAGTGAAAGCAATTAGCTGTTTTAATTCGATATCTCCTGACAGTAGTGTAATGTCATATTTCATCATTTTCATTCGGATAAAATACAATAAATTACATAAAAATAGATATTAAAATAAAAATACAAAATACAAATATAAAAGAAAGAATAAAACAAAACTAAAACATAACAAAACTATATATATATATACTCAAATGCCTGCATAAGTCAGATATCTAAGGCGTCAGACACACAATCAGTATACTGCTTGTCCTATGCTGTTCTATAGGACACGAGATAACCAATGAATCGAACCAGGTGAATTAATATCCCGGAATTCCTGTTCGGACCCATAAAATAGGTCTTAAAATAATATGTAGAAGTGATCTTATATATAATTGTGTATACATAAATGCTCGGCTATCATTAACACCATGTATGCCTTAACATGAGAGCGGCTTCGAAGGGACATTAAGATAGACGCCCGCTCTTCCAGCTGTTAATGCTTTTTTTATAATCACAAAATACTTCATATAATTTCTTGGATGGGATGAAAGGACTCATTTAACAGTCAATACCAAGTATTAAAAAAAATATATATAATTAACTAATTATAGTTAACACAATAAAAAGTTTATATTATTTTCATATCTATTAATTTAATGCTATAGTTAACTACATAACATGCACGGTTGATACACAGGCAACCCATGTAACATACACAGATACCCACACCTACAGAAACAACATCAACACATCTATATTCTTAAGGGGGGTATCCCACTACAAGTATTTCCGGCAACTTGCCGGAAATATAGTAACTTTAAAACGATTTTCTATCAAGTTGTAATGGTATACCATATTAAAAGTTACTATATTTCAGGAAAGTTGCCGGAAATTGTGGAGTATGCCACTACAATTGTAGTTATTAAATTGATAGAAACTCGTTTTAAATTACTATAATTCCGGTAAGTTGCCGGAAATACTTGTAGTGGGATACCCCGTTTAGAGAGAAAGAGGGGGGGGGATCACTATAGCTTATAGCTAGGCTATAGCGTTTCATATCGTCGCAATACGCATGCGCCTTGAATACAAGATTCATCTCATATATGACTCACCTACCTATAGGTATGTCTTTTATATTATACACGCAGTAACGTATACACATACTGACTCTAATACATAAACACATACACACACGCATGCATTTAATACACATCTACTAATAGGCATATATGTGTATATACAGAAGAATTGTCAATAATTATCTTGACTTATAATAAATATTATTATTACTATTATTAGTATCATTTAATATTCCTAACTAAACCAAGTATAACTGTTATATATATTAATTATTATAATATTATAATAATATTATATAACAATATATTCCGGCGACAGAATAGAAATCGGGCGACAGCATAGAAAATATATTGATATTAATCTGAAGCCCTTTATAGGAAATAATAATGTAAATAATTATATATTTCATACGAAAAAAATGTACAATTTAAAACTTATAATAAATATTTATTATTATTATATACAGTGTAGTATAGTGCTATCTATAAATAGAACTAGGTGATCATTCATGCACATGCGCTATATTAAGAAACACAACTGTACAGTTCACTTCATAATAACAATACTATCTATCTCACCATCGGGAGATTATCAATGCACAGTGAACTTGTACTAAGACAACACTACCTGTAGTTGTAACAGACTATTGTTGTATATACGACATATGCGCTATTGTTGTACTAGGCCGCAGGTAGGCTACAGCTGTTACCCCTGGTAGAGCCCCTGTTCTACCTCGTAGAGCCCCCCCCCCCCCTTCCACCTCGTCTAGCCCCCCAATTCCCCCCGCGATCGTTAACAATGCATTACATAACACGTTACGTCGATATCGCTGTTCATTGCGTAACGTATTGTTATTGTGGAGTGTACCCGGCAGTGTGGGGGCGAGGGTAAGCGCATTGGTGTATAGCAACAATCAATTATAACAATAGCACATTATATAATATCGTGCTTTTAATAACATCTTTTTCGTTTGTTCGATTTTTTCTTTATTTACTTTTCGTTTCATCTACATGCATACACAATATCTACATTTTATCAAGTAAATACAAAATGTAATGATTATAAAATATATAATATATTATATATATATATATATATTTATTTTTTTCAAATGGTTTATTGACTACAAAATCACGACGAAGAGTCGAGCGTTGCATAATTTTCATCGTGTGACATTTCCTGCTAGCTCGACTAAGGGTCTGAATACTGATCAAGTCTGCTAGGTACTCGGGAGATCTAAGATGTATCACCTTATGGGTTATGCATAGTAATCTGTACCTGCAGAGATACCTAAACTTAAGCCAGCCGAGTGATCGCATTAGAGTCGATATTGATACTATTGAAGATAACTTCAGTTTATATAGGGTGCGTATAGCACGTCGTTGTATCTTCTCAAGTTTAAGCATAAGCTTTAGGGGTAGATTACATAGAAGTGAGCAGCAGTATATGAGTCTACTGAAGACTAACGAGTGTATTAGACTTTTAGTCATTGAAAAAGTCAATTTATTGCGTGATTTTCTAATGTTATAAAGAAAATAGTTGGCATTATGAATCATTATAAATATGTGGTCAGAGTAATCTAGGTGGGAGTTGATGGTGAAACCAAGAGTTGTTAGGGATTGTGAGGTAGTAATGGATAGTAGAAAGGGGTGGGAAACATATATATATATATATATATATATATATATTATATAGGTCATATAAATAATTATAAATACATAACTGTTATTAATATTACATTTTTAAATTATCTGAGATATGAACATAAAAATAGGTATGCAAAATACAGTGAACTTCGTTATATTAGTTATATAATTACACTTATATAAAATGTATGTACACTTAATTTAATTTAATTACATAGACACACACACACAAACACTAAGACACACAAACACACACAAACACAAACACATAAATACACACAAATACAAACACACACACGAACACATACGCACACAGGCCACACCAATAAGTTACCAGGGCGCACTCATAGGTTACCATGGTTACCTAGTTAATTATGATTACGTAATAGATGTACAACCTGGCGAGAACATTAACATGTATGTAATATATACTACGGTACTTAAACTCTATAGAGTACAGTGCGAACTCGTATATATATATATATATATATATATGTATAATTATGATATATATGATATATACACATATATGTATACATAAACACACAATGTGCATCGCACAAGTTCGGTAGCACTGCTACAACTGAGAATGAACATACATAAACTACTATATATCAGTATGTATACGTATAGTATATATTGTATACATATAGGAACAATATTATATATATATATGTAATATATGTATATGCATAGAGAACGAAGTGACTTCGTTCTCTATGTGTATATGTATGTTTTCATGCCTAGATTAATGCCAGCACCACCGCCTGGATAATACGTTAATCACGCCTACATTAGTGGGAGGGTCCTAGTGGGAAGGGCATAGTGGGAGGGGCGTGGTAGTTGTGATACATAAGTAATACAACGAATGCACGCAGGTAAAGTGGAATATATCTAGGAATATATTTCATTTATTACGTTAAAGCCAAAAACTGATGCGATCTCTTATAAATCTTACTTCTCCTTTTTTATCTTTAATAATTAAATCAGCCAATTCATTATTTATGTTTTCTTTATTTGTTACCGTTTTATCTTCAACGTATTATTATCTAATGTTATCGGAAAATCTTGTTACATCAATATATTTGTCTTTTATTATTATCTAATCCCACGCAAGCGAAAGGGCTAACGAAGTGGGCCTCACGTGACATATATCTTATAGGCCATATCACATGACCTTATAGGCCCTATAACATGACCTTATAGGTCCTGTCAGATGACCTTATATGCCCTATCACATGAAATTATATACCCTATCACATGACCATATCGGCCCTATCACATGATCATATATGCCATATCACATGACCACATAGGCCTTGTCACATGACCTTATATGCCCTATCACATTACCTTATAGGCCATACCACATGATCATATATGCCCTATCACATGACCATATAGGCCCTACCACATGACCATATAGACCCTACCACATGACCATATAGACCCTATCACGTGACCATTTAGGCCCTATCACGTGGCCATTTAGGCCCTATCATATGACCAAATATACCCTATCACATGACCTTATAGACCCTATAACATGATCATATAGACCCTATCACATGACCTTATATGCCCTATCACATTACCTTATAGGCCCTACCACATGATCATATAGGCCCTATCACATGACCATATATACCCTATCACGTGACCATTTAGGCCCTATCATATGACCAAATATACCCTATCACATGACCTTACAGGCCCTATCACGTGACCATATATACCCTACCACATGACCATATAGACCCTACCACATGACCATATAGACCCTATCACGTGACCATTTAGGCCCTATCATATGACCATTTAGGCCCTATCATATGACCAAATATACCCTATCACATGACCTTATAGACCCTATAACATGATCATATAGACCCTATCACATGACCTTATATGCCCTATAACATTACCTTATAGGCCCTACCACATGATCATATAGGCCCTATCACATGACCATATAGGCCCTACCACATGACCATATAGACCCTATCACGTGACCATTTAGGCCCTATCATATGACCAAATATACCCTATCACATGACCTTATATACCCTATCACGTGACCATTTAGGCCCTATCATATGACCAAATATACCCTATCACATGACATTATAGACCCTATCACATGACCATACAGGGTAGTGCTTTAACCGTTAATAAGCATCATCAGAATATAATCATATTTAAATACTATAATTTATTAACCCTCGCGTGTAATAAACAAATCCTCGTATAGTTTAATATTAATGTGAAACTATAGTTTATATAATATAATACTATAGTATATAATTGATGTTATACCAGCGAGGTTATCCAGGGAGGTTATCCAGGGAGGTTATCCATGGAGGTTATACCATGGAGGTTATACGAGTTATACCTCAATTAGTATACGCTAGCTGATTTCCTCTATAGATGTATAGTATAGTACAGTTGTATTGTCCGTCTGAACGCTGTATGGTCACTTATGTGTGTGTGACTCGATCATTAATTAGCGTAATGTATGCGCATTATATATATTGTTATCGTTATTGTTATCGTTATTGTTATCGTTATTGTTATCGTTATTGTTATCGTTATTGTTATTTTGGTGGATTCCTTTCATTACATCCAGAAAATTATATGGATATGTTTACTCATAACCATATATGGCTCTAATATCCCTTCGAAGCCGCTCTCATATTAAGGCATCCATGGTTTTAACGAGAGCCGATCATTTATGTATACACAATTATATAATATCACTTCTAAATATTATTATAAGATCTATGTTATTAGTCAGAGCGGGTCTTGAACCCGCGACGCGGGTCCCGCGTCCTACTGCTTGAGTGTCTGACGCCTTGCCAACTGAGCCACACATGCTTATATATACATATATATATATATATATATATATATATATATATATATATATATATATATAGAACACATGTGTATCTCCTATAGGAATACTTCAGGTATACCTGACCGCTAGAACACCTATACACCGACTATAGTTGTATAATATATACATACCCGCACCTACCTGCATCGCCCATCACCACCGTCTCTCGCTGTAGCTATATATAGCATACGCACGAGAGGCGCGCGCTCTCATCACGTGCTTGCTACATCACGTGGGCATCCATTCATCGATGTCACGTGACTACTTCGCAACGATCACGTCTGCGGCCAGGTGATATGCTAATACGCGCGTGTTAGTATTAACACCCATGTGACCCGCTCGCACACACGATGTACACCTCACTAGGGGCGCTGCAATAGGGCGGGCGGGTGGATATGTCCCTCCACTTTAAAATCTAGGGGAACCTCCTATGTATTGGTCCCCCCCCAATTTTAGCGCAACATTTATTTTAGATTGGTTGTCCCCCCTACATACACACCATCTTTCTAGTTAACGCACGTGTTCACTGCGCAGTATTACTACTATACACACACATACGCACGCGCACACACACATGCACACATCTACACTTGCACACTTACAACATTCACACACACATATAACACGTTAACTATAGTCTACATAGTTGTCTACAGTTTCATTACGATTATCAATAGTCAACCGTCACAGCTGTTGTATTGTCTATCTCGCAATGTACATATATTGATACTTATATATATATATATATATATATATATATATATATATATATATATCTAGAGAAAGAGATATTATAGATATACGGAAGTTACATGTCGGGATTAACTTACAAATGATAAATATGTGTATTTAATAAATTAGTATTACTATAGTAATAGGGTATACCCTCATATTACATAACTAATATTACATAACTAATATTACATAACTAATATTACATAACTAATATTACATAACTAATATTACATAACTAATATTACATAACTAATATTACATAACTAATATTACATAACTAATATTACATAACTAATATTACATAACTAATATTACATAACTAATATTACATAACTAATATTGCATAACATACGGCATTTTTACACAACTCCACGATATATACAGATAAGATGTGTGACAACATACCGTATGAAATGTATTATTCGGAAACCCTTTATGAGGTGAGATCATACCAATATAATACATATTCTAAACAAATATTCTAATAAATATTAGTATTGTTATTATTATTATATATATATATATATATATATGACGTATACTTTTACAATATAAAGTATATATATATATAAAGTATATCAATTATACAAAGTTATATAGTCATGGTGTTAATGATTACGAATGCGTATACCTTATAAGGTAATAACTATAGTAATAGGTATTAGGTATTAATAAAATATAAATACACGATTAATTACTATACGTCATGTTAATCACACTACTCTTCACGTGATCGCTTTAAACAGGTCACGTGGTCGCTTTAAACAGGTCACGTGATCGCTTTAAACAGGTCACGTGTCATGCCTGTAGTAGTATGATTAATGCTTACGACGCATGCGTATGTGTGTGTGTGTGTGTGTGTGTGGCGCAGGTTATCGAACTATAGACCGTGCTATATCGTTAATAACATGTGTGTGTGTGTAACAATATCGCACTAGTGCATTAGCTATTAGCACATATTATATGACATGTGCCTAATATACATAGTATGTATACATATGTATGTATGTATAATATGTATTACATACCAACATATACACACACACATACAGTAATACACACATACACAAACACACACATATATATATATATATATATATATAGGTATACCTAGATTAAAATTAATATTCTCTAATTTAGTATAGTAAACCCACTATAGTATACTAATTAATGATGTGTTTTTAGTGTGACGCGATATGATGTTGTGAGATGTGATGTTCACATACAAAACACGTGGAGGTGATGCGTTGTTTGGTGTTGTATGGTGTGATGTGGTGTGTGGTGTGATGTGTGGTGTGATGTGTGCGGTGTGGGTTACGCGTATTACATATTGTTATCTTTTAGCCTAAATATAATATTATTTAAGTTATTATATATATATATATATATATGTATACCTAAACTATGGAATATACTGCCACCCTAAATTATATTCACCCGGTATCATTCACTATAGTATTTATATGTATACATATATGCAACAATTGATATCAGGTAACCTGTGATACTTCAAAGTATATACCAATACTTTGTAGTAATGCGTTTGTCATTATTACTTTATTTTATTATTTTATATCCGGTTTATTTTATTCTTTTTAAATTTATCTTTTATTAAATTTAAATGGTATGCAATTATATCAGACATGTCTGATTACCTAGTTGTATTGTTTATATTTCTATTTTTATACTTTTGAGAAATAATGTATTATTTATTTAAAGTGTTTAAATAAGCATGTGATCAATCAAGCAATCAATCAACCAATCGATCAATTTAAAATATATCAATATTATATATATATATACTATAATCATAACGATAATAAAAATATTACTAATAGTAACGGCAATACAGAAATATTTAAATACACAATTCTATTAACATACCTATTGTCCGAGCGAGCGCGCGTGTGTGTGTGTGTGCTATTAATGCGCTATTATATAATCTATAGTATTTGTGCTGGGTTTGTTATTACACGTGCAGGAAACATGATCTACTGCCGCCGTAGGTGTAATGCGTCTCATGTATGACGTGGTGTGCGTGCGTGCGTGCGTTCGCTTCATGAGAGCGCGCCCCCCTTCTCCGGTTCAGTGTAATTAGTTCTTTGAGCAGTTTTTTCTAAATTCTAAAAATAAAACTATTACCACACCCCCGCATAAGCCACGCCCACCAGGTATACACGCGATACTCGTGTCTGTTATAAGGTTCAGTGTAATTAGTTCTTTGAGCAGTTTTTTCTAAATTCTAAAAATAAAACTATTACCACACCCCCGCGTAAGCCACGCCCACCAGGTATACACGCGATACTCGTGTCTGTTATAAGCACACAGTGTGCGACGCACACTGTGCGTACAGCACACAAGCGCATAAACACTAATACACATATATATGTTATAGTCAATATTTTAAAATGTTCCTTTGATAGTATTTATTTTAAATAATAATCAATAAGTAATTATATTATCATACTCATTCGTATATACATATGCATAGTATAGGTAATAGGTAGTGTAGAATATAACATATTTAGCTAGGCACAGGTGAGGAGCAGTTGTTTTACTATTTTAAGATGCGATCGGAATCCCCTAAAGGTCAGGGCGGGTCACCACATAATAATACCTACCCTATAGGGGAGATAGGAGTGCCTGGTACTACCGGCAGGGAGTATCAAACATACGGATATCAATACGCAACCTATGAACCTATACGTGTATATACATACAAATATATACATATTGGTATATATATATACATATATATATATATATATATATATATATATATAAATTAGTATATATATATATATATATATATATATATATATATAAATTAGTATATATATATATATATATATATATATATAAATTAGTATATATATATATTAATGTATACATAGCGAGGAGATAGAGATTTAATTAACTGATAGGCGAGTTCATTAGTTCAGCATCTCACTATCGATACCCATATTGATATATCTAGAATTACATATAGTAGTTATATAAATATAGTTATATAAGCATATACTGTGCCCACAGATTTTGCGAAGTATTTTCCTTCGGAAAATCTTAGCTATCCCAAATATATATATATATATATATATATATATATATGTGTGTGTGTGAGTGTGTGTGTGTGTGTGTGTGTGATGTGTGTGTATATGATATCGCATAGCTTCCCACTCGTAGTGTATCTGTATATGTAGATTATAAAACAATGTGCGTTACACGGGGTACAATGCTTTAACAATAATAGTTTATAATCAATACTTATCGATTTGTAGGCTTCCTGGTGATTTAACAAAAAATATATATTCATTATCCTCACAATCCTCCCCCTACTCCACTTCCGCCCATTCTTCCTAATATAACTACCAATTATCCTACACTATTAATTCACATGTTTATTATAATACAGTAGCCGAGAAGTCAATATTAGTTTGGTTATTAGTCATAATTAGTCATTATTAGTCATTATCAATCTTTATTATAATAAAATGATTATAATCATTATTAATTATTAATTACTATCGAACGTCAATAAGTACTCTTGATTTATTTATAGACATTTGTATACATAATTAACACGTTTATTAAACTTAAGTGCGCTAGAATGTTCAGATTACATAATTTTCGTATAAAATGTATAAGTAATAATCTACTGATAATTAAAGAATATTATGCATATATGTATGAAAATGAATTAATAATTCGTATTATTCTTTTTTTATTTCACTAACGTATGTTATCGTTAGCAAATATTTATACTTTATACTTTCGATTATATTTTCGACTATGTATTTGCTTAAATAAATTATATTTTATATATTGATAATTATCATTCAATCAATACATATCGTTAATAAATATATTTATTTATATATTTATTTATATACAAACACATATAAGCTCAAAGTACAACTAATCTAAGCTATGTATACAATTAATATTAAAATTAAATATATATATATATATATATATATAATGTATATAATATATATTACGTAATAATTACGTATTATATAATCATAGACATGTTAATCATAGGTAATCGGACACCACCCGATGGACATGTTTTATAAAACAACCTATAGATTGTCCGTGAGATGTAGATTGTACGGCGTACATGTACGTATATGTATATATTGTTGCATATCGTACCATTCTATGTGTATGCAGTATGTATACAATCTAAAACCACCAAAAACGCATCAATAAACAGCCATCGGAATATCATTTCTATGTAATTATTATTATTACGAATAAAGCTAAAATCGGCCCGGAGTACAACAAATGTTGATAGAGTTGACATTATTCAGTTTCGGTAAAGAGTCTCAAACCAGTATTACGATATGCTTATTACATGTAATGTAACATGCACTACGCAACATCGCATGTACATATGTACAATGTACACGATCATTGCTTATTAACACGCGGTTATAATGTGTCTGACATGAATTTGATGGTTTGATAACGGGTAATACGTCGTAGAATGTGAAATATCAGTGATGACTCACCATCGATATGTCATATTCTACAATGTTAAGTATACATATATTTGTATAATATATTACCAGTTATCAACTCTGTTGACCCATTATTATATATAGTAATACTATAGTATTATAGTATTACTATAGTATTATATATATATATATATATATAAATATAATATATGATCAGTAATACATATGTATTAGCGAGTTATGCAAATACACTCTTACTAATGAACGCTAACCATGCTTGCTTTATTTACCTAGCCATGGTTGCAGTACCGCACTTAGCATCGTTACAACAAGAAAAGGTCAATGGGTCAATGAGTCAATGGGTCAACGGGTCAACGGGTAGTAGAGTATCGCCGCAATACTAATTTACTAAATACTTATACTAAATGTTGTTCGAACATTATCGATACTTCAACACTTTGGTTCGAACAGTATCGATACTTCAACACTTTGGTTCGAACAGTATCGATACTTCAACACTTTGGTTCGAACAGTATCGATACTTCAACACTTTGGTTCGAACAGTATCGATACTTCAACACTTTGGTTCGAACAGTATCGATACTTCAACACTTGTGTTCGAACAGTATCGATACTTCAACACTTTGGTTCGAACAGTATCGATACTTCAACACTTTGGTTCGAACAGTATCGATACTTCAACACTTTGGTTCGAACAGTATCGATACTTCAACACTTTGGTTCGAACAGTATCGATACTTCAACACTTTGGTTCGAACAGTATCGATACTTCAACACTTTGGTTCGAACAGTATCGATACTTCAACACTTTGGTTCGAACAGTATCGATACTTCAACACTTTGGTTCGAACAGTATCGATACTTCAACACTTTGGTTCGAACAGTATCGATACTTCAACACTTTGGTTCGAACAGTATCGATACTTCAACACTTTGGTTCGAACAGTATCGATACTTCAACACTTTGGTTCGAACAGTATCGATACTTCAACACTTTGGTTCGAACAGTATCGATACTTCAACACTTTGGTTCGAACAGTATCGATACTTCAACACTTTGGTTCGAACAGTATCGATACTTCACATAAAGTGAGTCAATTTACAGCACTAGTATTGCGTAATAGGCTCAATAACATTACGATACGTCGTGCGTTGTATTGTACAACGTGTATTGTATTGTTATTTTACTTTATTAGATGTCACTCGCTATATCTATATAGATAGATAGATAGATCAAAAGTGTATTGTATTACTGGTTATATATAAAGAAAGTTATAATTATATATAAAGAAAGTTATAATTATATATAAACATATAATTATATAACATATTTAAACAAAATATATAAATTTGATAACAGTAAGACAAAACGAAACGATAAAGTATATATACATATATAAATTACACGTTAAGTTGCGATATTCAATATATATTATTAACGGACCAATACGGATTAATTACAAAATATTACTTAAAATATAAAGTAACGTCTACTTCACTACCATGCGATGATTGTAATTAATTCGGACCAAAGTGCGGAGTTAATGAGGTGAACTTTAGCCTCGTTCATTGTGTAACACTAATTAAGGTGCGATTGTTTATTATGACCGGCGCGCTCGCACAGTTACACACATAAACAAAGGGGCTATCGGCCTATCCGACAGTTATGCAATGATGAGGGTGGCCGGGGGGGGGGTTCCTTTTTGTTAAACGTAGCGATATTACGTAATAACACAGTAGTTTAAAGTGTAAGCCATTGATTTCGTTCACACATCGCGGCTATTAGTGGTTGTGGTGGTGGTGGTGGTGGTAGTGGTGGTGGTAGTGGTGGTGGTGGTGGTGGTGGTGTGCGCACGTATCAGCACGTGTGTACACGCATCAACACACGCGCGCTAAGGTGGAGTGATTTTCAAAAAATTTCAAAAACCCAACCTATAGCTTATTGAATGACAAACATTTTGGTATAAGTTTTATAATTTATGGTGAACTAGAACCTAGTACACTTTTAATACCATAATATACTATATTATACACTATAAAACGCTATATCGAAAATATTTACGCTAACAAATGAGTTAAAATTACTATAAATGTCTAGATATGCGTAAAAAATTAATATCACATAACAAATATATTTCCACATACGATAGCAATTTTTTTTTTAAATATGCAAAAAAAAAAAATTCTAGGCACATTTATACAATTGGACATATTTCATAATATTAATTCGTTATTTTATTAAATAAGTTAAGTTTTTGTTGTATATCAATAAATATATCATATATATATTATATATATATAGTAAAATTATATATATATGACTATATAAAATAGTAAAAAATTAATAATGAAGTAGTTTTATTAAAATAAACTATTTATAATTAATTAAATTATTATTTATAAATATTATTCCTGGATTTACTAGGAAAATTAGAAATATTATTTTTTTTTCAATTTTTTTTGATTAAATACTGCAAAAGTAATGCTTATTAACCATATACTTCACTTTCATTACATTTTAATAATGTATAGGTTCAACAAAATCGATTGAATTTGAATCCTATGTGCTCAATGTTAAAACATGCTATCTACCCCATGTTAAACTTCTATAGAAGGATATAACCTATAGGTGATATAAACCTATATAAACCTATATGTGATATCGTAATACCTTGCAGGTATCAGTTTTAAACAAAATTCGGATTTATACTTATAAGTACTTTCTCTTATTAACCGTAACCAGTCAATATCAATTTTCGAAAATATATAGTTTTCACTCCACCTTAACGCGTGTGTGCAGCGGGGTTCGTATGATAACGTATGATAACCAGGCATAGTATTCGTATATAGGTATACATACAAAGTTCACTTATATATAAGATATATATGAATAATATTAATGTACATAGTAATGTATTCTACTAAACGCTGTACACACATGCTATACTAGCTATATCTATAGTATATATATGGCTATAGTATATAAATATAGCTATATGTGATTACGAAGGAGTACTTACACAAGCAACATTAGCCTATACGCTATATAACAATTAGAGCACACCCTCGTAATAGAAACAATTTATTATATAACATCGGCGTTACGCAACACGGCATGTAGCTATACATCATGTGTATGGGGTGGGAGGGGGGGGGGGGGCTAAACGGGGCTAAACGGGGCTAAACGGGGCTAAACGGTGTTACACGGGGTTACACGGGGTTACACGGGGTTACTTAGCCTACGTAACGTAGGGCTACATCGTGTATGCCCATCAAACGGCGGGGTTTAACCTGCGCGCGCCTCTAGCTCTACATAAAGGTGTACGCCGTGAATAAGTGATGTTTATCGGTTTCATCACCTGGCGAGTAGAACAGATAACACCACGCGCGCCTGTATAGCATACACTGGGATATATATCACTGGCGTCAGACTAAAGTCTACCGGTTTCACTACGGGATTCACTAACACTTTGTAACTATTGCACAACACGTGAGCCAGCTTACATTATTGCCTATAGATATAATAATATTACACTATAGTATATATAAATATATATATATATATATATATATATATATATATATATTTGGTTACTTAATAGGACAAACATGCGGAAAATTAAGGTAGCATATAATAACGCTTATCGTATAGTGATGAAATATAAGCGTCGAAATAGCGCATCATTGATGTTCATATATGATAATGTTAATAATTTAACAATTCAATTACGTACATTTTATTATTCACTTCATCAACGAATATGAAATTCTCGTAATTCTCTAATTATTAAACTGTATTATTATAATGTTTTGCGCCCTTCGCAACTATTTACCTTATGGTATAAATCTGTATTTAGATAATACTTTATATTTTGTTATCGTTTAATTGTTGTTCGTCTTAATTAGTGTATACTCTATGGACCTATGTTATGCATGTCTGATTCAAATTAAATAAATAAATAAATAATAAAAAATATATATATATACTGTTGTCTATAGATAAAAGAACGAACAATATACCACTTATAACAATACATAAATAGTATGCATGCCTAAGGTATCTATTTACTATAGGCATAATCAAACTATATATGTATTATAACCGGCGCCGGTTATTGCGTCATGGACCATGACTCATGGTACATGTGTATTAAGGGTAATCATAATATACCATTACCCATAAGCCCATACAAATATATGTAAATATATAATGTATATAGGCGAATTATTTAAACTATAGTTTAAATAATTTATATATATGCATATATATATATATAAATATCGACTATTTATATATAGTAATATATGATAACTATAGTGACACCGATGATGATGATAATGACACATGATGACATGATGATGACGTCACATTAGCGAACATGATAATAAACAAGATACATAATAATATACGCGAGAGGAAGAACGATACATTAATAACATCCATCATAGGAGAGAAGAGAGAATACGTATATCGTTGCGTAGAATTAGGTTAATAGTGATATAGGTGTGTATATCATTGGGAAATAGGCAGCATTACTAAAAAACAAAAGCATATGGTTAGAATTATGGGGGGTCTGGTTGAGAAATTAGCACGGAGCATATTGTAATTATACAAATGGCAATATGCATATGGTATATATATATTACATACATATACAATAATACATATTAATCTATATATATATATATTATGAGTTTTATATTAATTATAAATACATAATGTATACAATAGTAATATTTCCGCATTCATTAAACAAATGTATAAAATATATGTACATTATACATACATCTTTCCAATAATTAAGATAATGATTTTTATCGGAATAAATTACAATAAGTCAACGGTGACTAACACGTGATACTACCGAGAGAGAGAGAGAGAGAGAGAGAGAGAGAGAGAGAGAGAGAGAGAGAGAGAGAGAGAGAGAGAGAGAGAGAGAGAGAGAGAGAGAGAGAGAGAGAGAGAGAGATAGATAGATAGAGAGAGAGAGAGAGAGAGAGAGAGAGAGAGAGAGAGAGAGAGAGAGAGAGAGAGAGAGAGAGTGAGAGAGAGAGAGAGAGAGAGAGGAAGAGAGAGAGAGAGAGAGAGAGAGAGAGAGAGAGAGAGGAAGTGACATAACCTGCAGGTGTCACTATAGTATACTGACACGCGACAACCTATATAGGTGTGTGTAGGCATGCGCATACACGAGTAACACATGCACATCACATCACATCACATAGAAGTCTTTCAGGATGTCCGCTGCATCGATGCGGAATAAGCTACATCTGGCGATAAGAAGTTATCCTTCAATGTAATCTTCCGTAAAATAATGAAGAAATATCTTTTATTACAATTATTTTTTTTATATTATTTTAAATTAAACTTTAGAATTGTTTCTACTATTATTGAAGTGTGTACATAAACCATTATTGTTATTTTTATAATTAAAAACCGGAACCTAATCATGGTATCCGGTTCACGGATAGCCACAATAACAACGCTGTAGTTATGCAGACATGCGCACGCAGAGATTACACGCGAGTACATGTGCACTTAGAATACAAATGGATCGGTATACAAACGATAT
Organism: Osedax fenrisi; assembly: GCA_964019155.1. NCBI lineage: Eukaryota > Metazoa > Annelida > Polychaeta > Sabellida > Siboglinidae > Osedax > Osedax fenrisi. The sequence continues at coordinate 16,284,836 of OZ025244.1, read as the reverse complement.
TGAGATATTACATAATATGTATTAGGTACCGTTAATTAGGCACTAATTAGGTGATGTAACGCTAATTGGCTGCAAGCGATACAGTACATTGGTAATATACTAATAATGTAACGATAATGTACTAATAATATACTAATAATGTAACGATAATGTACTAATAATATACTAATAATGTACCGATAATGTACTAATAATGTACTAATAATGTACCGATAATGTACCGATAATGTACTAATAATGTAATAATAATGTACTAATAATGTACTAATAATATACTAATAATGTAATAATAATGTACTAATAATGTACTAATAATGTACTAATAATGTACCGATAATGTACTAATAATGTACTAATAATTTAACGATAATGTACTAATAATGTACTAATAATGTACCGATAATGTACTAATAATGTACTAATAATGTACAGATAATGTACTAATAATGTACTAATAATGTAACGATAATGTACTAATAATGTACTAATAATGTACCGATAATGTACCGATAATGTACTAATAATGTAATAATAATGTACTAATAATGTACTAATAATGTACTAATAATGTACTAATAATGTAACGATAATGTACTAATAATGTACTAATAATGTAACGATAATGTACTAATAATGTACTAATAATGTACCGATAATGTACTAATAATGTACTAATAATGTACAGATAATATACTAATAATATACTAATAATTTACCGATAATGTAATAATAATGTACGAATAATGTACCGATAATGTACCGATAATGTACTAATAATGTACTAATAATGTACTAATAATGTACTAATAATGTACTAATAATGTAACGATAATGTACTAATAATGTACTAATAATGTAACGATAATGTACTAATAATGTACTAATAATGTAACGATAATGTACTAATAATGTACCGATAATGTACTAATAATGTACTAATAATGTACCGATAATGTACTAATAATGTACTAATAATGTACAGATAATTTACTAATAATGTACTAATAATGTACCGATAATGTACTAATAATGTACTAATAATGTACAGATAATGTACTAATAATATACTAATAATGTACCGATAATGTACTAATAATGTACTAATAATGTACCGATAATGTACCGATAATGTACTAATAATGTAATAATAATGTACTAATAATGTACTAATAATGTACTAATAATGTACCGATAATGTACTAATAATGTACTAATAATGTAACGATAATGTACTAATAATGTACTAATAATGTACCGATAATGTACTAATAATGTACTAATAATGTACAGATAATGTACTAATAATGTACTAATAATGTAACGATAATGTACTAATAATGTACTAATAATGTAACGATAATGTACTAATAATGTACTAATAATGTACCGATAATGTACTAATAATGTACTAATAATGTACCGATAATGTACTAATAATGTACTAATAATGTACCGATAATGTACCGATAATGTACTAATAATGTAATAATAATGTACTAATAATGTACTAATAATGTACTAATAATGTACTAATAATGTACCGATAATGTACTAATAATGTACTAATAATGTAATAATAATGTACTAATAATGTACTAATAATGTACTAATAATGTAATAATAATGTACTAATAATGTACTAATAATGTACTAATAATGTAACGATAATGTACTAATAATGTACTAATAATGTACCGATAATGTACTAATAATGTACTAATAATGTACAGATAATGTACTAATAATGTACTAATAATGTACCGATAATGTACTAATAATGTACTAATAATGTACTAATAATGTACTGATAATGTACTAATAATGTACTAATAATGTACAGATAATGTACTAATAATGTACTAATAATGTACAGATAATGTACTAATAATGTAATGTAATGATTAGTAGACTATAAACGTGTAGACATCGTATATCGGTGTATACTACCGGTTCACGATTACCGATACGTAACGGTACGGTACGTAAGTGTCCTCGTTAAGCACGTGACATTGTTATTGTTGTTATCAGATGTACACGTGACCTGTATGCTGGCTACCGTGCGACTGTTCTCACACATGTGTGCACACACATACACACTCACACACACGCACACTCACACTCAAATACCCTCACATACACCCACATACACACGCACACACTCACACACATCCACGCACACACGCACACGTGGGTTAAGTATCGTCGTCACGTGACTATACGTTCGTCAACACGTGACCGCGCATGCTTATTATACCTGATCACGTGGTCCTGTTTTTCTAGAGATGAGAGAGAGAGAGCTACGCAATCGTATACTATTGTAATGTTTGCGTGTATCTAAACAGATTAATAACACACTCTAACATACAAACACCTTTAGGTATATATATATATATATATATATATATATATATATATATATATACAAGGATACCTATCAATAGGTACATAATGGATGAGGATATAAACTTCAGATAAAACTAAGAATGTTCCCATAACTCAGACTGCCTCTCACCCGACATTCCTCTCTCCGAGATCGACACAAAACAAGCGTTGCGTAATAACCCTAGTATGACGCAATAGCCGGCCGAGATGATCATTACGCAATACACGACGTTAGCAGCGTTAACATTCCGCGCTATTACGCAATAGTTATTCACTGTATGTTACGTAACAATGTAGAGAATATCGTCAGCCTTAGAATGTATCTTTATCGCAAATAATCTATTTTATGATATATATATATATATATATATATGCATACATATGGAGAGAAAGAGACATTCATATACTAAATACATATTGAACTATATATAGTAAACTATTCTTACTAGGTTTATGTATTACCAATCAAAACTCATGGTGGGTTCTTTTTGATTCAGGACAGTTGGTCAGGTGGTCAGGTGGTCAGTTGGTCAGTTGGTCAGGTTGTCAGGTGGTCAGGTGGTCAGGTGGTCAGGTGGTCAGGTGATAAACTGCATAGCTACAACGGTATACCGTATACACTATAGTGTGTCCATGTGTCAACTGTCTATTCTACACACGTCATAGCCTGCTTAAGTTAACTTAATGTAAGACAGGACAACAGTTATCTTGGTAGATATGTCACGGGGTCACGTGGTATATATAGGTCACATGGGCGAATCACGTGGGTAAGTCACATATAACATACGCGTTACTTAACCGCGATTAGAAAGACGATGCTTACAAAGTCACGATGTGTGAAAAGTGCGAACAACGATAGTACCACGTGGTAAGCGTGTTTATCACGTGACTATCTATAATCCACGCCGTGATGAACACGTGACTAGAAATTGTGCGCGCTGATTGCGTAACGATTCAGAGATAGTTCAGAGGGGTGTGGTAAAGATACACGAACAGAGGTAGGCAGGTATTTAGACAATATTCACTCTATTATATATATATATATATATATATATATATATATATATATATATATATATATATATATATATATATATATACAATAGGCAGGTCATATTAATATATATGGGCACGTATAATGAGAACACTTATTCTTAAGAATGATTATTTCATTTCTTTAATGATTTCGTACCACTCGCCGGTAGGTGATTGATTATGTAATCGATGTCCTAGAGGACACGTCCTTTTGCCGACATATCTCATTCAAAGCACACTTTAAATGACTATCGCTATACCGACACTATCTATTACGGTTACTTTAACGTATGCTGTCTCTCTACACAATAACTTGAGCTAATCACATGTGTATAACATAATACAATTCGATTACATATATTATTTATCAAGTCATATATTCGTATATATACGTATATATCATATATGATACTATAATATACTATATACAAGTTTTTGCTTTACATATGTGTGCGAATATACATGTGTATGTGCGTGTATGCGCATATGTAAAATAGTTACGGGTTCAACCCTGATTATATTAATCCTTACATTAGATAAATGCTACGCATCACAAGCCTATAGGCTACCTATATATAGCCTACCTAACATTACGCTGACGATTACGCTGAAGACGACGACGGTGGCATTACCGTAAGATGTAGGGCGCATGTCCGGCCAGCACGTATCGATTACCAGCTGATCGTTACGCTGCCGACCTAGTGAAGCTATCACACGAAGGACATCGGTACCGTCCTCCCGCTAGTGCTGCCGCCATGCGTAGTGGAGGAGCGGCTCACCTCCCTACCCGTAATGTCTTACACTGTATGAGTCACTCTCTATCACTTTACTACTGCTACCGCGACGCTATAACCGTATTAGGTCTACTAATCTAATGATTCTCGATAACGATCTCATTGTGTAACATCTCTGATGATATGTAATTAATACGATATATATATATATATATATATGTATATATATATATATATATTATGACTACAACTGATAAACCAGTCGTAGTCGTGGTATACCAGTGAAGTCTACACAACAGTGATTATATTGTAGACAATACCTATTGATACGGCCCCACTCGTGTACCGTAATCCCCCGTTGTAAGTATACGGGTCTGTAGTTATGTTCGGTTGTAAATCGCTGTACGCTCAGATTATGTACAGTCATCACTGATTCTATACACTATGGTGTATATATTTATATATATATATTTAGGCTTCGAAGGGACATTAGAGCCATATATGGTTATAAGTGAAAACTTCATCTAAGTCACTGGATGGGATGAAATGACTCCACCAAATAACAATAACAAATAACAATAACAATAACAATATATATATATATAGGATCGTGCGCACACACACACACACACACGTGTATCGTGTAGTAATACCCGGAAGTCGTTACTTACACAGTCGCCAGGGGAATATCGATATCGCTGATACGTCATCAGAGATTACATCGACACTCTCGTATATAGGATAGCGTATAGTACAAACACACACATATATATATATATATATATATATATATATATATATGTATGTTTGTGTATTTATTATATCCCCTATAATGTGATTGATTGATTTACATGCCATCACGGTAAGCCGCTCCTACGCACATATGTATGTGGACAAGCACGCGAGCCGGATCATCGTCGACTGCTACTGTCTCATTAGATTACGTAAGAGATGACGTCACACACACACGCGAGCATGACGTCATGCGGTGACGCGCGCAGTAAGGTTGTGACGCGCGATATGTAATACATTCCGCGCCGATAGTAATTATGTAATCGCGGCAGTTCATGACGTAAGGCTTACGTCGTAAGCGGCGGGATATGACGTAACGAGTCGGATCGTTGATATGTTACGTCATCGCCGGCCGCGTAACTCGTGTAAGCCGATACAGTGAACTCCCGGTATATCGTAGTTACTAATACAATGATCGTATATATCCGAGTCAGAAGCCGCTACTCTTATTCGATATATCGGGTTTACGTAGATATCAAACCAACTTTTCATGTTTATATTTATAACTATACTATATATATATATTAATAAGAATATGTAATATTATTATATGTGAAATATGTTTATAATTCAGGGTATAATAATATTATAATTATAATACATTATTCTTTTTCATTTTTATTTAAAAATTCTTTATTGTTATCATCAAAGGAACATTCATAAATACATTAGATACTATGGGTCTATTAAAATAAAGTTGATATATATATATATATATATACAGTCAACTCCCGATAAGTCGGACTCGCAAGGGACCGGGAAATGTGTCCTAATTAGAGAGATGTCCGACTTATCCGATATTTAGAAGATCATGCAAATAAGACATGCGACGCGCAGCGTGGGTTAAAGGATTACCAAAATGTGGAATTATGCAATAATCAATAACATAAAATATGGTATTCAATAATATTACTTACTAAAATTATAATATGTAAATATAGCTACGCGATATAGATTAAATACATATACCATATATTTACATTTTATAAAAAGTCATACTTATCCATCATAAAATTCATAACATTGACTATAATATGTATTCGACTTATAGAAAAGTCCAACTCATCCAATCCAACTTTTCCGACTTATCCGATTAATTTAACATGGATCTAGATATAAATCCAAACAAATCAAATAAATGCGTCCGACTCATCGAGAAATCCGACTTATCCGTAGTCCGACTTACCGAGAGTTGACTGTATATATATATATATTACGTTAGTTTTGTTTTATAAGACACATTATTATAGTAAATCTAAGTTTACTTGTTACGAATGCAATCCTCTTACAATATAAGGACATATCCATAGCCTACAGGAGTTATGCAATAGTAGACAATGCAATAATCGCTATTGTATTCACTATGTGATACGTATACTTATATATCGAATTAAAAAAGCTAATCGCTTTCACTTATTCTCATTGGAAATTGTCTATACATTGATTTCATTCATTCATACATACATAATATATATATATATATATATATATATATATATATACAATAACAAGATAACATATACACTATACAATATACAGACATTTTGTGTACTACGAGATACCAATATATTGCTATAAATAGCTATAGATCTACAATATAGAAGATATACATAATGTATAACATACAACAGTGCTCGATACAGCTCTTAGTGTTACTTGTAGTGTTACTAGTATACTATATACTATAGTTTTAGTATCATGATGAGTCAGCTTACCTTCAACAGGAAACTAAGAATATATTTATCTCAAGTTTAATTTAATTTTGTTTTTATTTGTTCAACACTTGTGAGATTTTACAATATACAAGTGTCTAAATAAATACTTTACTTTCTTACTTATAGTCCTATAGATGTTTATCTTATTAATACATAAATATTCACGATATTATTATTGAAATCTTCATATTATTATTATCCTATTATAGGAGGTATATAAAGTTGTTTATTATTACGCATTTCCGGGCTGACGTGAAACGAATACCATCATCACCATCATCACCATCATCATCATCATCATCATTACCACATATACCATCACCGTCATAATCATACGATATACAATACGATATAAAATACTTATATTAAATACTTCTTATATTATATGGTATACTTCAGTGATAATGTAGGCTATAACATGTATGTGTGTGTGTTTTTGTGATCACGTGTTTTTGTGTGTAATAGTAGTAGTAGTAATATTTATGTATTCCCCAATATACAATTTTAAATAAATAGTTCGGAAGTGAGACAATAATAATAGAGTTATGGCGAAATCCGAAATAAAAATTAATTAAATTAAATAAATCATCGAACATAAAACATCGAATGTATTATAAAACGGTAACATTTCATGATATCAATTTATTTCTATCTTAAATTTAATTGATGATGCTTTTTGTATATAGTTTGTAGTTTGTATGTGAGTATGCATACACTATGTAAGTATGGATGTACATTGTACAGTGTACACTGTACACACGTATGTGTGTATGTGTGAGGGTAGCTACCCCATAGTACACTAACTACAGCTCTAGGGCCTTTAGGGTAGTAACGGGTCAGCATTCAGTTGAGAAGTTGTATGCAACTGCTAATGTGTTCTGCACACATATGTTCGTACTTACTCACGCAAGCGATTAAATCAATGCCCTATAGCATATATATATATATATATATATATATATACATATTGTACAATAATATACTAAAAAAAGCAAACATAGATAGGTACACATACATACACAGTGTATTACACATGTGCGCACACTGACAGATTTTTACGCGCGTGTACATGTTCACACCAAACAACGCGGACAGCGGTGCGAACACGTGTTTACACACACGCACACACGTGAGCGAGCGCACACCTCATTACGTAATATAATACTTTACGAAAGTTCACTAGAACATCGTAAACACTGTGTATAGTATACGCACACACACGTAAACAAGATGATTGCCACATCAGGCGGAAAGGTTCGCCTAACATGGAATCCATTAACACTTAAGCCCCGCCCCCGAATACTTACTCCACGCCCCCCCCCCACTTACGCCCCGCCCCCATGGGATTCAGTGCACCGAATTCGTCCCTACGAGGACCCACAATACGAGGGTTTCGGTACGTTGAATAAGGGCACACCACCGTGGTACCAGTCACATAGGTGGAGCCACTACGATAACCACGTGGTGGGGCCCCGTAGAGCTCGGTCGGGTAGACACGTGATAGCCTATAATAATCTATTAATAACTATATCTATTGTAGTTATGGCGATAATAATTGTTATAGCGATATGTATTTGTTATCTGGCCCACCCTCCAGTATACACTGACCACTGTCCAGTGGACACTGTATCCCATTGTTCGAGGTACGAGATCTTAACTCATCATATAGCACACGGAAACAAGTAGACTAAAGTACATCATTATTGGTCATTATCATTAGATTATAGTACAGTGTGTAAATTGATTAGTAAAGAGTAGATTAATATATTAAATATAATATATTATAATATACTAGTGTAGTATATAATATACATATTATGCGTTATAACCAGGGTGAGTTAAATTCGGCCTTTACCTAATTTACGGAAAAGGCCGAATTAGCTTATTTTCTGACTTTTAAAATCCTTATATTCGGCAAAATTCAGCCTTTTGACGAAAAGGCCGAATTTAACTCACCCTGGTTATAACTAATCAGCAATAGTTCACTTTTATAGAAACTATAGACCCATATACCCATATATATTGTATATAATACACTGCATGTAATAATAAGTAGACTATAGTACACCGCGTGTATTATAAGTGATAGTAGACTATATGTGCACATTGTGAATAGGTGGCATAACACGTGAGTACACGATACGGTTTATTGCGCGCTACATGTAATTCACTAATAACAACATCACGTGACTATGTTATCATGAGACACGTGATCTCGCTTTACGCTCACGTAATAAGTAACGGCCGATACTTGTTACGTAATAGAGATAATAATTACGGCTGCGGCGGTTACTCGTACTAGTGATGTAATAATAAGTAATTCAATACTAGTTTATTACGAATAATTAATAATTAAATATTAGATAATTATTAATAATTCAAATCAGTTAATTATGTAATTAAATATTAGATAACTATAAGTACTAAATAAATACTAGATTACGTAACGTATTCGATATAACACTAGCTATTACGTAAGACTAGACTAGCTATTCGTGTACAGTATACTATAGTTGTACGTGGTTAACTTCATGACTAATTAGCGACGTATTACAGCTACATACACGCGAATTAGCACCACCGCCTCGCAGCGCTACACATCAGCTGCACTTAGGCCTACTTAAGTGTAGCGCCACCGCAGCGGAAGTCACGCGAACTAGAGCCACGTCGTACAGCTGAGCAGCGGTCGTAGGTCACGTGACGAATATTCTCAAATAGCTAATATGTTTTATTAATATGTATTCAGTGAATCACGTATATATTGAATACTATAAAAATAGCGGATACAAATGGACCCCTCAAGAAGTCATAGACTTATACATGTTATAAATAACTGTGAGGAGCCCCGGACAATACAATACAAATAGTAACATTTGTTTTCGTGTGTTTTGATTTAACGTTTATTAAGTTCTTGATAAACACGAGAGAAAAACGAGAACTTCCTGGAGTCGAACCCGGGACCTCTGGCTTACTAGCTTTCGGTTATCCAACTGAGCCATCGACCCCCGACTTAATATGTTTTATTAATAAAAAACGCAATAATTCGCCAGTATGAAACAGGTCGAGAGATAATCGTTTCAAACAACACCACGTACACAGTTTACATGGTACACAAACGTAAATGTTGTATAGTATTGTATACTAATTATAGTATATGAACCTAACCACTCTAATACAATTGTAGTTGTGTTGACGACAGCGCTAGCAGTTAATTAATATATCGTGTTAGCAATTGTTATTAATCAATATTATGTCTACGCGTGTCACGTCTTGTTGTCTACCTAATAGGTATTACCTGTGCGTGTTACAACTTATCAATAGCTGTATATAGCTGTATGTATACACGGTATCGTATCCGGATACACTCCCGCGTCTCGTCCCCGCGTGTCCGGCTCCGGTATCCGGTCCGCGTTACCTCATTAATATAACTTTGGGTGCCCCCCCCCCCGATATCGGCGCGAAACAATGGCCGCCTAATAGCACTTCAACGCGCCGCCCGCCCGTACCACTTCTACAGTGACGTATAATCTGTCACGACTTCCTTCCATCGAATTAATCATGTATACATTATATATATATATATATATATAGATTTATTATTATCTACTGATATATATAAATATAAATACTAAGAGTTATAGCTTGTTATAGTTATACAAGTTATAGTGATATATTACCTAATAAAACATATTTATTATAAATTACATGTATACATTCTCTCTCTATATATAAGGTAAAGTAAGGTAAAGTAATATCAGGGGTTTTACTTAAAAAACACTCACATATACCAATATCTTCTATAACTTAGAGGTTATAGGAGGTATTGTATATACATACCTATATTTAACTTTGGACTTGTAATACGACATTTGTTACCATACCAGTTATATACGAAGTTTGATAATACGTTTGATCCACACAAACAGCGCTATTATCTGAAATTGTGAACCCACCTTCATTATTGTGATTATAATACAAACCATTATATTATATTTATATTTAACACATTACTTTATATATGAAGTAGCAATTAATCATCTATTGAATAATCGTGTCTCTGTTTCGATTAATCAATTGTACACTACGTATATCGTACACATTATTAGAGAAGAGGTGATGGAATTGCAAATGATGCTGGGAAGAATGGAAGATGGGTGAGGAAGAGGCAGACCACGTTGAACTTGGCTCGACGGTATACGAAATTATTTCTCTAAAGATATCACGAAGCTCCGACTAGATGCTAGCGACAGAGCGGGATGGAGAATAGCTACCATATACGTCGCCAGGGGTCGGCTTCTAGTGCATAAGGTCACAAGGTCACGAGGTATATCACACACGTACGACGTACTTTTAAACCTTTAACAACTGTGATTCAAGTATTGATGTAAACGAGTGTAATATTGATCTAATAGTTATGTATATGAAGTGCTTTACATATACAATTTTAAAATGTGTATATGTATTTGAAGTTATTTCTCATAACGTAACATATATGTTATCGGCAATTTTGTATTACTGCGAGAATTAATATTAGTATTAGTATTATTAATCGCATATATATACCATGATACTATATATAGTATAGTATATACTATAGTATATATACGCATATATGCGAATAGTGGTACGCACACACACACTACTGCTGGATACCGGCTACGGAGTAAGATATCCCCCTGGCGAGCTAAATCCGCGTGTTATTAACTCTCTGTTATGATGAGGGTCAAGGGTTCATTACGAGGGTTAAGGGTTCGCCGACAGGTGTCGATACCCAGCATCGCAGTATATTAATGGATTTATCATTGCGCGAGTATTTAATTATATATAAACATATTTATAAATAGTTCATGATATATATTACGCAATTCGTAATATAAATATATTATGAACTATTATTATTATTATGATATATTTTATTTAATATAAAAACACATGGTGAGTATTGGCGTTTATGGATAATACAAATTAAAAACAAAAATTAACAGAAAACGAAGGAACGAATAACAGAATAGAAACAATTACAATAATTAAAAATGGATACATAATTTGTGTTTGAATAATAAAAGTGATGTAATATATAATCTAATACGGTAGATAATTCCAGCTTTTCTGTGCAATAAAGGAGAAAGCTGTTTCGGAGTATGATGTACAAGCATCGGGGAGTAAGATGTTGAACTTTGAACTACTTCTATTATTAATATGAATAATGACCGTTGGAATGTTTTATTTCGGGGACCATATTTTAGAATTCTGAATTCAGAATATATTAATATAACTAATTCTAGACATAGATATATATATATGTGGACATTTGAGAGATATCTGTGACTTCACTCAAATATGTATTACAAATGGTATATATATACCCTTAAATATACCCTTACGTATATGTTACTGCGGGGTTAAAGGTTAAACAATCAAATATTTTCATAAATTAATGAATCAGTATTCGTTAAGAAAATAATGATTATTATAGCTTATGGTAATTTCGATATTTTCTGACGCAAAAGTAAGACAACTAATATATAGCCGACCCCTGCATGACCCCTACCTATAATCGATGGGGTCCGGACCCCTACCCCCATTCTGACGGACTTAATATTAATGAATTAAATACGTTTATAAAAGTTATATAAACTATAGTTAGGAAAGATTTATGTATGCCATTATTTAAAACGTCTGTAGAATTGAGTAAAGCAATTATATATATTACTTATTTATTATCTCCTAACAATAATTGTGTGTATATATATATATATCATACTGTGTATACTCGTTATGCTAAATGGGCATCCTCGAGAGATACGGCATTAGCTGTAGTACAACAAGCAGACAACCCACTCACATCCACACCAACACACACACACATACACACACTCGCACTCACACACACACCTACATACCCACACAATTACCCTCACACTCACACACATACGCACGCACACACACACATACACACACGCACACGACTAAACATACTTATACCATTATTGTCTAGTAGTAGATAACCCCGCTATCCGGGAATATCCCCTAGTCATTAGGCATTGCCCATGCACTGTATACAGTATATACGATATATCGTGTACGTCTTACACTGTACGGGTAGACCGTGTAGTAATCGCATTGTATTGTAGTATAGTATAGGCTGTACTGAACATACACACATATACACACTCACACGTATATAACACATAATGTTAATTATTACATATATATATATATATATATATATATATATATATATATATATTGATTGAATGTGATTTTAGTTTAACGTTCACGAAAGACTGCGCAAGTTCCCCGGGGAAGTGTACACTGTACACACACATAAACAAAACACAATAAATACATGCTCATCTATGTAGATACCATGGTATAGTAGTAGTGATATGAAACATAAGTTATGCTATACAAATAATACCATCATATATGATGTGTTCATTAGCATACGCGTGGAGAATGTACACATAATGTGATCAGAAACATGCATAGTTATACTATATTAGTACTAGAGGTATACTATAGGTATACTATATGTATAATATAGGTATATATACTATAGTTGATGGATGAGGTGAGTTCTATAATGTTATTTGTTATTTGTTATTTGTTATTTTTATTTGGTGGAGTCCTTTCAACCCATGATGCATCCAGGAACTTAAGTAGATGAAGTTTTTACTTATAACCATATATGGCTCTAATGTCCCTTCGAAGCCGCTCCCATGTTAAGGAATCCATTGTTTTAATAAGAGCCGATCATTTTAAGACCCATTTTATAAAATGAATTAATAGTCCGGACGAGGCTCGAACCCGTATCGTACTGATTGTGTGTCTGACGCCTTAGCCACTGAGCCATACAGGCAGTTAATGTGAGGGTTAACGTGTATTAGAGTTCGTTAAAGTTCTTCATAATTATTAATTATTAGTCTATATATGCATATATATATATATATATATATATATATATATATTAGTATAAAGTTACATGTAACATGCATGATGATACCAATAATTATAATGGTTAATAATAATATTAATAGGCTACTTAGATGATTTGGAACATGTCCAGTTACTTCTTATCGATATATCTTCCGCTTTTGATAGTTTTTATCATAATATTATTATTTCTAGACTAAGATCAATAGGTTTTAATTGTGATGTTCTAAATTGGTTAATTTAATATCTATCTGCTAGAACACACTCTATATAGGTATATTCACCTATTAATAGTATTTATTCACCAAATGCATCTATAATATATGATGTACTGCAAGGATCTGTATTAGGCCCGATTTATATTCTTCCTCTCTCTAAAGTTATTAAACAATTTATAATGTTAACTATGTAATATATGCTGATGATATTCAGTTATACTGGACAGTTCTTACTTGTAGTAATAATGCGCCTAATGAGTTAACCTTGTGTGCCCAACATTGATTAAGTGGCTTATTCCCAATAACTTTGTCCTAACTCTTCTAAAACTAAACAACTTAATATTATTATTACTAATATTACTAAACCTTTTATTTATCCTAATATTACCTTTGATTATACTGTTATCATTCCAAGTGATTATGTTAAATCTATTATAGTAATATTATATTATAAATTAGGATTTATTGAATTCGCAATTCGCAATGTAGATCTCCTAATTTTAATCTATTTAATATAAGAACAATAAGAAAGTATTTTGTACTGAATCAACTATTGAGGTAGTGCAATATCTTAGATTAGTTATCCAGATTACAATATTGAATTAGATTACTCATTAATTAAAAACTTAAATAGGGTTATTAAATCATCTATAAGATTAATTTTTAATATTAAGAGATATGACCAAATAAGTATTACTAAAAAGTAGGTGAATTAAAGTGGTTTCTTTCGGGCAATATGTGAGTGTGTACAACCTATGTGTTCATTTAAGATCTTAAGTACAACTCATAACACTACTATTATGAAAAAGCCAAAAAATATAAATAAACTTCGATATGAAGAATTAATGAGTAACAATCTGCAATATTGAAATGTTGTTAAGTACCTAAGATACATCTGATGAGAATTGGGAAAAGATAGTTCGGTTGGGCCGCTCCTACCTTGCGGAAATCTATTGCCATGACATTACGCTGCATTAAGGGTCAAGAGTCATCATGAATTCAGGAAGAAATTACGACTTTTTGTGTTGAAAATTTTATTAATATATATATATATATATTTTCAACACTTGTGATATTTTAAAATATAACTAGTGTTTATAAATAAATGATGACCATACCTTACCTTACCTCACCTATATATATATGCATAACTTCAGTCCTACATACCCATATAACTCTCTCTCCCAATACGTATACATCTATAACGATATACGTAGGTATACTTCATTAGCTGGAATAGATTACAGAAAGGGGGCGTTATGATGGGGTGATATGAGAGTTAGGGCAATGGGGCAGTTATATAGGCAGTTAGAGAGGTAAGTATATAGTACTAGTCTATAGGACTACCTATATACCTATATAACTATAGGTATATAGGTATATAGGTATATATATATATATATATATATATATATAAACATTTATTATACTAGAATATACACTACACAGTGTGTATTACATATACATGTGTACATGTACATTACGTATAACAGTATAGTAGCATACGACTACGTGATGACGCATTAGATACGGAAGTGACGTGAGAGTTTATATAGAATTACATAATATATTTATATATATATATATATATATAATTGATTCAATTATAATTCATTTATAATTACCTAATTGATGCGATAATAATATATTTTCTGTGGCATAACGACTAGAGTAGATTGGCATACGCGTGTGTGTGTGTGTGGGTATGTGTATGTGTGCGTGTGTATGTGTGTGTGTATGTGTGCTTGTGCGTGTGTATGTGTGTATGTGTGTGTATGTGTGTGTATGTGTGTGTATGTGTAGATTTAATTGGTTTCGTGAGATAAATAATTACAATTGATTTTATAGTTTAGTGATTATGGTTCAAGTGTAATATCACACACAGAACAATTTACTGTGTATTATCATGACATATATAGTATTGGTATTTATGCGTGTCAATTAATATGTTCGTATAATACGAATCGTATTATTATTATTAGTAAATATATATTAATATTACTATAATATTATATAATAATAACACCTTATTTTTGTATATATATTATAATTATATATATATAAGTATATTATACTATATACTACCTAGTATACTATATTATATAGTATAACCTACTATAGTATAACCTACTACATATAACACACTTAGGGGAAATTCTCCGATTACCGACCCCTAAATGATTATTTGTAATAACTTATTCAATATTAAATATATTTATTTGAAATTTTGTATTTATGGTAATATTATAGCAATGAATAATGTGGCTATTTTAAATTTTTGATATAATTATATTTACAAGAATAAACAGGGGGGTCGGTAATCGGATACATGTACCTAATACTGACCCCTTTCTCCTATTACCGACCCCCTAAAATAATCGTGATATAAATAATTGTAGTATTATAATATCCAATAAAAATAGTATACATAAATATAATTAATTATAACATTCACGCAATTTATTTTGTATTGAATTTATGTTTTAAATGTAATATTAAATTTAAATTTAAACTTTATAGTAATTATATTAAAATAGTGTATATTATTATTTAATATTTATTTATTAATCAGTATTTATATAATCAGCTGGAATCATGAATCCTAAATCTATATCAATGATACACAAACAACTTACGACATATTTTAAAGTAAAATACAGATATATTTTGATTGTATAATATATATATTACAAATCACAGGGGGTCGGTATTAGGGTAATGTAGGGGGTCGGTAATAGGAAAAGCATATGGGTTGCTATAATTATGATATATTGGTTACTAGTTATTCAAATTAAATTATTTTTATATTAGTTATAAACATTTTATTGATATACAATTGTATGTGAAGTATTACGTTTTCTTTTAAATAATAAAGCATTTACAATGATTTAAAAAAAGTTATTATTCAAATATTTAAAAAGTAAAAACAGAATATTACACTTGATCAAATAATAATTGTAGGATTACAGTTTTTTAAAACAAAATACTTATTCATATTTATCATTAAATAACTAACAGTTCGTGTATATATTATTTTTTGATATCTCTTATAGTTACTGAGATACGATATGGGGTCGGTATTAGGAGGCGGTCGGCAATCGGGGACTTTCCCCTACCATTGGTACGTTATCAATATATTATAAAATAGTATATATATATATATATATATATATATATATATATATACTATTTTATTATACTAATATACACTAATATATAAAAACGTGGGTCTCACAAATATGACTTTTATCGTATATTTGAATTAGTGCCGTAAAAGGACGACGACTTTGAAGTTGACTATAGTTATCGAACCGCTAAACAAATGTACGGATCACCACGTGATTGACACCTGTCATTGTTTCTCGTGACACGTGTCAGTTTACATAGTTTCATAAGCGTTGGTAGAAAGTTAATGTTAATATAAACTAAATTCTTCCCGATATAACTTCGTACGACTATATATAGTCAACTATAGTTGTATATATATAATATAGTCTATAGACTATATATAGACCGTATTCTCACTTATATCGACGTGTATTATATTTACACACACACGTGATCATAACTTGTGTATAATTTAATATAGGGCAATAGTTTATCTATTTATATTATTTAAATAATTTCGTTTCAATGTTAAGTCACACGAGATTGATATATGTATAATGGTTAATATATAAATGTTAATATAGAAGTGTTAATATTGCAACCATTAATAATTAACTGCCATTAAATAACTTAAGTATTATAAATAGATGATAATATATATATATATATATATATATATATATTATATAAAACATATAGATTGTATATACACTCTGCAGATTTGCCTATGAACAACTGATAATAATTAAAAACTAACAAAATTAAAGCGAAATAAACTCGAATGAACCCGACCCTAATCATCATTACGAAACCGGAAACAGATCGGGTAATACATTATCCGACATTACACGAGAACATTTACAACACAGTTTAGATATACTATTCAATACATATACAGTCACATATCTATCATAGTTATGTATACATATGTTATATAACTATAACTATAGGTACCATGCCTATCTATTAGGGGCGCTGCAACAGTGGGGGCGGGTGGAACATATCACCCCACATTTAATATCTAGGGGGACCTCCTATGTATTGGTCCCCTCCCCCCACTTTTACTACAATATTAATGTTGAATGTTTGGTCCCCCTACATACACACCATAGTCCAGCGCCCATACTACTTATATATTGTGATTACCTCAGTCGAGATATACCAGTAGGAATGAATGACGCAATCGCCCTTCGCAATTGAATTACAGAGGCGTAGTATACGTATTACGTCATTAGTATTGCGTCATCAATAATATTGCGTCATCAATAATATTGCGTCATCGATAATATTGCGTCATCAATAATATTGCGTCATCAATAATATTGCGTCATCAATAGTATTGCGTCATCAATAATATTGCGTCATCAATAATATTGCGTCATCAATAATATTGCGTCATCAATAATATTGCGTCATCAATAATATTGCGTCATCAATAGTATTGCGTCATCAATAATATTGCGTCATCAATAATATTGCGTCATACGTATATGTCGTACACATGTGCCTGTCTGTCTCCCGATTGTCTGTAGTAAGTGTGAGGTAAAATGTTCGGTAGAGCGCGCATGTAAAATTGTAGCTACGCATAGTAGTATGTGTATGCATGTTTATGTGTGTGCGTGTGTGTGTATGTGTGTGTGCGTGTGTGCGTGTGTGTGTTCTTGTAGATCTATGTGTATATTATTATTATTATAATTATTATTATCAAATTACATATATTATACCAACATACACATACACATACACACATACCCACACATACACACACATACACGCATATATACATACATACATATATATATTATTTATGGTATTGATATTATTTATATTGAATATCAATACTTGAGTTGTTTATCCCTACACCTTCCTAGATTACTTTTAGTATACCACAGAGAGTAAACAATGAATTATTAACTTGATTGACAGCTATAGCTCTCAGATGGTATAGTATACTATACTCTCAGATAGAAAGCATACCTAACATTTGACCAATTAAATTAATATATAAACCATGGATGCCTTAACACGAAAGCGGCTTCGAAGAGACATTAGAGCCATTTAGTTATAAGTGAATACATCATCATAGTTCCTTGGTGGGATGAAAGGACTCCACCAAAATAACAATAACAATAATATATAAGCACGTTATTTAGCACTTTGTGGGCGTGGCATTATCATGATAGCATAAGGATACCTATACAGATAAGTATAATATCACCTCATCCTCTATATATATACTATATATATATATTAGTCTATATATATAGGAGTATATAGTATTATTTAATAATATACACACCCACTATTACACACACACACACACACACACACACACACACACACACATACATACACACAAACCCACACACACACATACACACACAACGAATTCCAACAGTAAAGATGCAAACGTCAGCATATTATTGTATCTATCATAACGATAGAGTGTTAACGTATAACACAGACGCACACATACGCATGCACACACACACACACACACACACACACACACACACATATACAACGGCTCCTCGTATAATCCAATGTTTTATTTTAATTTTACTTCTCCGTTTATTTCTTGTTTTTTTGTATCGTGTCGTTTTGTCTTACCGTTATCACATTTATATATTTTGTTTATATGTTTATATATAATTATATATTTCTTTATATATAACCAGTAATTCAATAAACTTTTGATCGATCTATCTATCTATCTATACGCACACACACCAACATTGTGTATATATATCTAACAATTATAATAGTGCTGATTTCACGGCAGTATTAATAAGTGGTCGGCTATAAATAGAATGTTGTCTACAGGCGCGCACACGCACACGCGATAATGCGCGTAATTATACACACACACACATTGTGATGATATATCACATCGTCATCCGCTAGGGGGCTGGACCGAGGCTGACCTATGACCTCCGCGTATTAATTCATAATTCATTAATAATTACACGCGCGCGATATTAACTACGCCATATTAACGACGCTTATTGTGTGCGAATATCATCGATTGCATAACCCGAACAGACGCTGCATTACGTATCACGTGGTATTGAATAACATTACGTAATGAGGATGTACGTAATAACCCACATTTTCGGGGGGGGGGGGGGTTAACGGAAGTGATGGAATAGGGAAAGTGATAAGGAAAAACCCTGGCAGTTTTCGCCAGAGTTTAATCGTTTGAATAAACTGTATTTCACTGTAAGACTTATTAATTATGTTGATGTGAATAACTTAATTATATATATATATACATGTAACATGCACATATATACATACACATACTAATGTTATCACGAACGTATATTGAAACCAGTATGTACAATGCGCATGTACTTACTAATGCTGCACGCCGTATACAACACGCTAAGCATATACTACCATACTACTACTCGTCACACGGTCACCAAACCCCGCCCCCATCGCCACGCCCCCAGCGTGTAATCCTCACTCGTTACGTAACTACTGTACCACGGTCCACTTATCGAGTTTACGCAGCAGCAGCCGCCGCCCGTCCCCCGTCCCGTCCTCCATTGTTGTCCTCTCCGCTCTCTATTCACTTTCACCTATTGTTGTTCTCCCGCTATCTCTCTCTCTCTCTCTCTCTCTCTCTCTCTCTCTCTCTCTCTCTCTCTCTCTCACTCTCTCTCTCTCTCTCTCTCTCTCTCTCTCTCTCTCTCTCGATACTACCGCCTGTACGGTGTACCTAGCGCGCGATACAATCGACCCATTGTAGTCGAGATGTTACGTAATAAGCAGCGAACGAGAGATAGAGAGAGAGCACACGTGACCGAGTTCAGTACGAGTGATGACGTCACGAACTCAATTGTTACTATCAACTGCCGCGCATACGAATATCACCATTACTACTGCTACTACAACTACTACATATCGTTTTATAACATCTATAGATAGTATATCTATATATAGTATATATTATATAATATATATTATATAATATATATTAGATAGTATACTATATAGTATCGTATATTTAATTTACAACTAAATAAATATATTTATTTACGAGTGTAACATTAATCGAGCAGCCCCTAAACATGCATGTATCCCACATACATCTTTCCGGAAACGATTACCCAGTAGTCTTTATTGTATTGGTGAACAAGGTCGACAAGAACAACACTATTATATTGTATCCTTAACTGTATACAAGGATAATGTGTTCCGAGATATTTATTGGAGGCATATATGCTGACATTATACTGACAGTATACTGACATTTGCGGTGGCAATAAAGCAAGTTGAACCTACAATGTAGGTCCTACATCATTTATCTTGATTTAATACATTCGTTTGTGACAACGCCCATTAACACGTATACATGCCCCTGACATATAGACACGCCCACAACTTATGAAAATACACCCTTATATATAACACCCTATAGTGATGAAAACGGTTCGGAGTTTCTGTTCGAATATAGAATAATTGTACTATTCGAAAATGTCAAATAGTTTATAAGTAGGTAAGTAGGTAGGTAGGTGGGTATGTAGGTATAGAGGCAGGTAGGTAGGTACGTAAGTATTTATGTAGTAGTGATGTAAATGATGCCGAGCTTTTGATGCCGAGCCGAGACTTTTAGTTTTTGATGCCGATTCGTAACTTTCATTTTCGGAAAAAAAAATGAGCCCGAGCCGAACCGAGACTCTAGCCAAACTAGCCCGAGCATAGTTGTGACTTTTACAAAACATTACCCAGTCGAAATGATATTTTTTATAAATTACATTTTAATACTCACTTTTATATATTTCACATTTACATCAATTAAAAATAAATAATCCGCGATTCTCTGCCAACTTCGCGATTCAGTGAATAATAATGTAAATTTCATCTAGTGAAGAAATAATACCGAGCTTTTTGATGCCGAGCCGAGACTTTCATTTTCGGAAAAAAATGAACCTGAGCCGAGCCGAGACTCTAGCAAAACGAGCCCGAGCATAGTTGATACTTTAGTTAACTGAGACTGAGACGGCATCATGCTTTAGATTTGAGCATAATTTACACCACTAGTATGTATAAAGGTAGGTATGTAGGTAGGTATGTAGGTATGTGGGTAGGTAGGTATGTATGTAGGTAGATAGGCAAGTAGTTATTCCTATAGTTAGGTCATTTATAGATAATCAAGTGGAACTATTTTAATAAAATACTATATGTTTAATTAGATTTATTTTATGTTTTCATAAATACTATATGTTTAATGAGAGGGTGCAACTATGAATAAGACTGTTTAAACAACATAATGTAATCTTATAATTATAATTATAATAACAGAATACATAGACACAACTACGTAAAACTATTCATACTATTATTAAATAAACACAATTATATTACTCTATTCAAACCACATATCCAAACCTGTAACGGACTACGTAAACCCGACATAATAACATATAAAAACGATACTGCATACATAATAGACACACAAATATCAATAGACTTAATAGATACTGACACTAACTACATACAAAAGACTAACTACTATAACAATACGGATATCATCGCTTATGTCAATCACAGAACTGGGGCGAAGTACTTATTTACCAGTGCGTCATGCTAGAACTGGCATCCCTTTGGCTCTCACCACAAGCGACCTTTTACAATTAGGTCAGAGTAAACGTGATATTGAGTTAAGGTATGCCTATAGGTATATCCATGACCTATAGGTCATTTTATAGATAATAAAGTGAAACTATTCGAAAATATCGATATCCAAAATGTCAACGATTCGAAGATTTCGACATCATAAATGTCTCTATTCTATAGAATAGAAATCTTATAAGATATCGACATATTTTCTATATTTATCAATGTTCACATTACTAGTTACCACACCGACTAACTACCACACCACGTATCATGTAACATATCGGGTATGTCACACCCCTAACGTGTGATCACGCCCCCTTAACATATAACCACGCCCCTAACGCGTAAACACGCCCCCTATAGGGGATTACAGTATCATCAGTCATTATAACGAGTTCACAGCTTATAACGAGTATTATTTTAACGAGTTAACATCGTCCAACTATCTAAGTAATACTCTACCCTCAGCTACCCTCAGTTACCCCCAATATACCCTAAGATACCCTAATATATGGGAAGCCAAATTCGAAAATAATGTACGATTTCGGTACACGCAATTTAACATACTTTATAATAAAATAATATTAATATAAATATTAAAATAATTATAATTTATAAATATATTTTATAAATGTATACATTTAAAGATGTTACATATTAATTGTTTATATAACACCCTCGGAGGTATTTTAACACCCCCGCTGTCACGTGTATCATAAGATACACCCTCGACACAAGGACATTGGGTCCGTCCATAGGGTTACGTAACTTTACGACTAACCATGATATGCATGTTGCGTAACAAGTGCGATACAAGTGCGATAACCATAGTTAGATAACACTAGCTGCATTGTTCTAGATGTATTGTTATAACTGACCGATTAGACCAGCATACTAAGGAATTGACTATACCGTCAAATATACTAAGTCACCGAGATCTGGTAACAAGTCTCCATCAACTTCAACTGTTATATTGTGTAATACCCAGTACCAAGTCACCGGCACTTGTTGTTCTCTATTTGAACACACGAACTATTGTGCATTGAACAACAAACACAGTAACGAGTCGCCCAGCTCTTTGATCGTGGTATGAACATCTCATTATAAACTCTATAGAGGCTATAAGGCCATGTAGAGCTATATGGTTATAAGTCTTCATCTGAGTTCCTTTGTGTTCTTTACATTTACTCCACCAAATAACAATAACAAATAACACTAACATAGTAATGAATCATTACTAATGACTATTGTCAATAACAAACTATTCCTTATATTTCAATATTCCTCAAACTAGAGTGTAAATATTGTTATTAATATAATACATAGAATTGCTATGTTTTATAACGATGAAATACAACGATACAATATCAAGTATTACCTTGTAATTTTAATCTATGCTACCACTCGTAATAAATGCGTGTATTTAATGTATTATAAATACCATTACATAGATTACACACACAACACACATACACATATATATATATGTGTGTATACACACACGTATATATATATATATATATATATATATATATATATATATATACGTATGTATATCTATATGTATGTGTGTATGTATATATATATATATATATATATATATATATATATATATATATATATATATATATAACAGAAACATTGTATTGAGGTGTTTTAAGTTACTGTTTTCATTATCGTATCCTTTCTTTCTTTAATTAAGTCGCCCGGTATCTATGTAAGCCCCACACCCGCCATCCTGTTCTTTACCGAAGCCAAGGATAGTATTAGTTAACGTTTGTAGTTACTTATTCAGAATGAATGTGTTTCACTATTATTCGTTAAATTTAATACTATATATATATATAGTAATTATAGTAATTGTAAAGTAATTATAATTAAATTTCACATCGTTCGGTTTTAGGACTACAAACTGTGCTTACAAAGCAATTGATTTTCGATGAATCATATGTCAACTGGCAATACATATGACTGGACACTGTCCATAGTGGACAGTGTGTCCAGTTATACTTATATTAGTGAAACGCGAAGATGAATACTATTGTACATTTGAACTAGTGTACACTGCAGTCGTATAATAGGTTTGATATTTAATCATCGATTATATTGATTACTTTAATGCGGCGGAGGATCGATACGCATGCCTGACCTGCAGGGGTCAACCTGCAGGGGTCAACGAGCTGTGGTTAACCACGTGCTCCACGAGGTAACACGCACCAGGTTCACTTCACCCGCAGGTGTGCGCACACATTACGGGGTTAAGTTATCTTGTGTGTGCGTGTGTGGGTGTGTGTGGGTGTAGGTATGTGTGTGTGTGTGTGGGTGTGTATGTTAATATTCACACTATCACGCATGGCATGCGTCGCATGCGAACCGACCTATATGTATATACACTGTACGACGTATATACGCCCGTATATATATAGTATATATATATATATATATATATATATATATATAGATTTATACATACGCACATACACGTACATAATCGCTCACAAAACAATACGCATATATATATATGTATTATATATATACTGTGTATTATCACAGTGTCATCATCGTACGGAGTTATAAGTTGATCGCGCAGTGAATAAAGCCGCACGCACGTTAATGTATACGTGACCTAACTCTGACGTTTTCTACACGACGCTCGTATAGGACACGACATAGCAAGTATAGCGTGGTCGAGGTAAAGGTATACTGCTGGGTATAGGGCAAGGTACACTGCAGGGGTAGAGGTTAGGGTACACTGCAGGGTTAGAGGTTAAGTTACACTGAGGGGTAGAGGTCAAGGTTCACTGAGGGGTAGAGGTTAGGGTACACTACAGAGGTCAAGGTACAATTACATCACTAACACGTATGCACTCGACATGGATTATTATCAATACATTTGTATAGGTACGGGTTTATCACATCGCTTTCTGTGGTACCGGTAGGATTATAGACTTATAAGCTAATTCGTATTAAGCATAATATAGTTCACCATTCATATAAATAATTAATATATATATATATATATATATATATAATATATTTATATATTATATATATATGTATAGTTATTTACTGGACTGACTGCGCCTCGTACGACCTGCGCATGCGTCAGGTATAGAGGTGTCCTTGAGGACATCGCCTCGGTGTATCGCCTCGTAATCCACCTCACCTCCGCGCCTATGACGTAATAAGCGGTCACGTGACGTATACAGTATAGTCACGTGACGTACACACTATAGTCACGTGGTCACGAGTGTGCGCATTACGCGGCGCATCGTGCTACCTCGCGAGGTATAAGAGGTCCCGCTGCCACCGCATGCCCTTAATCGAAGTTAATAGGCGATAATAGACGTTAATAGCCGCGCGTAACAATTGCCACTTAACAATGGGGTGTAATTACTCGTTACGTAATCGAGAGCTCTCTCCATTACCCGGTACGGACGCTCAGTATAGCGTGTCACGTGACTTACCGCGGCTGTGACGTCACGTCACGTGATTTCGCTGCGACTATTGTCTCTATAGTGCGCGCGTGTGTGTGTGTGATACGTCTGTAGAGCTGCTGACACAGTATATCATCCGTAACTATATATAGTTAGATATATATATATATATATATATATATATATATATTCATCGGATATAAATTATGTATAGAACATTTCAGTTTAATAAGAGCTATATTAACTTTTTCGGAGCTGTCGAGTCTGAGGTAAACATCGAGTTGATACGAACGACTTTATAACGCACAATTACGGAGCTTGTTGGAACACTTCAGGGATTAGTTGTTATGAGAACATAGACTACTCTATAATTAACCTAGCACAATCCTTAGATATCTCCGCAATGGTATATATAGTTCTAGCATAATCCTTAGCTATCTCCGTAATGTAATATATTGTTCTAGCACAATCTTTAGCTAACTCCGTAATGTTATATATTGTTCTAGCACAATCCTTAGCTATCTTCGTAATGTTATATATTATTCTAGAATAATCATTTATTTTCTCGGAACACCAGCAGTGTCTCTAGACCAGTCGTTCCTAACATTTTGTCACCATGACACTTTTTTTATAATTTAAAAATATAACCTGACCAATACAACATTTTATTTGTTGTATTATTAAACATCAGTCATAATTTATGACTCATAAACGAATAATATATACTATAATTATATATATAATATATATATATATATATATATATATATATATATATTAAAATATATATTCCCATCTTCAATTTCTAGACCATAATGCCAATTTGCTTATAAAAGCATTTATACAAGCATTTATATTAGTTTTTATAAATTGGCTCATACCCAACATAAAACCCAATTACCCAAGTGTGGGTTATGACTCATAACTAATGATTCATAGGTTGGCAACAACCGCTTTAGACCGTCGATGTACAAAGTGTCCGCGGCATCTAACGTTAAGAGCGCACCTTCCTAGTGTTCTATTGTTCGCTGCAGAGGTTAAAGGTCATGTCATCGGTAACATTGTTGTGATGAGTCATCACTTATGAGCTGTCGTGGGAGGTAGAGGACCTCCCACCAAGGAACACGTGACTATAGTATAGTTAGTCATACCTACCTATAGTAATATATCAATATAAATATATATATATATATATATATATATATATATATATATATATATATATGTTAGCAGCATGTTACTATAGTTCGCCTGTAATACTGCCCCCCCCCCCGTATAGTGTTAATTATTATATAATACATAGAGAATACATATACTACCTATAGGTAGTATATGCATACCTATGCAATGTCTGGCTTTAATATTCTAGCGGGTTCGAGTGTGTGCGAACGTGTGTGTGTATGTATATGTGTATGTGTATGTGTGCGTGCTTATGTGTGCGTGTGTGTTCGCGAGCGATTGTGTATGTGTGTAAGTGAGATAGAAAGAGTTTAGATAAAAAAATATCCACTTTATACGTATTAATATTTTATAAAGGTTTGTATAAGTTTCGATGGAGTATAATATATATATATATATATATATATATATATATATATCCTATAGGAGATGTAAGAGAATAATCGAATAATGAAACATACCTGTCTGAACGCTGAACCACTCAAACACATACGCAAACATACAGGAACACATTTACATTGTACATTGTACATTGCATAGTGTATATTGTATATTGTACAATGTACATTGCATAGTGTATATTGTATATTGTACAATGTATATTGTATACTGTACACTTTACATTTACATCGTATACGATCACTACTAATGTACAACGTGCATTAGTGGTTATATATCTACACCGCTATTAATTAATGATGATTTAATGCTAAACATTCGTCGGTTTGTTGACTGCGTAATCAATGACGTACTGATGACGTAACACTACCACTACTATTACGTCATAGTCGTAACAATCGCGGTATGACTCACCACCACCGTTATTCGCGAGACACGAGTACATCGAGGGGTAGTAACAGTAGTAGCAGTAGTAGTAGGTTTATGTTACCATAGTATACTATAGTAGCATTAGCAGTAGCAGTAGGTTACTACTATAGTAGCAGCGGGTTGAACGCTTAAATCAATACACACGAATCCATACACACACACACAAACGTAGTACGTAATACTCGAAGGGGTGCGTGTCCCCACACGATTACGTCATTATCGAGTCGTGACGTCATCCACATAGGTCGTTATACACGGTGACGTAACACACCGTACACGGTTATACGGAACTACGATATATGTGGAATATTGCAGCATGCGACTGCCACAGCAGTAACGTATACGTTTATTAATAAGTGTATTATATGAATAATGAAAAGTATATATATATATATATATATATATTTCTTCTTACTAATCCACTATCAGATAAAAGTGATGTACTCTTGAATTATACTAATAATAAAGAATACATTATTTCAAATAATATTTCATTAATTCCACCAAAACTACTTTGGTGAATCTTTTTCCATCTCCTATAAGTAAGTATACTTACTTATATCATTTTTTATTAATAATATTTATTATCTCTTCCCTACCTAATACAACGTCATTTTTGATTATATATAATCAAGAGTATACTCTTTCCTTCATTCCTCATATTACTGCCTTCACTAAATCTGCTAATAATCATATTTTCAGAATTAGAAAAATACGAAATGACTGTATCTCATGCGTGTATAAGCTTATACAAGTATACTAAACAACTATCATTAATTCCCCTGTCCTCTCACGTATAGTTTTAATGTTCCTCATTCCTCATCAGTATATCTCCCCTACATAGAAGTATTGACTCATCAATCCATACTACATCTTACAGATGTATTCGAGACTATTCCTATACTTCCTCACACTTACCTCCCTGGTTCCTGTAAGTAAACAAACTCTCCTCTTAATGTATACTATATAATATTCATTCATCGATATAATCTTCCTCTCATCCCATCTATATTCCTATATTTCATATTCTCTATATATAGAAGTATATAACCCTTTTTATAGGTTAAATTACATTTCCCGGTCCGTCAAAAATGAATGATCGGGCCCTAATTAAATTAATTGAATTTATCCTTAGCTATGGAATTCAATCCACCCTTTATTAGATCCATCCGTATTTCTAAAGATTTATCTAAGATTGATCTAAGGTGTAATACTTATATTGTTTGTCATTATTTATTTATATTTGATTGTATTCTTTCCGGTTTATTTTATTATTTTAAATGGTCTTAAATGGTCATATGTATTTAGTACCTACTTTATTATTTATATTTCTATGATACACTTTTGAAAAATAATTTATGATTTATTCAAATATCTGAATAAACATTCAATCAACTCACCCACATACACACAAACACATACACACATATATACATATGAATACTATAATTAAATCATCAGCCCTTGTTAGAATACACACACACATATGTGTACAGTGTAAACTGTACACGTAGCTCACCCCGTACATTGTACACATTGTGCACATATGTGTGTACACGTACGATACAAAAGTCGTATGCGCATGCGTCGCGTATGAATATATTAAGTTTTTATCCCGTTTATAATTTGATTCAAATTACCCGTCACTTTTATAATACCACACGCTTGCCTAAACGAGAGAAAAAACGTGCACACATTATCGTATAAGCTATACAGATATATCTGTAAGGCTATTTCCCGAGTTGTAATGCATAGGACAAACACATGAATTGATTTATATATATATATATATACATACATACATGGTTATAAGTGAAAACTTTATCTAAGTTACTAAATGGGATGAAATGACTCCACCAAATAAAATAACAATAACAACAATAACAATAACAATATATATATATATATATATATAGTTGACTACTTATAATTAACTTTAAGAGATTGCATAACGAATGATCTATGAAAATATACGCAAATAACTATGAAAGATAACTTACCTCAGAGGTGTACGGTGAAATAAACTCGTATTCGATACCGTATATCTATATACGTATCGGTATGTTCCTATGCGGTATAACTATTCCCTAGAGAGTTCACTAATACTATTACTACCTCTCCTCTCTACTACTACTACGGTCGGTACCTATAGATGGCGACACGTGTTAGACACGTGATAGTGTTTGCGTGCGCGCTGATCGAATGCGCGCGCGTGTGGTGCACCCGCTTCCTACGGGGGCGTAATAACAACAACAACAACAACAACACGCCACGCCCACTACGCGTGATACCGATGTGTTCACACGGTCACACAATAGATGCGCCTCCCACATTCTGTTGTTATCGATAGCCGCCCTTCATCGAGTTATAAGCCTTTTTATCAACGTTATGCATAGCTGTCGATGGCTGTCATATTAATATATAAAAACATTCACACAGTAAACATTAAACATATATATACATGAACATATTGACATACACATACAATCACACACACATACACACACACATACACACACACATATATATATACTGTCTGTGTGGATCAATTGGCTAAAGAGTGAGATACACAAGCAGTATACTGGATATGAATATTATATACTATACCCTATAGGACACGAATTCGAGCCTCGTCCGATTAATTAATTTCGATCCATTAATTAATTTCATAAAATGGGTATTAAGTTAAGACTCT
The DNA here is from genome assembly GCA_964019155.1 of Osedax fenrisi. Classification (NCBI taxonomy): domain Eukaryota; kingdom Metazoa; phylum Annelida; class Polychaeta; order Sabellida; family Siboglinidae; genus Osedax; species Osedax fenrisi. The sequence continues at coordinate 16,254,149 of OZ025244.1, read as the reverse complement.
TAAGATATTATTTAGAAGTGATCTTATATAATGGTGTATAAATAAATGATCGGCTCTCGTTAAAACCACGGATGCCTTAAACATGAGAACGGTTTCGAAGGGACATTATAGCCAAATGGTTATAAGTGAAAACTTTATATAAGTTCCTGGATGGTTGAAAGGACTCCATAAAATAAATTAACAATAATAATAATGATATATATATATATATATATATATTTATTAAAGATTTTATTGTTAAGAACATTTAATATATCTACTTTATTCTATTTTATTGTGTAATTATATTTATATATAATTGTTTATATACTCACTTTATTCAAGGTATTTTTAACAGTTTCTAATTAAAAGGACGTATATTTATACCTTGTATAGAGCATAGAGATAATCTCCATAGCGCTATGCTTATATCTCGTACATATTAAATATAAAGTGAATTTATCCGAAGCGAATATCTGGTATAATATTAAAATTAATAAAAATGTTCATATCAAATTTATCATTGATTGATTGATAATTTATTTAAGCAAATACATTGTCGAAAATATAATCGAAAGTATATGGTATAAATATTTGCTAACGATAACATACGTTATAGAAATAAACAAAGAATAATACGAAATTAAAAAATTAAAGAAATTAAAATGTTTTACAGTTACCGTAAACATAAATGAAATATAATCGAAAGTAGAAATAAATGGAAAATGATCGATATAGAAATAAAATATAGCGTAAAAATAATCGAAAATATAAATAAAGAACATTATTTTGTAAGTGGCATCGAAATATTAAATGTATACTTTAACTTTATAGAATTCTTCGTATCTGTATACCCTGTATTAGTAAGACATTATTAGTTTTATATTTTAATATTTAAATGATAAATTTTAAATATATTATAAACAGAACATATTAATGAATTCCATATATTAACTGATTTATTATTAATTATATTTTTAAGTGTAAAATCATAATTATATATTATATTTAATTTTTACAATTACCTCTAGTTCTACAATTATTCGAAATGTTAAGGATATCATATATATTTAAACTCTATAAGTATTTGAAATTTTAAAAATTGTGGTTATATATATTTTTAATCTTCTAAGTTCAAGTGATTCTAATTTAAAATATTCCAATCTCTCTTGTATATATATATTATATCCTATGCATTTTGTAATTAACCTTCTAGTAAATAATCTTTGCACTATCTCAATTTTGTCTATTAAATTACGAAATTTACTAACTTTTGAAAAAGGTGCACCTTTTTCAGTCATGACTAAATTATGAATGCATATTCTAAAATTGGTCTGCAATATATTGTATATGCATTTAATAATGCTCTAGGGTATTTTGTAGTAATGCTTATAAAAATTGAATTCAAAGAAAAATAAGCTTTTTTAAAAATATAATCAATGTTTATTAAATAAAAGGTTATTCTGAAATATTATTCCTAAATCTTTATAAAAAGTAACGTTTTCTAATTGAATATTATTTATATAATATTTAGATGGAGTAACCTTCTCTAAAGTCATAACTGCACATTTGTATAATGAAATATTTAATTGTCATTAATTTGCCCATTGTGAAAATAAATTATTTTGTAAAAGAAATCTTTCACTCTCAGATGTGTAAGAAAAATATATTTTTGTATCATAGACAAATAAATCAATATATATTTATGAAGAGAATATACTAGGACTATTGTTAATATATAATACAAATAAAATTGGACCTAAAACTGATCATTGTGGTACTCCAGATTTGATAATAGAACTATTTGAAAAATAATTTTAAACCCGTGTAATTTGAGATCTATTCGATAAAAAATTATAAAACCATTTCATTATTTTATTAGATATACAGTATGATTTTAATTTAAATAATAGTTTTTCATGAGAAACAACGTCAAAAGCTTTTGCAAAATCAATATATATATTATATCTACACATTTTGTATTATTCAATTCATTATACCAACATTTTAAACATTTTGTTAATTGTAATTCTGTAGATTTTCCACTCATAAAAACATATTGATTTTTTGTTAATAAATTATTAAATTTTAAATAAAAAATTAATTGTTTAGAAATAATACGTTCTAATACTCTACACAATACACATGTTATTGAAATATGCCTATAGTTATTTGAATTTGATGGGTCACCCTTTTTAAAAATTGGTGTGATTATAGATTTTTTCCAAATTTTCGGTATATTACCCGATAATAAAGATGAATTAAAAATAATATATAAAGGCCTACATAATTCATTAGGTAATCATTTTAATATATATGATGGTATCCCATAAGTTCCGAAAGTATGTGTAATGTTGGGTCTGTTTACAAATATTTTAATTATTTCAGGATTTAAATCAATATTATAAAATTTGTGTTTAGTTAAATTATAAAATTCGGGTAAATTTCCATTATCATTTTGTTGAATTGAACTAAAATATGAATTTAATGTATTTTGTTTGTCGAGATCTGAAATAAAATTGTATTATTTGATATATCAATTAGAGGAGATACTCCAGATTTTAAATGGTGTATTTTTTTCATACATTTATAAAACTTTAATTTATTTTTTAATTAATTGCATTAATTTCTATCTTAAAATTTAAAGATTGTAATTATTTGGATACATTTTTTTAGTAGACATATATATATATATATATATATGTGTGTGTTTATAATTAATATTATATTATAACTGGCCACACTATAATATACAAACTAAATATATCAATTTTACTCTCAGATATTTGAGTGACATATCTATGATGTTATAAAATAATATATCGTCATGCTTGAGAACCTCGCGGCCTACCTATCGATTATTATGAAACTATAGTTAGTTGTATAATACTATAGTATAGTATACTATAGTTAGTGAACTATCCTCCAAAGTGCTTTCATCGATGAATATTTGATAGACAATTGGTAGGGGAAAGTCCCCGATTACCGACCCCCTCCTAATACCGACCCCCTCCTAATACCGACCCCCTCTCGTATCTCAGTAACTATAAGAGATATCAAAAAATAATATATACACGAACTGTTAGTAATTTAATGAAAAATAAGAATAAGTACTTTGTTTTAAAAAATATGTAATCCTACAATTGTTATTTGAGAAAATGTAATATTCTGTTTTTACTTTTTAAATATTTGAATAATAAATTGTTTTAAATCATTGTAAACACTTTATTAATTAAAAGAAAACTTAATACTTCACATAATATTGTAGATCAATACAATGTTTATAAATATTATAAAAATAATTCAATTTGAATAAATATTAACCAAAATATCTTAATTATAGCAACCCATATGATTTTCCTAATACCGACCCCCTACATTATCCTAATACCGACCCCCATGTGATTTATAATATCCAATCAAAATAGATCAGTATTTTACTTTAAAATATGTCATAAGTTGTTTGTGTATCATTGATATAGATTAATGATGCATGATTCCATTCAATTATATACATACTGATTAATAACTAAATATCAAATAATAATATACACTATTTTAATATAATTACTATAAAGTTTAAATTTAAATTTAATATTACTATTAAAACATAAATTCAATAAAAAATAATTGCGTGAATGTTATAATTAATTATATTTATGAATATTTACTATGTTGATTTTATATTATATACTAAAAGTATGTATACCACGATTATTTTAGGGGGTCGGTAATAGGGGAAGGGGTTCGGTATTAGGAACAGGTATCAGATTACCGATCCCCCTGTTTATTTTTGTAAATATAATTATGTCAACAATTTAAAATAGCTACATTATTCATTACCATAATATTACCCTATTTACAAAATTTCAAATAAATATATTTAATATTGAATAAGTTATTACAAATAATCATTTAGGGGTCGGTAATCGGAGACTTTCCCCTATTTAATTTGTATCATAAACTATATAAATATATACTTTAAAATATATGAAAGGTACAACTGTTAAAATACTATCTTAAGATAATATGTTTGGTGTATACAATATATAGACAAATATGCCCTTAATATTATTTTAAAAATTGACTTCATATATAAAAAACTTAAGGGTTATTGATATTTTAATAACGATCGCATTATATCGGCCATTAATTGCAAATCTCGCGTATACGTTGACCCTTATTACTATAATATTTTAAAATTAAACATTCTTATACGTGAATATATTCATTTGAAAATAACCATATATGGTAATTTTATTTGTAGTTTATAACGAAACTGCCATTATAATACTTGTTGTATTTCTATATAAGGATCTTTTCTATATTTCTATATAATATAGAAACAAATTGTATTACAAATATACCTACACACATCATATTTTATTGTTTGGTTTTTTCAATATATTTTAAATATCAGGTTTATTTGTACAAGGGCGATCATTTTCCTATAATTATATTCTATGGAATACCGATGAGTTAATAGGCGTATGTTTATGGGCAATACCAACAGAAAATATTATGCTTATTATTATTATTATTATGTACTAATAAATATGTTACTAAAATAATAAGCTTCAGATATAATGAGTCTAGAATATTCTATAGGGAGTAATCTTATTCTATGGCATCGGGAGAATATAAATAATAACAGGTGCATATATGTAAATATAGATATGGTTTTACCTACTTCTTATATATAATATATATAAGTAAATATATTATATATATATAATATATATTATATATATATAGTAATAATAATAACGGACGTGTTTATAAACGCAATCAACCGTAAACAATACAGCTAAGTTATTTATCATATTCTATATAACATTATATGTTAATATTATTTTCAAAATGTATTATCACTATTTAATAAATAGTATTTATATACATATTAATTGCACATATTTTATATTTATCATGTATTATTAAAATATATTTATATTTGTTTAATTTGCTTATTTAATAGTGAATACATTGTATATTATATGTAAAATGTTTACAATAGTGTATATTATTTACATTATTTATTATCGGTATTATATGTATATGTATATGTATATATATATATATATATATATATATATACATATATATATATATATATATATATATATATATATATATATATATATATATATTAATTACACATACTTATATATGTATCATGTAGAATTAAATAATATATATTTGTTTAATTTGCTTATTTGAGTATTGAATACATTATATATAATAAATTAATACGAAATAAAATATGGCAAATATATTCTATAGAATGTCTAATTTAGAGTTGTCTGAGACAATTAAAAATTACATTAAAAAACTATTTGATGAACATATAAAATCAGTAATTGATGAAAATACTAAAATAATAAATGATCTAAAAAATAATATCACAGAATTGAAATCTATAATAAATAGTGTAAATATTAATAATGATAAATGTAATGATACAGAATCATATGCAAATATATTAAATAAAAACTTAGAAAAAACTATTGAAAATACAATAATTAAATCAATCAATAAAAATATATCTGAAACCAATAATGTAAATTGTATAAAAAAACTATTATTCTATATAATGTAAAAGAACAAATATTCAATGACACAAATTCTAAAGACAATTTTGAATTTAAATCAATATCAAATATTATAGATATAGTATATAATAAAAATAAAAATATAAAAATAAATAAATTCCATAGAATTGGTAAATTTAATAAAAATATAACAAATTTATCTAAAAATAGACCGATGAAAATTGTACTTGATTCTGAAGAATCAAAATCAATATTAATCAGAAATGCATATAAATTAAAAAATTCATCTTTTAATAAAGTAGGAATATCTATTGAATACAGTATAGAACAATTGTTACTAAGTTAACTTATTCAAAAGAGAGAATGTTTTAAAATAGCTAATGCTAAATGTACATTAGATACTATTTGTAAAGTTCAATTTATAAACAATGAATTAATTTAAATTTATATAAAATAATACAGATAAAAAAATCTATAATACAATAACAAAATATTACAAATATAAATGCATCTTTTAAATATAGATGAATATAATGAAATACATTATAAAGATACAAGCCTATCAACGATATTATTAAATATAAGAAGTTTTAATAAAAATATAATTAAATTATTAATATTTATCGATAACTTGACCCATAAACAGTGATGGGCACGATCACGATCGTCGATCAATTTCGTCGATCATTTTCTGATGATCGTCGATCGTCGATCTTTTTACTCGATCATTTTTTAACGATCGTCGATCGTGTAATTATTTTGATCGTCGATCGCGATCTCGATCATCGATCGCCGCGGCGATCGTGGATCTCGATCGTATTATTATATAAGCAGTACTCGCGAGACTCACCCATTCATGCTGTAATATCAATATATTTATATATATATATATATATATATATATATATATATACCAATGTATATTTTTTACTAATGTAATCGTAATATTTTACCGCGCGAGACAGTTTTTATGGATATTTATTACCAACACCTATTTTCAATAGAATCCCGCTTATTAAAAATGGATACTAAATTAGTTTATTGTCAACCATTATTAGATGTATTAAAGGAAGGATTAAAACGTAGGTTTAACGATTATTTTTCATTTGAGTATTCTATCAATAGTGCCATTATAGTAACAATATTTAACAACAAATTTAAGTTAAATTGGTTAAGTAATTACGTAGAATAAAAGGATATGTTGTTATCTACATTTAAGAAATATGTTAATAGACATATCCCAGATAACGAGGTTTATATAATTACACCAGGACAAAGCGAAACTAATTCAGATGAATTCTATGTTATTGATGATAATGGACCATCCACTTCTAAATCAACGGTAGAAATAGAAATACTTAATTATATAAATAGTAAAAATACTAATTTAGATGTGCTCAATAATTATCCTATTATAAAAATATTAATCATAAAATACAATTAGGATATATACTCCCATCATCCGCGCCGGTGGAAAGAATGTTTAGTATTGCTACCAATATAAATAAACCGAAATGCAATAAACTAAATGATACTAACTTTGCATTGTTAGTTCTATTGAAAGCAAATTCATTATATTAATATTATTTTATTATAAATTTGATCGTATTTCAACATTTTCATAAATAAAAGTTATTATTAGGTATACCTATATCCACTATTTTGTTATTTATTGATATAAATATATATAAATTATGTTTAATTTTTTTTCACGATCATCGATCGCGATCAGTTGCTGACGATCGTCGATCATTTTACTCAATCATTTTCTAACGATCGTCGATCGTCGATCATTTTACTCGATCATTTTCAAACGATCGTCGATCGCGATCAAGATCACGATCGCGATCGGGATCGACGATCGTGATCGTGCCCATCACTGCCAATAAACCTAATATTATTATATTAACGGAAACATGACATACTGATAAGGATTACCCAGATATATATTTCCCTAATTATAATATTTTTTATAAAAAATAGAATATTATCCAATAAAAAGTGAGGCGGAGGTGTACTTATATTAGTTAGTAAACTGATAGATTGTTGCATAATTGAATACCTCTCTTGTTCTATAATGGATTATATTGATATTATATTAATTAAAATAATTATTAATTCTAATGATTTCAAAATTATATCATCTGTTTACAGATTACCTGATTATAATGGAAATGATTTTATTAATATATTGTTTAACCTATTTCATAAATATATAAGTAGAGAAATGTATATGTTTGGTGATTATAATATTAATTTATTAAATAATACTGTATTATCTAGATTAACCTCGTTAAAAAATATATTATCAATTATTTATAACCAATATAATTGATATGCCAACAAGAATAACCCAAAATTCACAATCAAGTTTAGACAATATTTTTACAAATTGTTCTGATGTAATACGAGGTATACTACATACAGATATTAGTGATCATTCATTAATATTTTGTATTTTCAATTATAATCTATTTGTTAAAAGAAAGGATCAATATACATATTCACGAAATATTAATGAATTAAATTTACATAATCTAAAACTAGAACTAGGTACAATACATTATAATACCATTTTAAATAATCAGAATTGTTGTAAACTATACAATACATTTATTGATATATTAACTAATATTATTAATAAGCACTATCCTTTTGTTAAAAAAAGAATTTTAATCCATGGCTAAATAATAAATTAAAAAATGCAATAAAAAAGAGAAATAAATTATACACAAAATACAAAATAAACAATTGTCCTTGTATATTTGGTAAATATAAAAAATATAAAAAATAAAATTAATAAAAATATTAAAATGTAAAACAATAATTACTATAAAAATCTTTTTACTGTAAATACATAAGAAGAAAATTGGAAAATCATAAATAAAATAATAACACCTACAGACTCGGATTATCCAAATACTTTCATAGATAATAATATTAAAATGAATGAAAGGTACGAACAACGTAATGCATTTAATGAGTATTTTTCGAGCATCGGAAGTAAAATAAATAATTCAATTAATAATATAAATAAAAATGATTTTAAAGAATTGTTATCTAATAATTGTAATAGTTTTTATTTTTTACCAATTGACAATGATGAAATAATTAAAGTGACTAAGGTTATTAAATCAAAAAGATCATTAGATATAAATAATCATGACATGACCTTAATAAAAGATATTATTAAATATATTTTATAAAATATATTTAATTTAAGTATCCAAACAAATACATTTCCTGACAATATGAAAATTGCAATTATTAAACCTTTATATAAAACTAATGATAAACAACAAATATCCAATTACAGGCCAATGTCATTACTACCACAAATATCTAACATTTAAAAAAAAATTATTTTTAATAGATTATCAAAATATATATTTAAGCATAATATTATTAACAAAAATCAATATGGTTTTGTTCTCAGATCAAATACAACCTTATCATTATTAAATATTCAGCATTTCATTTTACATAAACTATCTCAAAAAAAAAGTAGCTACTATATTCTTTGATCTCAAGAATGTATTTGATGTAGTTGATCATGATATTTTACTTGCTAAATTAGAATGTATAGGGTTTAGAGGTGATACAAATTTATTTATTAAAAGTTATCTCGACAATAGAAATATTATAACACGAATTGATAATACTCTATCACCTAGAAAGATTATTAGATATGGAGTACCACAAGGACCTATTCTAGTACCTCTACTATTTATTATCTTTATAAATGACATATCCAATATTTGTAATAATGAAAAAGTAAATAATATGAATATCAATTTATATGCAGATGATATATATATATAACTATATTTGCTGAAAATGATACATTATTAACATATTATTTGCAATATTACATGGATAAGTTAAAAAAATGGTTTGATATAAATAAGCTTAAGCTAAATATCGAAAAAAACAAAAATATTGTCATATATAAATTCTGCTATATTAAAAGATATAAACATATATAACATTGATATAGTTAATAATTATAAATTTCTTGGGATCTACTTAGATTCCCAAATGACCTACACAAAACACATACATTATTTATCGAATAAACTGTCAAAAATTATATATAGGCTATTATAAAAAAATATCTTATTTAGATACACAAAACATTATTTTGTTATATAATTCGTTCTATTTATCTAATTTATCATATGGGATTGCAGTATGATAAAATACTTATGAATCAAATATTACAAAATAATTATGTTACAGAAAAAAGTTATAAGATTTATTAATAATCAAATAATAGATAGTATCTATTAGATACATTTAAATCATAATTACCATTAATACGTCTAACACATATGTGTTTTAATACATACTGGTTTTAAAAAAAAATAATAATATTTAAAAATTTGAAGATCTAATTATATATAGAAACACATTATTAATCTATACTTTCTTAAATAATAAATATAAATAAAATTATAACTCATATTTCAAGTTAAATAAACTAAAAAATAAATGTATCCTACCACTTATGAAATCAAATAAATTAAAAAATACAATATTGTTTAAAGGACCAAAGTTATATAATGAATTAATGTTTAATAATATGCTACGGAAAAATAATATAAATGATTTATTAAATATTACTAAAAAAAACATTACAATATTTTTTTATAAGTAAATATTAGTTTTTTATATTTTGTAATATTTATATTTGTTTTTCATCTTGTTTCTTTAAGGGCAGGTGTCATATAATACTTCGTCCCTATACTTAAAATTATCTCCGATGATCACATGAATACAGAATCGATTTAAATTTAAAACACATAGAACACCTATAACTAATATGTATATACAGAAATTTGGAAAATAAATAAATTATAATTATGCATTAAAGAAAGTAATACACAAATATATAAAGTGGAAAATACATAATTTAAAAATAACAAATTAAAAGACAATACATTAATAGTTTACGATTATGAATCGACATAAATTATTATTTTTCAATGGTAAGTTTAATACTATATTATGGTATTCTAAAAATGTAACTAGGGGAAAGTAACCGAATACGGACAGTGACCGAATACGGACAGTGTCCGTTAGACACTCTCGGTATCTCAGAAAACATAAATCCTACAAAAAAAATGTTTAATGAATAAAATATTCATAATTATATAAATAGTCTAAAAAAGTATTTTTTATTTTTTAATTATTCAAAATATTGCTAATATATCCATATATAAAATGATTTTTTTAAGAATAATTGTGTAGTATAATTACTTTAAAGATCTTCTTGGAAATCCACCTGAAATAACCGTTTCAGATATATCAAAAATTACAAATCGTTTAAACATAAAAACTGCCATTTTTTACAAAGTATGCAAGATATAATACGAAACATTGAAAACGTAAGAGCATCAAAAGAATTAGTACTAGGAAATAGTAAATATGAAAACTGGAAAATATTTAAAAAACGATGGAATAATTATGCACTACTAACAAAATTAAGTGATTAAGAAAACGATATACAAGTAGCAATTTTTGAAAACTCTCTCGGAGATGATGCGATGAGAATATATGAAGGTTTCGACATGAATGAAGAGAGAAAACCAAAGATATCATAGAAGCATTTGATAAATATACATCAGGAACGAAACATATAACATATGAACGATATATTTTTAATATTAAATCAAAATTAAGAAGAAAGCATTGAAGAATTTGTAACAGACTTAAGAAGAATAAAGAAAAACTGTGATTATTGCAACACATGCATCAATTGTATATTATATGACAGAATAATATTAGGAATAAAGAGCTAAGAACAGAATTACTGAAAGTAAAATATATAAAGCTAGAAGTATGCATCGATATATGCAGATCGTAAGAAGCAGCTACAACACAAACATATAGGATGGGTTGCTATGAAAGTATTAATAAGATTACTAAATATAATACATATTCGAAAAATTATTATAATGATTCAAATAATAATAATTTTAAAAATTACAGTACAAATAATAATTATAAATATAGAAATAATTATGATAATAACCAAGTAGGACATCGTCCTACTTCGGTCAACATTTCAACAAAAATACTATGAATCTAAACGTAGATCGAAGTCCTGGTCAAAATGTCAATACATGTACATATTGTGGAAGACAACATGCATTTAACAAATAGGTCTACATATGTCCAGCATTTGATAAAATATGCAACATATGTCAGAAGAAAGGTCATTTTAGTATATGCTGCAGAACAAGAAATAGTAATATAAACTACATGCAAGAAGAAAATAGAAAACAAAATGATAGAAATAATGAAGACGTAGATACATATGAATGGTTAAATAAACTAGTAGAAGGTAGAACGAAAAATCAAACGAAATGTGATTTGATAATCGACGATCAATTTGAAGTAATATTTCAAATAGATACAGGGGCTTCCATAAATATGTTACCTGAAATATGCGAAATATGCGAAAAAGAATGGAACTACTTATACAGGAAGTTTAAAGATGTGGAACAACGAATCAATGACACCACGAGAACAAACATATTTAAAAGAATACAACCCTATAACAAAGAAAACAACAGAAGAAGTTGTTATACTGTATGAAGATAATACATGTACACCGATATTAAGTTTACGTACCAACGAAATCCCTATAGAAATCTGGGAAATAAAAGAATTTCAATACTTTTTATTAATCTGATGCAATAAAGTATATGAACAAGATCCAATCGATATATGGAATAAGGGTTTTATAATACCTTTACCAAAGTAGGGAGATCTGAGCTATCAACAACTATCGTGATATTACTTTAAAATGCATATCCGCAAAGATATATAATATAATGTTACTAAATTGAATAAGACCTGCAGTAGACATTATATTACGAAAAAATCAGAATTGTTTTAAAACTAAATGATCAACCTCTGGGAAAATACTTATGGTTGGAAGAATTATCGAAGGTGCAAATGCAGCTACTATCCTTTACATCGATTTCTCCAAAGCTTTCGATTCCATACATCGAGGAAATATGGCAGAGATACTCAATGCGTACGCCGTACGGTATACCAGATGAGATTTTAAGTGCTATCGTGATAGCATACAAAAATACTAAATCTATTGTGAGAACTGACGATGGTGATATTGAATTTATAAACATTTCGAGTGGATTTTTGCACAGTGATGATTTCACTATTCCCTTTTCTTTTCATAATTTGTCTTGACTATGTTTTGAAGAAAGCATTAGACCGAAATAATGATATTGGGTTTAACTTCATTGAGAGAAGGAGCAAAAGAAATCCAGCAATACAAATTACAGATGTTGACTATGCGGATGATCTAGCTATATTAAACAATACAACCAACGAAGCAATACTATTTTTACATAAAATTTAACATGCTGCTAAAGAAATTGGGCTATCTATATATACTGAATAGACGAAATTCATCATAATACATCAAGGAACAAATGAAGTTATAAAAAGCCTGAACGGTAAGAATATTAATGATCTTATTGATACAGAAAATCTATACTAATTGAAGTGATCTTAATATAAATGATATTTTTAATGAGAATTTATATGAGGACGAACCTGATGTATTAGAAATAGAAGTGAAAGAAGCAATCTGACATATATATAATAGAAAAGCTTCCGGCTGCGACGGAATACCTATAGAATTCCTAAAATCAGGAGGTGATGAGGCTATAGCCTATATATAGCCTATATATAAGAGTCATGACGAGTCTGTTCAATAGCATATGTAAAACAAATATATGGCCAAATGACTGGAATAAATCAATATATTTTCCTATTTACAAAAAGGGCGATAAAAAGAATGTGGAAACTACAGAACAATCGCTTTAATATCACATGCAAGTAAGATACTTCTTATAACATTGCAGAAAATACTTGAGACCTTTCTCATCCCTGAACTATCAATATAACAAGCCGGGTTTCGAAGAGGTAGAGGAACTAGAGACCACATTGTTAACTTGAGATGGATGATGGAAAAAGCTAATTATTATAAAAAAAACTCTTCATGTGCTTCATTGACTACAAAAAAGCATTCGACTGTGTAGATCATCAAAAACTATGGTGCATTCTCAAAGACATGGGAGTACCCGAGCATTTGATAGTAGTGCTGAGAAATATATACACAAATCAAGAATCGATTGTAAGGACAGAGTATGGTGAAACAAGCAACATCACGATTGGTAAATGAGTACGGCAAGGATGCATCATATCCCCATTACTATTCATTATCTATGCAGAAAGAATAATGCGAGATTTCCTGGAAAAGTGGGATAAAGCCATTAGTATAGGTGGAAGGAAAGTTACAAACCTTAGATATGCTGACGAAACTACATCGATAGCAGTAACAAAAGATGATCTCACAGAGATAATTATAAAAGTAAAAAGAGCAAGCGAATTCGCTTAAGAAGCTATTAAGAAGCCGATTATATTTAAATGTCAAGAAAACAAAGGTGATGACTACATGTAAATTGGACTATATAATATAAGATGATAACAATATCGAAATCGTTGATAAATTTATCTTCCTGGGAGTTATAATTACAAATGATGGAGTTACCGATAAGGATCTACGAAGAAGGCTGGCAATAGGAAAATGTGACATGGGAAGTCTGATACGTATATTCAAAGACAGAGGCATTAGACTAACAACAAAAATAATGATTGTTCAAAAAGTGGTATTTCCAATCATCCTTTATGTAGCAGAAACCTGGAATATCAAAAAGGCATATAGGAAAACAAGTGATGCTTTTGAACTATGGTGTTGGAGGTAATTTATCGGAGTTACCTACTTAGATAGGAAAAGAAATACTGAGATAATTGACATAATACAACCTAAACGAACGCACGAATCAGAATTGTCAAGGCTATATTTTGTGGACACCTTGTTAGATCAGATATGAGTGAATTGCAAATGATGCTGGGGAGAATGGAAGGTCGGTGAGAAAGAGGCAGACCACATTGCACTTGGCTAGACAATATAAAAAAATATCTCTCTAAAGATATTATGAATCTCCGACTAGATGGGATGGAGAATAGCTACCGTGGACGTCGCCAGGGGTCAGTTTCGACTCGACCGTACAAGGTAACAAGGTATATTTAGTATCGTATACAAATTTATTAATTTGTATTATTGTTTGATTTTTTGCTTCGGTTATATATATATATTTAATTATTTACGTTTTTTCTGATTGAAGGTCCAACTCTTTACTGATGTATATGTATCGATAACCAAAGCATATGTTCGTTAATTCTATAATATTACGGTTTTCTATAATATTATATACCAATACAATCCTTTTGGACTAATATACCAAAAAAATTAGCCGATAAAGGCCATTCGAGCATGCCGTATACGGCATATATGTACATGTTGTTAGTATATATATACAGCATATATAATTGGATCTATTTGATTCACTATATAGGTTCACCTATAGTGTAATTAACACTATAGTGTAATTTAGTGTTGATCTATTTGGTATATTTGATTCACATATATGTAATTTAATGTTGTTATAGGTATTATATATTAAAGTTATGTCATTATCATATTTATTTTGTGTTTGTTCTTTTGTTCATATATTTTTTTTGTGAACTCCTTTCTCGAAAACATATTGCTATTAACAGTGTTGGGCGTCGTTCCCGTTCCTGGAACAAATAGGATCGAGAACGGGAATGCAGAAAGGAACGGATACCGAATAATGAACGGGAACGAGGAACGGGAACGCTTAGACATAAATATAGGAACTAGTTCTAGTGGAACGCATTCCTTTACCTACGGAGATTTATATAGTATTAATTCAAGATATTTTTTATATTTATTTTATAATATACTAAATATAAATAAATAATTACAACGATTAGCATTACAATTATAATAAAATTTGTAATATAATAAATAAATATACAATAATAATAATAAATACATTTAACATTTAATGCATATTACCACGTAATACTACCATATACTCGAATGTTTTATCGCCAATTCTATTTCTTTTTGCACTATTAATATGTGTTGCTAGCGAAATCATTCGTTCGACAGGTGCTGAAGATGGCAATATACAATTATATTTTATAAATATTTGCTTTATTATTTTATAATTATTAAGCACACATAATTCCCTTGCAGTACTATTCAAATAACTAATTATTTCAACTTCGTGACTAGTTGTAGAAATGCATTGTTTTCTAATATATAGGTCATTATCATCACTTTCATCTTGAATAATAACATCATAATTTACGGTTAATTTTATTTCATCCTTTAGCATTTCAATTAACCGTAGACGATGATGTTTTAGTTGTTAGAAAATTAAATTTAAATGTAGGGTTAGATATAGTAGCTAATATGGCGTGCTTCTTTATAATTCTAGATTTAAATATGTAGCAAACCTAGTTTGCAAACTATTTAATAATGCTTTAACAAGTGCATCGCAATACTTTAGTTTATTTATGTTAGTAATTTTTGATTTAATTCCGAATAACGTCGGTATTAAATTTCCATAAAAGGCATCAATATCGCCTTGTAAACTATCTAGTGCAATAGCGATATGTTTAGTAACTTTAATATATTCATAAATGAATTCAAAATCTGACTTTGTAAATTCGGGTAAATCTAACTCATACATTAATTTATTTAATTTGTCTCTATCTATTTTATATAATTTTACCAGACTATCATAAAAACTATTCCATCTAGTTATACACGGCAAGGTCAATTGACAATTAATAATGGATTTTATCATTTCTGCGCTTTTAGGACGACCGGCTTTATTCCATAGACTAGATAATTTAGCTTTAGTAGAATAATACATTATTTTATATGTTGAATTAGATACCGGATAATCCGGTAATATAGTGTAGGTACCTACTTACAGTTAGACTTATTCCGCAAAATATTCACTGTTTAGTAGGTACTGTACACTGTATACTCTATAGACTATACAGTATAGTGTACATTGTGAAGTATAAATTGTATACTGTATTTTATGAATAATAAAAAACTTAAACTGGAACGTTACATATAAAAAGAACGGGAACGGGAACGGGAACGGATAATATAAAAGGAACGGGAACGGGAACGGATAAATTAAAAGGAACGGGAACGGATAAATTAAAAGGAACGGGAACGGGAACGGATAAAATTAATAGAACGGGACCGGGAACGGGAACGGATATAATTAATAGAACGGGAACCGGAACGAATAGCGCTAAAAAAGGAACTTTGCCCAACACTGGCTATTAACTGGTTCCTTTTTTACTTATTATATAACTATATTTTATTGTATATATAATTCATGTGTATTAATTATTTATTTATATATATATATAGGTATTTATAATTTTACCTACATATATTTACATTGAATATTTATAGATATGTTATTTATTAAGATAATATCTCTATTGATGTTATAAAATGTAGAGACCATTATTTTTTCCCGGGGTCCATAGTATGATCAAAGCCCGCCCTAATTAACTAATTACACCTTCAGGTATATGTATTACCACAGCTGTCCGCCTCGAGAACGATCACCACCGATGACGACGATTAAGACCGCGGTGCCGACGTAAACCGCCCGCCTAGAAATACGCGTGAGTACGACTCACAGTTGCGACCAGATAAATCGAGCCGATCGCGCGCCCTCTCGACACGTTTCTCACAAATGCTAATTCTTAACGCACCTTATCTCGAGAAACATACGAAGAAATTATGAAAATAGAGTTCCGTGACAAAGTTTAACGATATAATAATGTCAGTATAACAATTCATACAGGGAACAATTACTTTATTAACATTGTGGTTACTACCTACTTGTATATTGATACACTAATTATAATAATATATTATTATTTAATTAACCTATTTAATATATAGTGATTAGTTTTTTTAATATGAATACATTTATTCCAATAATCCAAAACTATTATAGTTAATACATCAATATTTTAAATATAGTACCATTATACATTTATACATATACATACAAACAATATTATAAATACTTTAAATTAAAGATATTTTTTAATTAGAATTTCTTAAATATGTATAGCTTTTATATAGGTGTTTTATAATTATAACTAAAGTCCACTATTGTTTATATAATATATATATATATATAATTATTAAATAAGAGTATTTCATATAAATAATATTTATTTATAATTATCAAATTTATAATTTAAATAAAATTAGGATTAATTCTTATTATATATATAGAGTAAAATTAAAGTGTTAAATATTAAATAACCTCGCGAGTATAAATAAATACGGTTATTTAATGATAACATAAAATATATAATGATAAAAGATAATAACAAGTATAATAAAATATGACAAATATAATAAAACATTAACAATTTATTTCATTTATTTCAAGAAAATAACCACACTGATTATAACATAATTTATATAATTATCATTAATTAAATATATTTACAAAAATGTGTATAATTACTTTAATTGGGTTACTATAATTTTATTTATACTTGAATAGATATATATATATATATATATATATATATATATATATATATATTAGTTTATTTATACTTGAATATATATCTATACGTTTTTATACTTGAATAGATATTAATAATTGTATTTATACTTGAATAGATATCTATAATTGTATTTATACTTGAATAGATATATATAATTGTATTTATACTTGAATAGATATTTATAATCGTATTTATACTTGAATAGATATTTATAATTGTATTTATACTTGAATAGATATTTATAATTGTATTTATACTTGAATAGATATCTATAAGTGTATTTATACTTGAATATATATTTATAATTGTATTTATACTTGAATAGATATCTATAAGTGTATTTATACTTGAATAGATAACTATAATTGTATGTATACTTGAATAAATATATATATACTTGTATTTATACTTGAATAGATATCTATAAGTTTATTTATACTTGCATATATATGTATAATTGTATTTATACTTTAATAGATATCTATAATTGTATTTATACTTGAATAGATATCTATAATTGTATTTATACTTGAATAGATATCTATAATTGTATTTATACTTGAATAGATATCTATGAGTTTATTTATAATTGTATTTATACTTGAATAGATATCTATAATTGTATTTATACTTGAATAAATATCTATAATTGTATTTATACTTGAATAGATATCTATAAGTTTATTTATAATTGTATTTATACTTGAATAGATATCTATAAGTGTATTTATACTTGAATAGATATCTATAATTGTATGTATACTTGAATAAATATCGATAATTGTATTTATACTTGAATAGATATCTATAAGTTCATTTATAATTGTATTTATACTTGAATAGAAATTTATAATTGAATAGATATTTATATATAATAAGTATTATTAAATATATCTATAATTGTATATATACTTGAATAGATATCTATAATTGTATTTATACTTGAATAAATATCTATAATTGTATTTATACTTGAATAGATATCTATAAGTTTATTTATAATTGTATTTATACTTGAATAGATATTTATAATTGTATTTATACTTGAATAGATATCTATAATTGTATGTATACTTGAATAAATATTTATAATTGTATTTATACTTGAATAGATATCTATAATTGTATTTATACTTGAATAGATATCTATAAGTGTATTTATACTTGAATAGATATCTATAATTGTATGTATACTTGAATATATATTTATAATTGTATGTATACTTGAATAGATATTTATAATTGTATTTATACTTGAATAGATATTTATAATTGTATTTATACTTGAATATATATCTATAAGTGTATTTATACTTGAATAGATATTTATAATTGTATTTATACTTGAATAGATATTTATAATTGTATTTATACTTGAATATATATTTATAATTGTATTTATACTTGAATAGATATCTATAAGTGTATGTATACTTGAATAGATAACTATAATTGTATGTATACTTGAATAAATATCTATAATTGTATTTATACTTGAATAGATATCTATAAGTTTATTTATAATTGTATTTATACTTGAATAGATATCTATAATTGTATTTATACTTGAATAGATATCTATAAGTTTATTTATAATTGTATTTATACTTGAATAGATATCAATATGTTTATTTATACTGTAATTTTTGAAATTGCCATATATTCGAAATATAAAATAAAATTAAATTAAATTGTATAACTATGTATATGTGATTATGGAAATCTATCATTGCATTATTGATTACTATACCTTATAAGAATGTGGGTTAATATTGAAAATCACAACTCCATATGTTCACCCCCATCGAGATGTTGTCGTTGGGCCCTACTTTCCAGATGATGTTCTCGACTTTTGGAAACAGGTTATCGTAATCTTCATGACCCGATATGTTATTGATATCAAAGTCATCGTTTTCAAGGTCATAGGTGTGGATCTCGGATATAGGGTGGTCGGTACAGTAGTCACTAGTAGTTACCTCGGTTACAGGGTAGTCAGTGTCGATGTAACTGAGGAGATAACCTGGTGTTGGGGGGATAATTCCGCGCTTGTTAGAAATAACACTTGTAGTAGTGTGGATAGAGCGGAAGTCGCAGGCAAGGAATTCGGCTGTTGGAGGATTAGTGCCGATACTGTTGTCTGTACTTGATCTACGAGATACGGGGATACTCGTTATCGGTGGTGGTGTTGGTGGCGAAACTGTCACACCGGTGTGGTCATCGCCTCGGTCAGTTTGCCTACTATGTATTACGTCATAGTAGTGGTCCGCAGTATCTGTTTCATCATCACTGCTAAAGTCCGAGAGCCCGTAATATGTTAACTCCCTGCTCTCGAACGATAGGTCGGCGCCGACTTCTGCGGACTCCTCGCCGTGCACGTACATAACATACTTGGTGACGTCATCATAGTCAGTGACGCCCGGTATCGCTACCTGGCGGAGTTCCCGCGTACTATTTGTATCTATACTATAGTAATCGGTGTAGTCCGATGTGTGTTCGTAGCGTACGAATGATGAGTCACTCGTTGATCTGTTTGGTAACTGCAGTTCGTCGCTAGAACTGCAGCTGTTTATCGCCCAGTCCGTATACATATCCGGAACTCCGTGAAGGACGATGTCTGAGATGTACTGGGTTCTATCAGATTACTTCTGAAGTGTGAGTCACGTGATTTAGCTGCAGCTTCTTCTTCCTCCCTCTTCTTACTTCTGCTCTTCTTACTTCCCAAACCGAGCATACGTTTAATGGTTTTAAATATTCCCATCTGAATAGAAAGAATATATAAAGTTATCCATAGATAACAATAATAATATATTATTAATAATGACTCGAATACGTAAGCTGTCATTATTAAATTCAATGTATTATAGGTATATAATAATAGCCTATAGGCTATAGTATACCTATATACTATAGTATATAATAATAGTTTCTTAATAATATTATTCTACAATTATAAACAATTATAATAGGCAAGATATGTTATTATAGTGTACTCCAATAGTATACATACTATATATATATATATATATATATATATATTATAAAGTAAAAGTTGTAGATATATCAATTAACTATTGATTAACTATGTATCTATTAACGTATCCTACATTTAAATGCATTTAGAATTAAGTAACATAAATCGATATATATATAACAACTTTATTGAATAACTATATTTTGGTGTCTCGCTCTGTGTTAAATACATGCATAGCCCATCGATATAAAGACATTTCTATTATTATTATGTATTAAAGAAATTTCTTTATATCGATGGCATAGTCATGTCGATGTCTATTTTTTTTGGTATTATATATTTGTATCGTCTGCAAATTATATTTCATAATTTTCTATAGAAGGAATAAGTGAGATTGCCACACTCTTCATTCTGAATCTCATTGGGTTTAGTTTATTTGGAGCTATTCTAATTATTCTAATTATTATTATTAGTATGTTAACATATAATTATATTATTATTGTTCAATTTAATTCAACAGGTCTTTGTTTAATAAACTTTATTAGAACATTCAACTGCATTACATATATATATATATATATATATATTATGTCACATGACTTCCACTTATAATCAGGCTTCCCCTAAAGTACCGCCTTCCGTAATGTATAAACTTCTTGCAATAAATCACCCCCTTAATAGTGTGCAACCTCAATACCACTTTCATCTGTATCCACCTCCACATATCTTGCTACCGTAGAAACCTACCTGACGATATCCATTAAACCGATAATACTTACACAGCGCCTCTCGTGCACAACATATCCCCAGTACACGTGCACTCGTACACTGTACGACGTCAACCCTCAATTCCCTTAAATAAACACCTCTAGTATACTATTCTTAAAGATGTCTTCTTACCATATATGTACCACAAGTATACTTGAATAGTTATCTAATTAAATATGTCCCACGATACTAAACATTATTTATAAATTATAAATTATAATTAATTAATGTACCCATCCTAATATAAACCTTCCATCCTAACTATAATACTAACAAACATATACTCGAACATCCCAGTATACAAGGCTTTATGCAGTTTAACTATAGTTAAACTGCAGTTAATCTCAGTGTTTTGTATAATCATACGTGTATACTTGTCCCATAAATTTATTTATATATTTAGCGATAGTAACATATTATATAGTTATAACACAAATGTAGATATAATGTATAGCGTATAATCTAATATTATATAATATGTGTATGTATGATATATATATATATATATATATATATATATATATATATATATATATATATATATATATATATATATATATTGTATACAGTATAAATAATAATTGTGTATTATATTATATGTAAGTAAATCTATATAAATAAACCTAGCTATGTAAATATGTTAACTGACCTTGAAAGGTTAACGGCTGTGAAGTATTGCTATTCAAACGATTCGATTGTTCAATTATATCATGTATACGTTAATATGTATGTATGTTGTATGATAATAATATGTATGATGTACAATATAATGTATAATTCTTATTCGGCTTTCGCCGAGGACACTCCACAGAAACAGCACTACTAAACGTAATTGATGTAATCACTTCTACCCTTAATACTAAAAACTGCTGTCAACTAGTAATGCTGGACATATCCAGTGCTTTCGATACGCTTGATCACAAAATTCTACTGTCCCGTCTACACCTGCTTGGAGTTAGAGACCTTGCCCTCTCATGGTTTACTTCATATCTATTTGACCGTAGTAGCAGTGTAAAAATATATAATTCTTTTTCTTCCCCTTCTCCTATGAAATATGGTGTTCCCCAGGGATCAGTACTCTGTCCTTCACTTTTCTCAATTTATTTATACCCATTACCATCCATAATATCTAAATATCCAAATATATATTACCATCTTTATGCAGATGACATACAACTATATATGTTTCTTCCAACTAATTCATCACCAGGTCTCAATAATCAACTCTCTAATTGTGCTAATGACATTAAAGAATGGCTTATTTCTAATAATCTTCTCCTTAATACTTCCAAAACTACATTGTTGAATCTTTCTCCATCACCAACTTACTTCCCTCCTTTTCTTATTGATAATATTGTAATATCTCCTTCTCCTACTGCATCTAACTTAGGTGTACTTTTTGATTCTACACTTTCCTTCATTCCTCATATTACTGCCATCACTAAATCTGCAAATTATCATCTATTTAGAATTAGAAAAATACGAAAATCAATTACTGTATCTCTTACTAAAACTCTAGTTAATTCCCTTGTACTCTCACGCATAGATTACTGTTCCTCGATCCTTATAAATATTCCATTATCATCTATCTCTCCCTTAAATCGAGTTATTCGTTCATCAATCCGTACAACATATAACCTACGTATTCGAGATCATTCCTCTACTTCCTCATACCAACACATATCTCCATGGTTCACATTTAACAAACGCTCTGCTTATCGCATATTATCTATTGTTCATTCCTCAATATACTCTTCAAATTGCCCTTCATATATTTCTGCTTCTCTAGTACAAAGAGCTCCCCTTTCATCACTTAGAAACCATGCATCTCACCTTCTATCTACCCCTATTCTACGTCCCTCAAAAATGAATACTCGGGCACTGAGTTATATTGGTCCTAAGCTATGGAATTCACTCCCGCCCTATATTAGATCCATAAAATCGCATAAAACATTCATGAAATATATACAACAATTGATCTCAGGTGGTAACCTGAATTATTAATATTATTTGTCATTATTATTTTATTAATTAATTTCCGTACGGATTATTCTATTTTATTGTATTATTATTATTGGTATTTATTGTTTACCTACTTTTATTATTTGTATTCTATTATATACACCTTTGAGAAATCATTTATGATTTATTTAAGTGTCTAAATAAACATTCAATCAATCAATCAATCAATCAATAATTTAATATATTAAATATATATATATATATATATTCAATTGTACGAAATAATAATAATAACAAGTTTGCTATTATTAATAAATAATTGTAAACAATAAATTATTTTAAATTTTAAATTTCATAATTATAAACAATACATTTAATTTTCAAATATTTAATTTATAAATTATAATATATTTAGTATACAATTTATTATATACATATAATAATTAAATGTATTATAGATATGTAATGCAATTTAAGTATTTCTTAGCAATATATTATAATATATATTATTATAAAAATCAACAATTTTTCTAAGGAAAGATATAATACTCATGTGAAATCGTGTAATTCTATTGTTTATACAAAACCAACAGCGCCACCTATTTGGGGTAACTTTTCGGAACTATGTGTTGTTTACAATATAAATTCGTATCAAACTATGCACTTTTAAAATGAAAAATAATATGCTTTAAATTATTATTTTTATTATGAAATCAGAGTGTTCATTACTAATATATAACAAATCAATAGGTTATTTTGATTTTAAATACTTTATATAAATATCTATGTGGCGATTAAAAGCTAATTTATATTGCATGTAATTTAATAGAGCAATGAAAACAATAGAGTATGAAAATCGCGTCAAACCTTAATCGATTTCGATACTGCTTCCAGCAGAGGGGTGTATGAATATTAATCACGTTGTGTAAATATGAGTGTTATATCTTTTTTCCGCAAAATATTTGCCTATACTATTACTCTAGGGCATCGGCTAAATATAATTAATAGCGAAATAAGCTTTATTTTGATCTCGATTATGTTTGCTTTTCAATATGTTAGGTATTATAATGTATATAATGTATAATGTATACGTTACATGAAGGATTTCTATATGAACTATTCGATTCGAAAGAACGAAACATAATTTTTTGATAAAATAGATTACAGTATATCACTGTGTATTGGTTCATATCATATACGATATACCTAGTAGTAGTAGTTGTATTACATGGTCCATATTAGCTTATATATAATTATTCAGCGTAGATAATATCTAACATGGAGAAATACTGTATTATTTATAAGACTAAAGGAACTTTCAATAATAAGGGAATAATAATCAACATGATTCATAATATAAATCAGAATCATATTCTTTACAGAATAAGAGAACATCAATTAACTACTACCTATATCATATAAGTGAAATATGATAGTACGAACTGGTCATGGCGTGTAGATATATAGAATAGTATAACAACTTGGTTAGTTAACGAATGTACAGTGTACATTGTACAGTGTACAGTTTACAATATATATGGTTAATTGTACAGTGTACATTGTACAATATACATGGTTAATTGTAGAGTGTACATTGTACAATATAAATGGTTAATAGTACAGTGTACATTGTACAATATACATGGTTAATTGTATAGTGTACATTGTACAATATACATGGTTAATTGTACGGTGTACATTGTACAATATACATGGTTAATTGTATAGTGTACATTGTACAATATACATGGTTACTTGTACAGTGTACATTGTACAATATACATGGTTACTTGTACAGTGTACATTGTACAATATACATGGTTAATTGTACAGTGTACATTGTACAATATACATGGTTAATTGTACAGTGTACATTGTACAGTGTACATTGTACAGTGTACATTGTACAATATACATGGTTAATTGTACAGTGTACATTGTACAATATACATGGTTAATTGTACAGTGTACATTGTACAGTGTACATTGTACATTGTATACGACATATACGTATACGTGTGTACGTATTAAGTATTTACCTACGTTTAAGTATTACACTAACTAAGGATAGTTGTAATAATATATAAGATATTGGTCGGAAAATTCGTGAGGAAATGATACGGTGAAATAATATGCTTTTTAGAGAGAAAGTATTGGAAAATGTAGAACATTATAATGATTGGCATCCATAGTAAAACTACCAATAATGATATTTGAAATAAATAGGTGGTATGCACATATATTGAATGAGAAATGAGAAATTAATGGCTAAATAGACCAGATGAGCGATAGAATATTAAATATTGAAAGTAAGAGGAATAGGGTTATAATTTGAGCATTGGGAAGCTTCTGAGGTTATATTAGGATCGTTAATTAGTATACATAGAGAAGTATGGCATTACAATGTATTCACCTTGAGTAACACTAGAACATGGATTGTTATACTTGTTATTGGAAAAATAGGACATAATTGGGACATCGTGAGGGTTAAACTAAGTTTCAATTCCATTAAAGATAATTAATTATATTTTAGATATCATGAATTATAATTCATAATTATGTATTCAGAATATAATGATGAGTGTTGTTTAATCGCCACATATATTAAATACTATCATACGTAGTAGGGGAAAGTAACCGAATACGGACAGTGCCCTAATACGGAAACTCTCGGTATCTCAGAAACCATAAATCCTACAAAAAAATGTTCATGAATAAAATATTCATAATTATATAAATAATCTAAAAATGTATTTTTTATTTTTTAATTTATAAAAATATTGCTGTTATATCCAATAAACTGATTTTTTTATTACGTTTTTAAATTTATGAAAAAAAATGTCAACTTATAACCTTCTCAAGAATATACAAATGTATCGATGTAAAAATATAACACTATATTATTAAAAAATAAAGCATTCTGAAATTATGTATAAAGAAAATGTATAAAGAAATCATGTATTTTCTATAATTGTTATCAAATATTCATTAAGTTATAAGCATATATCTAGAGGTCATATAAGTACCTAATACGGACACTCTATATGTATTAATACGGATACCCTATAACCAATCATCGCGCAGCATATGAACTATTCTGATTTTCATAAAAATCGCGTGCGTTATAATATTAATACCACCAATGAATCTAAATCTACAAATATCATTATTTAGATACTTAAATTGTATTATTAATTAAAAAATAATAAAAATAAATAAATTATTAACTAATTAAATTAGAATAGATTATTCATAAACTTAATTATAAATAATGTAATTGTAATTTGTCTGATTGATTCTTTAATTCTAAATAATATATAGTTTATTAGTGTATACATGGTGTCTTTATTATAACACAGGGTGTCTGTATTCAGACATGTATATCGAAAGCGGATACCCCCGTTATCTATGGAATTAAAAGATTAAATAACATTTTAAAATCACAATAATATCTATAATCATATAATATTAATATATTATAATTTTTGAATAAAAATAATGAGTCATAAAATGTTGAGACCATTTATTGTTAAAGTGTCTGTATTATGTTACTTTCTACTAATAGGATATGTATGATATATAGTCAAACATACTGCGAAAATCCTTCGGGGAATCTTTGGTATAGTTAAGCGAAGTTCATATGTTGATGATGGTTTATTTTATTTTAATTCAAATATTTATTAAATATGTTTACTACACGATATAGGATTCTTCCACACTTGATAGAATCATAGTGAAAGCATGGACCAGTATAAAGATATGACAAGTAATCTGAATAAATAGTATATAACGTCTATAGACGTATACTAGAGATATAGTAAAGTATACAAGATACCCGGCAAACAATAATAGCAGACTTAAATAATTAGTAAATCAGTAATTTTTAATCAGATTTTTGAACATTCTGATTTAAATCTGATTAAATTCTGATAAGTTTAAACAGTGAAAATGTTTTTAATCTGCTTAAAAAGGTTTAAATTCTGATTTAAATCTGATTAAGAAATTTTAAATTCTGATTTAAATCTGATTAAAATTATGATTTAGTACTGATACATTTTTGATTTAAATTCTGATTTATTACTAATATATTTCGGATTAAAATACTGATTTATTACTGCTTTATTTTTTACTTAAATTTACTCACGTAAAAGGAGTAATAAATCAGAATTTAAATCAAAAATAAAGCAGTAGGAAACCTAATACTTTACATCTTTGTTGAGGTTCAATTTCTGGCATCGGGGCATCTAATTCTGCAGTATCGACTATTAATATAATTGATTAATAATAAATAAAACATATGAATTTAATTACTATTTGCTTTCCATATATGAATATATCGGCCTCAATTCTATATCCCGTTAAAACATTATCAGGTTTAGGAATTTTAACTTTCGTCTTTCTTATCTAAAAGAAGACAATAATACTTATGTATGAATTATATATTAGGATAGCTTATTAATAATTATAATTATATAATATAATAATAATTATATAATGGGTATAATAATAATTATACTAATAATTATAATAGTATCTTAACCATAAAATCAGCTTTGGTTTTAAATCATCCAGAAATTAGTTTCCTATAGTCCATAATCGCCGGATACATTTCATATATAGTATCTATATATTAAGAGTTTATTATAATTGTATTAGTATTAATAACTTACGTGACAAAAGCATATACGCATGTGTCATTAAAAATAACTTTTTTCTGGTGCCAACAGCCTCTCCTCTTTTGGCTCTTTTTCCAGTAAAATAGTAATCTTTTATATCTCGATACTTTAGGATCGACCTGAGAATGGCACTCGCGTCTTTACTGCGTTTCTTCTTAAAACTTTCAGTCTAAATTAAAATAGTAAACTAAATAATTGGATATAACATTTAAACTGACAAAGGTATAACAACATAATGTATATATCAAATATAAAATAATTATTTAGAACATTCCACAGCTGCATCTTTATCACGTAACTCTATGTCCTCCAAAGGAGGGATTCTAGTTAAATTAAACTTCTCTATTGAATGCATCACATATTCTGGAAATATAAAAATTATAAGTATTGTAAGAATCAAATTATATGTGTTGTTTACGTTTATGGGTGTCCATAGTTAGTATCAAATTTATATAATTTGATATAACACCCCTCATTTATATCATATGTAATGGACCATTCCAAATATTATATATATATATATATATATATATATATATATATATATATATATTGTACATAATGGACCATTCCATATCTACTGAACCATATAATGGATAAATATTGTATATTTTATCGTCGTGATATCAGCGCACATATGCCTAGTGCCTGGTATCAAGGCGAACGACGTGCATCGCACGTACAATGTACGTCGTAAATTTCTGCCGTCTCGCATTATTTAATTCTGATTTAATAATATCCATATATAAGATATATTTAAATCTGTCTTGATAAGTATTTAAATCTGTCTTATAATTTATAACTAATTTTAAAAGTATTTAAGTCTGCTATTATTGTTTTCTGAGTATGGATCAAATTAGATAAAACCTGTTACTATGACAATGTTGTGTTGGAATAGCTATTCGTTGAGTTTGAATTTGGGTCAAAGTTGGGGAATTTAAATAATGATTATGTTTAATGAACAACCTATATTTGATGAACATTTTGGTATAATGGAGTTTCTATTATATTTATATGATCAATAACAACCGAAGAGATTTTGTGTGATTAATTGTTAAAAGTCGGCATTTTAGATGTATATTGCATTTTATAAATGTTAATATATTAAGATTCGATTTGTCAATGGAATCTAGTTTATGTTAGGTATTGAACCAGGTATACCCTTTTAAGGTGATTTGTAATGATTAACTTAATGAAGTTAAAAATATATTAAAACTATACAAAAAGTAGATGAAAATAACCGAATACAGACAGTGCCCGAATACGGACACTCTCGGTATCTCAGAAACCATAAATCCTACAAAAAAATGTTCATGAATAAAATATTCATAATTATATAAATAGTCTAAAAGATTATTTTTTATTTTTTAAATATTGAAAATATTGCTGATATATCCAATAAACTGATTTTTAACGTTTTTAAATTTATGAAAAAAAATGTCTCAAGAATATACAAATGTATCGATATAAAATTATAATATTAAAAAATAAAGCATTCTAAAAATTATATATATAATTTCTATATTTGTTATCAAATATTCATTAAGTTATAAGCATATATCCAGAGGTCATATAAGTACCTAATACGGACACTCTATATGTCTTAATACGGATACCCTATAACCAATCAGCGCGCAGCGTATGAACTATTCTGATTTTCATAAAAATCGCGTGCGTTATAATATTAATACCACCAATGAATCTAAATCTACAAATATTATTATTTAGATACTTAAATTGTATTATTAATTAAAAAATAATAAAAATAAATAAATTATTAACTAATTAAATTAGAATACATTATTCATAACATTAATTATAAATAATTTAATTGTAATTTGTCTGATTGATTCATCAATAATATATAGTTTATCTAGTGGTATATAGGGTGTCCGTATTATAACACGTGGTGTCCGTATTTGGACATGGGTACCGAATACGGACACCCACGACGTGGGTCCCACGTTATCAATGGAATTAAAAGATTAAATAAAATTTTAAAATCACAATAATATCTATAATCATATAATATTAATATATTTTAATTTTTGAATAAAATAATGTGTCATAAAATGTTAAGACCATTTATTGTTAAAGTGTCCGTATTGGGTTACTTTCCCCTATGATTACAGGTTGTATGTTAATAACGTATACAATTAAATGATATATTAGTTCATTTACTTTTGATAACAAATATTTAGGTATAACTTATAATTTAAAAATGTCCGGAAATATTTCTAATATATTTCATAAGTGATTTCATAATATATTTCGTAATATATTTCATAATTCATTAATCGGTTTGATATCGTATTAATGATGGGCTACTTTTATTTAAAGTATATAAAGCTATAGCTTATAATTATGTTGCAATTGTTATCATTAATAAATCAGATACTGCTGTGCGAAACCTATAGGTAAACACAATAGAGTGTGAATCATTATACCGAATATTACAGGAACGGGTGAAATGAGGTAAATAGGTCGAATTTTGTAGATCTAGTGAATTAACTCGTGAAAAAATGATACATATGTCAAATTAGAGTATAGCAAATAATTATATCATGCATATATGCACATATATGTAGGATAGGTACGCTATCTAATATATATATATATATATATATATATATATATAAAGTGATATCGGCGAATATACACGTAATGTTGGGTGTTTAGAAAATATATAGAAAATATGATAAATTTAGAATAAATAGAAATTCGTTGCATTGAAAAACACATTTATAGATAAGAGTGGATTCTTGGTGGAAGCGGATTGAGTTTTGCGGAATGGGGATTACGATTATAAGTAAGAAGAGCCAAATGAATTTCACCGAAATTTGTATGAAAGGAAAAGATGGATAATAAATAAGCATAATATAACGTAGAAGTATTATATTATATATTAAACGTATACCATGGTCTCCTTTAGCTTCAAGGAAGCTAAAGGAGGCCATGCGTATACGTATATCAGTATAATGATTCCAAGGATCGATCCTCGATCGATATACACTTTATAATATGAGCCAAGATAAAATGAATTATTACGAACAGAGTGTGAATGGAGTAACTATAGAGATAAAGAAGACAAATAAGTCATACACGGAAACAGTTATATTGGTGTGTGTACTTTTGGATATAATGATGAAGTGGTATATATACCACATATACACCATATATACCATATATATATATATATATATATATATATATATATATATATATATATATATATATATATATATATGTATATATATACACATATTATATATTTGTAAACACAGGCTATTGTGTATTACGCATAAGGCTACACCGCTCGGATTTCCTGAATATCTAGATCAATCTATTATTATTCAGACTTATAACATATCTAGTCGGAAGTGCTACATCATGTAATTGGTGCAACGTTCAATATATTTGGCCTACTCTAAATCAGCTGTTTTGGTTATTGCTCCGAAAAGCTGGAATTCACTTCCATATGATATTCGCTGTACTACATCGCTTTCATTGTTTAAACATAAACTATATGTCAATTTTAAATAATTGTAATTATTCTATTTTGTTATCATTTTTTTTTTGTTTTTTTTTATTATCTAATGACGCCTATAATCACCATGTGTTTTTGAAATCATAATAAACTATATTTTATATTTTTTATTTTATTAATGCATATAAAGTTATGTTTATATAGTGTATAATATACACATACAGTAGAAGAAGAAGACATTTTATTTAGACATCGTTTAAACAATTAAGTTAACAATAATGTATAATTAAATAATAAGAAAGTTATAGTGTAAATAAATATGTTTTTAAATTCTTGTTGAACTTTTCTGAGTTTCTTTCAGCACGGAGTGTTGCAGGTAGTGAGTTCCATGCTATCGGTGCTTGTGACGAGAAGGCGCATGAACGGGCAGCAGTAGAATGTATTGTCGATCTAGGTCGTATACGATTAACATGACACGGCCTGAGACTTCTTGTCTGGTCGATTCTCTCTATCAATTCATATAAATATGATGGCGTTTCAAAGTGGAGTGCATTATGAGTCATAATACATATTTTATAGATGATTATTTCTTTTATGGGTAGCCAGTGTAATTCCTTCATTAATTGTGTGATGCTGATATGGTTATATATATATTTTTTCTTCTCGATGAGGTAGCTTGTGAATTATACGTACAGCATATCGTTGAAGGGAGGTAAGTTCAGCCAATGTGATAGCAGTTAGACTTATAAGCAGCACATTACAATAATCGAAAACTCCTAATACTAAACTATTCACTAACATTTTGCAAGTAAAGAAATTTAAAGATTTTCTAATTTTTTTAATTCTGTACAGTTGAAAGTTTACTGAACAAATTTGTTCTGATATAAAAGATTTCATGTCGTGGTTAGAATTCATAATTACACCCAAGTTCTTTATCGTTTGTGATTATGATAATAAACAGTTGTCAAATGAAAAAGTGAACGATGTTGAAAAGTGTTGAGAAGTGTGATTGACGTACATTACTTCAGTTTGTAAAGGGTTCAGTTGTAATGAGTTTTCATGAAACCAGATAGAGAGTTCACGTAGACAGTTCTGCAAACGGATGTGGGCAGATGAGTCATTTTCATTATCAGCATCAGTAAAAATGTGGATGTCATCGGCGTATGAATGAAATTTAATCAATGGATGGTTGGCGAAGATTTTGAAAACAGGTGAGAAGTAAATCGAAAAAAGTAGTGGTCCTGGTACTGATCCTTGTGGTACTCCGTGAGTTATATTTTGATATTCGGAAGAATAATCGCCAATACTGACACATTCTATCAGAAATTTACGATTTTAACCAATCTAAATCTTTCCCAGAAAATCCACTCTCGATTAACCAAACAGTTTATTTTTATATATTGTGTATTTATACTCTGTGTAATTCACATGGTGCGTCAATATAAGTAATATAGTATACCCTATAGGGTATATATGGAGTATACTCGTAATATATATATACTAGTAAATTACTAGTAGTGCTATACGGTATAACTAAAGGTTTCCAAACCCTTTAGTAGATAGTCGACCTAAACCCTTTATTTTGAAAAAGCCCAACTAAAGGTTACCAAACCCTTTGTTTAAACGGACATCGATTAAAGGCTTTATCCCGGGGTTTGTTAGGGGGTTTATTTCACGAAAACTAAAGGGTTTTTTTTAACAGTGTATACTAGTAAATTACTAGTAGTGCTATTATAAATAGTATACTAGAAAGAACACAATTGTGGTGTCACACCTTAAGGTATCCTTGATACTAGTTTATATTCATTACATTTAGTCTTAATTAACATTTTGTGGGGCCTTGCCCCCCCCCCCCTGGTATACATTTCTGGCTACGGGCCTGGTAGGTATAGATTATTGGCTTCTTTTAAAGTAGCTCCTATTACGTGTAACGGCAATGCAATGCCACAATACCGTGGTGTCTGCGTAGTCTATATCGGTCATTTGTTCTACGGAATATCGTCTTCTTCTTTCGGTTAAAATAAATCCGAGTTATCTGTCATTCTCCAAATATCTTTTTAGAATATAGTCGAGGCAGATTATAAAAATAAATGATGCTAGTATGTCTCCCTGTAACCCTCCGGTGGTAATCTCGAAGAAATGTACCTTTTACACGTACCTATATCCATCTGGTGAACGTGTCATTGATCGAGTGTTATTATAGAGTGTCACGATTGCGTTAACTGTTTCTTCCGATATATATATATATATTAATATTATTATTAGATGTATCTCCATTGATGGTAGTAATGGATATTAATATTATAACGCACTCGCTTTTTATGAAAATAAGAATAGTTCACACGCTACACCCTTTTTTATTATAGGGTTTCCATATAAGATGGACACTGTCCATATTAATTCATCAATAGTGTCCAATATACACTGTCCATAGTAAGTAGGAATTATAAACACCTATTATTATGACCTCTAGTTAGGTATATGAGTAGGTATATAGTATAATTAATATCTTATAAAACATATAGAAATTATGTAGGGTAATAGATTAATCTATATAATGTTTATAATCTTTAGCTATTACAAATATATCGTTATGTTTTATATTAATACATTTTTACGCTTAAGAAGGTGTACATTAATAAACAATTGTTATACATTTAAAAGGTAGTAAAACAATTAGTTTATTGGATATATATACCTAAATCAATAATAATAGTATAGCTCTATATTAAACAATTAAAAGATACAAAATACTTTTTTATACCTATTTATTAAACCCTTTATATAAATATGAATATTTTATTCATTAACATTTTTTGTAGGATACATTGTTTCTGATATACCGAGCATGTCCGTATTAGGGCACTGTCCGCATTATGATACTTTCCCTATTTCTTCATAATTTAAGTTATTTAATATAAGTAATGTATTTATCTCCGTATATGCGTGCTATTATAGGCTGTATTCTAGTTAACCAAAATGTAGTTAAACTAAATGTAGGTTAACAAGTTTATTTTAATTTTATTCTAAGTTTATTTTCATAACACAAATATTGATAATGTTGAACTTAAAAATATGTTACATTTTCTAAAATAATTAGGTTACCCTACTTGTAAGATGTTTTATATTCAATATTAAATATATTGTAAAGATTGTTTGACAATTATTATCTATATATAGATAGGTAAGTATCTATACATATTTAATAATTATAATTATTATATTTAATGTTAACAAATACGGTGTAGTCAACATTAATATATGATATTACCTGTATAGAGGAAATGCCCAATTGAATAAATTAAGTGATAGTAGTAGAAAAATAAATATTTACATAGGAAGGAAATCATATAATCGTAATAATGTCATAGCTCTTTGTCAAAGGGCTTTGATGTCATGAATACAAATTTACAATTGTATGTGTAGAAATTAATCATTTTTAATATATCCTAATAGTTATTAGTAATAAGTTATTAATAATAACATATACTATAGTATATATTATTTAAATCATATTATATAACTAAGTTTCTATAGTTATATATATTACAAATTAAATCATTGCTCTTGAACATGTTTTATATGTAAGGAGATATACCAATTGGTAGCATTTTAGAATATCATTATTAATGTTTACAGATTATTTTAAGTTATTTAAAAGTATTAATCTCTTTTTATATTAATAATTAAAGGTTAATGTAGATTAATTTATAAGAACACATTTAAAGTTTCATGATTTTTATATATCTCATAAGTAAGTTAAATAAAATGATTTTTAAATATCTTATAATTAAGATAAATAAAATTCCATTTTTGATTATGTTATTTACGCGTCACTAAACAATACATGCGCAGTTAAGACTATTTTATGCGGGTCTTTTGAGTATTTTAATTATGTAAACAATAATAATGAAATCTTAAAGTTTTTCAACATCTTATAAATAATATTAATTGTTATTGATATCGATATGATAATTATAATTATATAAGGTATGCATTACATATTCTATTCGGATTATAACCCATTAGTATATCTTGTACATATGTTTATAATGCGTTGCTACAATTAGAAGAATGCGTATCCTCAATTTCACGTATTTCAAATATAATTTACCTAGAGATTACGGTGATCATTACCTGAGGATTTTATTATATCATATAAATTAGTTATTACGCATAACATTTAAGTATATACTATATTATATATATTTGTAAACGTTATTATATTGTATTTTATACGAGATTTATAATAGTTTATTATTTTATTGATTTATTGATAATTTTACCTGCATTACAGTGTAACTCAGGTACATTAACCTTAACACAGTATAACTTAATAATATGCTAATTACATAGTAAATTATATAATAACTAATATCTGAATTCAATTAATGATCATATACAAAGTTGTATAATAATATATACAGCTTTTTTGCGAGTACAATTATTGTAACAATAGATTATTGAATAGTATATTCATATATATAATATTGATTCATTAATTTAATATAATATTGTTACAATTATATAATAGTGTATGACATATTGCATATTTTATTAATTTAATAAATTCATATATAATAAACTATTAGTGAAGTAGGTGTGCAATAATATTTGAATTCTTATATTAGATTACAGTAATACTAATTTGTATAGTAACTATAATAGTTACTATAATAGTAAGGTTTTATTAATATTTAATTAACTTAACTATTAATTTAATTAAAAATAAAAGTTTCCAAAGTAGAAATTACATGCTAAAGATATCACAAGTTACTGTAATAAATAATGAATATATGATTATCATAATAATATATAATATATATTATATTCTATAATAGAAAAATAAATATCAACTATAAATTTACCTGTAATTAATGTAAACATAAGAGAATATCAAGTGTGCGTATGTTTAATAATTTCAATAAAAGTGATACTTTCAGTAAGTGATTGTTGAGAATAAAGTATTATAGTTAATCATACATTAGATGTATAATGCATCACGTATTAAATTACATGCCCATAATATATTATCTGAGAAAACAAATCGTTTTGTTATTACCCAAACTTATAAATCGTTATGGATGTATATTAATAGAATTTTTAATATAGGTTTAACGATTAATAATTTATTTAGATTTCAGTTTTTATTAATAACAACTTATATTTAATACATTATTATAATAATGATTACACACATTAATACAAGTGAGTCTAATCTACGCAGTATGGTTTTAAACATACACATTTAGTTTAACGTTA
The DNA here is from genome assembly GCA_964019155.1 of Osedax fenrisi. Lineage (NCBI taxonomy): Eukaryota > Metazoa > Annelida > Polychaeta > Sabellida > Siboglinidae > Osedax > Osedax fenrisi. Next base: position 16,216,958 of record OZ025244.1, on the reverse strand, counting down.
ATTTATATACAATTAATATTATATAGTTTATGTATATTACTGGAAGTATTTCTAATAAACGCAAGCAAACAATAGAAATAATTATATTATATTCGGGGATATCGTATAGAGTAATATCGAAGGTTAGAATTTCAATTATTTAGTTAACCGACGATGTAATACGCTAATATTTTAATAATTTATACGATTATTAAAAGCATTAGTAACATTTTAATCTATCGGTGTGCATTATAGTAAATACTGTTACATTTTCATTGTATTTGAATTATACATTACTTTTGTGATCGAATAAACTTCGTTTATGTACGAAAACATTTATAGCAAGAATATATTGAATTCGATTCATTTATCTTATGTCAGGATTATGTTGTATCAATTATTTTGTCGTATCGATTTAACTGAAAAATCAAAATTACTACCATCTATCGAGTTATAACTATAATTTACGTAATTAATATTAGTTCATTTCTTTATTTCGATATTAAATAATTTATTTTCGTATCGTTTTTATGTTTGTTAACTACTTCGAAACTAGGATCAATGTAGCGAGGCTAATCTTTCGCATATTCTAAGTCATATACTATTTAACGAATACCAGTGATCTCGTGCGAAGTGAATTCGTGGGGAGTGATATCGTGCGCAATGATAATACACATTAATACAAATAATTATTTATAAATAGTAGAATTTACACTAGGAGCGTAATTATGAATCCGCACATATAGCAATAAGTCAACTTTATATTACGATTATTTGATCGCTTAATAAAACCGAACGATCAAAATAATTAATTAAACAAAGTACACAATAAACTCTATCGCAGTAGTATACAGATGAAGCCACACTTACAAATATTAGCGCTTGAAACACATCTGCATTTGTGAATATTCACCTATATCTAGGGGCGCTGGAACGATTTTATATGTAGGGGGGACCAACCAATAAAAATAAATTGTGTGGTAAAAGTTGAAGGGGATATAATATATCCGATATATACATAGGAGGTCCCCCTAGATTTTAAAGTGGGGGGGACATATCCCCCCGCCCCCCTCTGTTGCAGCGCCCCTACCTCTATCTAATATGTTTGATCTATAACAAGACGAGAATAATCGTCTAAAGTGCACTGACCGCCCCACCTTTGACCCACTAACGAGCGCCGTAGTAACAGAGGTCACGTATTAGCAACAGAAGTCGCGCGTATTAGCAACAGAGGTCGCGCGTATTAGCAACAGAGGTCGCGCGTATTAGCATCATTAACGAGCGCGCACGTGTCTACTTCCGCAGATGTCGGATAAACTGGTAATCGATACGTCGTCCGTGCCGATTTCACCTTCGACCTCCGTGACCTCTTCTGATGCGTCGCCTAAAACGCCCGAAGGAAACCTCACGCCGACCACCACGCATAATCTACGTTAGTCGCGCTTAACGCGGACGTCCCAGTACCCCCGCTGTATCGGCATAGCTTTATATATTAACTAATGCCCGGCGAATAGAGCTAGTAGACTTTAGGGTTGTATCTCTTAGGTTGCGGTTCTATGAGAGTAGAATTATGTTTGGAAGCTGTAGTAACCTATAATTTACATTACAAAGTTTTAATGCGCAGTTCAAATTTGTAATATAAACAGCGCCGCATGCCTCGAAAGCTAATGCCCCTTTTGTAGAACCGCCCCCTTAATGATAGTCATCTTTACGAGGTACCACTAATCGTATCATCTTCGGCGCTGTCGTCGTAATCAGTGTATTGGGTAATCACGCACATACTGATTATAAACTTACCTAGCATGTTTCATTATAAAGAGGATCAACGTAAACATCACTTCTATATAAATACTACTATTACACGCTAACTTTTAATATGTCTCCCTCTCACTCTTTCTAGCGTATTAATAAATGTCACACAATTAATAGTAGTAGTAGTAGTAGTAGTAATAGCAGTAGTAGTAGTTCTAGCATATCTCCATATCATATAAGTATTCATCATCTATCATCAATACATATATTATATCTCTATATATATATATATATATATTACACAATTTTAATAGTTAAGTTTCACGTTGTAAATTGAAAAAAATCATCCCATTAAAAGCTTTGATAGTGTATTAGTTCAATAAGCGCGCATGCCTCCTAGCGTAGTAGTTCTCTATCGTTATCTCTATCGATCGTACTCAGGTCAAAGTTCAAACGATACATCAGCTCACGACCTCCCCGCTGAACTGTTGGATGGTGGCTGGCGTAAGTTCTACAGTAAACGAGAGGGTATCTACTACTTCTACAACAAGATCACCAACGAGAGCAAGTGGGAGATGCCGGACTCTCCGGTTAGTGGGGTGGGAGTTACCACGGCAACCATGTAAGTATTTGTTTGTGTGTGTGTGTGTATAGGTGTATGTGTGTATGTGCGTTTATGTAGGTGTGTATGTGTGTGTGACACACTGTGTATGTGTGTAGGTTTGAGCATAGGTATATGTGGGTGTGTATGTGTGTGTGTGTGTTTGTGCATGTGTGTGTGTGTGTAGGTATATATAGGTATAGAGAAATATGTGTGTGAATGTAGGTACACCACATATATGTGTATGTTAAGAAAGTTATTACTATGGAGATTAACATGGTGATTATACCACATTAGTTGTAGATTAATAGTAACCATATGTATGTGTGTATATGTGAGTGTGTGTGTATTTTAACCAGACAATTAACATCTGTGTAACCATAGCAACTGCCAAGTGTAACTATTAGTACAATGATGAAGTAAACAGGCCTATAACACCTGTAATACAGTGTTCATGTGTGTAACAGTAGTAAAGGGTGAGGGTAGTGAACTCCTGAGGTGTATTGACACTGACATCAAGTGTATAGCCATTGTTTATAGCCATTGTGTATAGCTATTGTGTTTATCTATTGTGTTTAGCCATTGTGTTTAGCCATTGTGTATAGCCATTGTGTTTAGCCATTATATTTAGCCATTGTGTATAGCCATTGTTTATAGCCATTGTGTTTAGCCATTGTGAATAGCCATTGTGTTTAGCCATTGTGTATATGCCAATCAGTGTATACCTGTGTGTATATATATATATATATATATATATATATATATATATATATATATACTGTAGTATTACTATAACCTTGTACCCATGTAGAATCTTGAGAGTGCATTACCTCAAATATAAATATCATTCGGTGATTTAGAACATGTGCCATTCTGTGCGTGATTCTCCTACAGATAAAGATGGCCATTCTCTTATCTCATTATCTATCCAAGTTTGCATAGGTCTAACTCTTACATCGGCCTTCACTGTTTGCCTGTGGTATTAGTTAGGTACTATAGCAACCCACAAATGTCTAACATCCAATAGTGATAGCGGTGAAGGAATTATACAACATGCACGGTGTTGGTATTTCATTCATAGGAGTATTCGCAATTGTGTATATTTATTGCTCAGCAACAACCATAGAGAATAGGGACATTTTATGTTGAAGCAATTTAGAAGAGTTTAGAAGTGAATATTTTATTTCAATTCGCTTTATTATGGAAAAAAACCATCTTATAATAAATGTTCGTTATTATTATTATTACAAGTTCATAAACATTCAGTAATCTAACATCATCGTACAACAGCGCAGATCTTCCGACCCTCTCGGAATATCTATTCCGGCGAAACGACAGAAAAAGAATGATTCTAAACCCGTCGGAAAACAGCTTACTTTTAATTACAAGTTTACAACTAGCATATTATGTTATAATTATTATCTAAATCGGCGAAAACATATATGATTCTATTTTAATAGTTTTAAACTTTTTAAATTATATAAATATATTTAATATTACAATATATATATATAGATTGACTTAATAATATATTTGGTAATTTTCTAAAGGACATACATAATGATAGGTTTACATTAATTCACAGTAAATATGTGTGTGTATATGTGTGTGTGTATGTGTGTGTGTGTGTGTGTGTGTGTGTGTGTGTGTGTACTAATTAGTAAGCGTATGCGAACTAGCTGAGAAGCCTTAGATTTTTAATCATCTAGAATTACATATTAACTTCATATTTATATTAAAATCATATAAATAAATCCAATGACTTAATTATATAAATTGGTACACTCGTTAATATATGTATAATGGGTATATAATGCATTCTATCCACTCCATTACTCGGATGCGTATTATCCATTACTCATTTCATATCCCTTTGAATTATTAATGATATGTAAAAATATACACAATATATTGTTACCCTTCGGTGCATATACTTACCCTATATATTAATGATCGTAATGTTATATTTATGACTTCATATATATATATATATATATATATATCATATCTTTATGTTTATGATGTCATATCTGCATCATATCTTTGACATGTGACATGTGACAACAACACAAAATAAGCTATATTATTTTGAAGTCCTCTAGAAGGAAAAAGCATATAGATATAATAAACTAGAATATCGAACAGAAATCAATCAAAATTCTTCTAATATATATTATTATTATTATTATTATTACAATACTATATACGCTACGATACATCTAAGATAACGCGCGCATATTGTTATTATTATTATTATCAGATTTAGGCAATGCCAGGGTAATTATAGAAGCAGTGTTGCTTATCGAGACAATTACCCCTAATATCACGGCACATATCACAGACCGTTCTGGGATTTCTCGGTGACCACCAACGTACTGGTGCGGATACGCGAGCCCTACAACGGGTTCCCCCCGCACCCGGTCATCGAGGACAAACGTAACCAGCTGTCAGTCAAACTGCGGCGTAGCTATCAGGAGATCTGTCAGAACCGCGAAGGTAGGTGTGTCTCCCTCGCACCACACACCACCGCTACGGGTCTAGTGGTGGTGGTGCTGGTGGTGGTGGTGCTGGGTGATGTTGATTGCTTATCATATATATATATATATATATATATATATAAATGTATATATTTAGTAAATATATATATTAAATCTTATTTCCAATTATTATTAACGAGTACAACGAAATATTTGCTTATTTAACTTTGAATTTCTCTCCTCCTAATACATATACATCAACGAATAGTTGTTGCGTATATAGTATTGGCCGGTGTCATGTGACGTCTGTTAATAGGTATCGCAGAGCAGCAGATCAGCATGCACTATACGCCTATTTCACTTCGCTATCCATCTCCATCATGATGATACTTAACTACAATACAATACACCACCACCACCAACACTACTATTACCACCAACACTACTATAACTATACAATACTATATACTACATCTACTACTACTACTATATACCACTACTACTCCTTACTGCACTACACCACTACCACCTGACCTAACTACGGTACAATGCTACAACTACTACATACATCTCTCATCTCTTTCTCTCTTCTCTCACCTATTTTATTTTTTCTTTGTCATTATCTCGAACATACTCGAGATATTGTTTCTGTTATATATCGAAGTGTTAGTAAACCACGAAACACATAAACTAACGCATGCACATAGGTATAGATGCGCCCGTGGAATCTTTCAATAGATGGCTACTGGAGCGAATGGTGTTGGACAAGGGAACCGATCCACTCTTTCCTAGCAATTGCGGCGAGGGTAAACAAGGTTACCCACTCGAGAATGTAATACGTAATTATGGAATGTTACGAGTTTATAAATAATAGGGTTAGCGATGAAGAGTTTATAAGGGGTTAGAATAGAGAGTTTTAGTAAAGGTTAAGAATTAAGTTTTATTGAGAATATATCGTTATAAAGAGTTATAAAAAATTATGAATATTTTACATGAAGTTTTACGTGTAGAGAGTGTAATAAAATAAAGAGTTTATCGCGATAGTTCAATATATGCATACGTGCATGCTAGTGTATATGTTATGTCCTGTCTCTTAGGTTAATGTTTGACTACGGGGTATGCTTTAGACAGGTGCCAGACGGCCAGTTGTCACTTCCGTAACACAGTATGCATTCTTCTCTCATTGATATTAATAGGTAGCTTATAGTAGGTGCGTTGTATTTAAGTTTCGTGTATTTTTATATTTTGTTATTGATATATTCGAAAATTTTTATATTTATTAAAATTCGATAAAGATCTAATAACGTATTACTAATTTATAATGAATATATTTGTAATAGTTAGTTGTACGAGATAGATGTACTGTACATTAGTAGTGTTTTGTGGTATTAGAGCTACACATGTAGCTAATACAGTTTGCTGATACGATATGTATAATAACAAATAGATTGTGTGATAGGTATACCTGTATACAGGTTTCTCTATACAGTCATGTAAACATGTGATATATTTAGATGAGTTTATGAAATTAAATATTAGGTTTTAGTATAATATGGGTGGTTTACAATAATTACTCTATTACACTAGCAACACAACACTAACAACATTATTCGTTAACAAACAAATACAGATTTAAGTGTGACATTTTAGGAGTATATTATATCAATTTATTAATATTTTATATAATATTATTATATAAAATTGTATATAAAAAAATAAAATAAAATTTGTAATAGTATTTCAATATTAAAAATGTTAAACTAGACAAACTAATAAACATAACCTTATAAGGTAGTTAATTCTTTATTCTTTTTACATATATATATATATATATATATTTTATTGCCAGTTTAACTTAATATAATTAATAACTTAACCTTGACATCTATCCATAATAATAACATTGAATATGATACTTTAACACCTCTAATAATTTAGTTGACCTCTACCCAGTGGTGATATCGATATTTATGTATTGAAATATTCATATTACTATTCTTCTCTATAAACCTCTAGTAATATGTTCAAGTAACTTTGACATTTAAACCTACCGTCTCGCCTCGCCTAATAACTACGCTGACCTTGACCTATAGCCTTGACCATGTCGATGTACCGATAGATCTCGAACACCTTTTCTACTCATCGCCACACTCTACATGTAAATATGTTCTAATAACCTTGACCTTTCCATTACGTAATAACTTCATCGACGTTGACCTCTAGCCGCGATATCGGTGTCGATGTACCGCGAGATCTTGAACGATATCCCGACGCGCCTCTCCAAACCCAAGTACATAACGGACGCTCGGCGAGAACTTCTCAAGTACGCCGAATCCGCCAAGAAAACGATAGAAAGAAGGTAGGCGCGCGACCCCTAATAGACCTCTAATTAGGGGCGCTGGAACGGTGGGGATATGTCCCCCCCCCCACTTTAAAATCTAGGGGGACCTCCTATGTATTGGCCTCACCCCACTTTTACCACAAAATTTATTTTTATTGGTTGGTCTACATACAAAATCGTTCCACCACCTCTACCTCTACTCAATCGTGTAAACTATAAGCTGAAGGATTATTGCAATTATCCTGATAATAATTTGGAATTTTAAATTATATATTATTTAAAAAAAATGAATACATATAAATAATTCTATCATAAATCTTTCGTATTTGGAATCAATATTTAGTTACTCGTAATACACATAAAACACAATATGTGTGTAGTATTGATAAATAATAATAGTGATTAATATAAAATTTATAAAATAAATTAAATTGGAGATAATCCGATTTTCAAATGTCAGAGGTGTTAAATAATAGTTGAAAAATTCATCTTGAAATTAATTAAATTTTATGATTTTTATGATTTTTATATTTTATCCTGTTTTTATATAACAAATATTATCACCTCTACCGGTATTAGAGCTGTGATGCAATTAGAAATATGAACTGCTCTGCTATTACTGTAATAAACACAACGCCTTACAGAATTTAATTTACATATAGATATTATTTAAATTAAGATGGTATTAGTTAAGTCTATTATGAACAGTAAACAAACAAACAATCATATATATATATATATATTGACATAATAATTACTGATGCAAGCCTATAGTTAAATGTCGTCTATAGTGATTAACATTAAGGCTAATATATGCTTATCCCATCACTACTAATAAATATTCTCATATATTAAATTTATTTTTGTATCATTGTATACATATATTGTGTATATATATATATAATGCTTATTAATCATATACTAAAATTCCCAACCATCACTACTTATACATGTTCATATATATTAACTTGATTTTTCTATTATTGTATATATATTTGTATATATATAATGCTTATTTATCAAATACTAATGATAACAATTATAAGAATAATTTAATTAAATAATTATATTTATAATATTATTTTATAGTTTTTAAGAATATCTACAAAAATAATGTATATTCAATTTATAATTTAAATAGTTATATAATTGTAATGCTATATAAGTAATATAAATATAATGATTTTTTTTAAATATTCCATCCAACATTTATAATATATATATTTATCATTTATATGTATTAATTGAAAATAAATATCATTTATTGTTTTAAAAAAATATAGGATATGATCATAATAAAAATAAACCCACTATATTTATTCTTATATATATATATATATATATTTATTATATACATATATTATAAAGATTAAATGTTGATATAATTTATACAATACTCAACATATATTATTCTAACGATCAATTTGTATGCTATGCAATATGATAATATTTTGAATAAATTAAATTATATAAATTCTAAGGATAATTCCAAGTATGTTATGTCAATATGGTTATATATATATATAATGTAAATTATAATAAACATTTCTTATAAATTGTTTATTTTACTATTATAAAATAAATTTGTTATTTAAATTTACTTTTTATTTCTTATAGTTTGCAGATATATATAATTATTTCAAAGAATAATTACATAATATCTAGTACAATAAACATTTTTGTAAAATCAGATATTTTGAATTGTTATATATATATTCAATTTCACATGTAAATTATACTTAGGTACGACATAAATACTATTGTGATTTTATATTAGAGGCCAATATTTTCTAAAGAATAGATGTGTCACTTATATAAAAACTCGTAATTCGATTCTCCACTTAAATTAAGTGTTATTTTTTATCTGAACTAAAAAATACTTTAGATTTCGTATTTCACGTGTAATTTTAAAGGAAATTATAGATATAAATTCTATTTTACATTTTATAAAAAGTATATAATTCAATTTTAAAAGTTTAATTTTACATATGTAATAAATAATTATATTTCAATACATTGATTTAAAACACATTAAGAAACATAATTAGAAATATTATCTTTAGTGATATAAATAAAGTGGGTATCACAGAAACTGGAATAGCATTTGGTCAACCATTTTGCCTACCAATCGTTGTTTAGATGGTAAATTGAATTTATTTGATTTACCGTGTATTTTTTTAGGGATTTTTTATTTTATGATAAGATTAGTCTGAAAATAACACTAGGAAAACTATCAATATTATTATTTTTTAAATAAAAATCAAATTTAAATAAGTTTAAGCTAGAATTAGTTTAGAAATTAATGTATCTAATGATATATTTTTTTATTGAATATATATATATATTTATAAAGTTTAATCCTATTAATTTGAATTTGAATAAATATTGATTATATTTTGTTATATTTCATTTAATAACTTATATTATGTATACACAAAATATATAATTTGTTTAATTATTTCACATCAATTCATACAAAATAGTATTATACTTATATTAAAATAGAAATTTGATCAATTATTTTAGGAAATAAATTAATAGTTATTTCAATTATAGGCATATTATATAATACATTTATCATTTGGTGAATATTAGATATGTATATGGATAACTTATTGTGCAAAGTATAATTTAGATATTATTCCTATATATATATATTGCACTATACATTATATATCTTTAGATATTTCATTGAATTATATAGATTTTCTATATAATATAAACATTTCTTTATTTTAATTTATATTTCTATTTTATAAACAGTCAAATATTAGCATTCCCATGTCCCATTTTAGTGTATTCGAGAAATTTTATTTTTGCATAACAATTTTTATATTTCTTTTTATTCTACCTAATGATGCTTCTTAAAATATTCCAAATAAGCACATACACACACACATACACACACACATACACACACACACACCAACATAGCGAGGTGTACACATGTGTGTGTATGTGAAGTGTAACGCATGCACAGGCACCTATAGCATCAGCTAATCGTCACAACTATCTTAACAGGTAGATATCTCGATACATTCAGTGAACTTCTATATCTACCCGGGCTAACCCTAATTTATTACGACGAACCAATCCGATTATCACTACCACTATCACTACCACTATCACTATCACTATCACTATCACTATCACTATCACTATCACTATCACTATCACTATCACTATCACTACCACTATCACTACCACTATCACTATCACTATCACTATGTTAACAGGAGTGTGTCCGCTGAAAGTCGTAAGATCGTGAAGTGGAACGCTGAGGAATGCTTCACTTGGCTTCGGACGAAGAACTACAACTCATTCGAAGATAATCTGGTATGAATAGTAGAGGTATAGGTGGCGCTAGTAGTAGTGGCTAGTAGTAGTAGTAGTAGTAGTAGTAGTAGTAGTAGTAGTAGTAGTAGTAGTAGTAGTAGTAGTAGTAGTAGTAGTAGTAGTAGTAGTAGTAGTAGTAGTAGTAGTAGTAGTAGTAGTAGTAGTAGTAGTAGTAGTAGTAGTAGTAGTAGTAGTAGTAGTAGTAGTAGTAGTAGTAGTAGTAGTAGTAGTAGTAGTAGTAGTAGTAGTAGTAGTAGTAGTAGTAGTAGTAGTAGTAGTAGTAGTAGTAGTAGTAGTAGTAGTAGTAGTAGTAGTAGTAGTAGTAGTAGTAGTAGTAGTAGTAGTAGTAGTAGTAGTAGTAGTAGTAGTAGTAGTAGTAGTAGTAGTAGTAGTAGTAGTAGTAGTAGTAGTAGTAGTAGTAGTAGTAGTAGTAGTAGTAGTAGTAGTAGTAGTAGTAGTAGTAGTAGTAGTAGTAGTATTAGTAGTAGTAGTAGTAGTAGTAGTAGTAGTAGTAGTAGTAGTAGTAGTAGTAGCAGTAGCAGTAGATATCATTAAAATTATTATTGATATGAACATTTTTGAATGAATATAACTATATCATCCTCCTCCCCTCTGCTAAGGAACGACTGGCACATCTCAAGAGACAATGTCAGCCTCATCTGATAGACGCGGTGAAGACCAGCGTAGAGAACATCTGTCTCAAGGTCATGGCACAATCATCGGAATGTGCCGCTAAACTTCGAGAGGCTAACGTCACGCTGTTCAATGAGGAGAAAGTTAAACTGGGTTAGCATAGGGGAGGGAGGTGTAGGTATGTGTCTGGGTGTGTATGCGTGGGTTGTGTGTATGTTTATGTATGTGCATGTGTATGCTGATATGTGGGTGTGTGTGTGTGAGTGTGCGTGAGTGTGAGTGTGTGTGTGTGAGTGTGCGTGAGTGTGAGTGTGTGTGTGTGAGTGTGCGTGAGTGTGAGTGTGTGTGTGTGAGTGTGCGTGAGTGTGAGTGTGTGTGTGTGAGTGTGCGTGAGTGTGAGTGTGTGTGTGTGAGTGTGCGTGAGTGTGAGTGTGTGTGTGTGAGTGTGCGTGAGTGTGAGTGTGTGTGTGTGAGTGTGCGTGAGTGTGAGTGTGTGTGTGTGAGTGTGCGTGAGTGTGAGTGTGTGTGTGTGAGTGTGCGTGAGTGTGAGTGTGTGTGATAGATGAGGAGAAAGTTAAACTAGGTTTATACTAAGGTGCGCACGTGTATTTTGTGTATTTGTGTGCGTATATGTGTTTGTGTGAGTGTATGTGTGGTGTGTGAATAAGTATGTGTGCTAATAAGTGTGTGTGTGTGTGTGTGTGTGTGTGAGAGAGAGAGAGAGAGAGAGAGAGAGAGAGAGAGAGAGAGAGTGAATAATTGTATCTATGAGTATGTTAATAAGATTATGCATCACTTCAATAAGGATAAAGTTCAATTAAATGTATACATATTAGGGGTAATAATATGACCGCAATATACGTGTGTACGTCGATGTGTAATTGTGAATTAGTTATTATATGTATTGTTTACACTCAATTATTATAATTTTATAATAAATATATATATAATAGATAAATATAACATATAAATTACAATTTCTAAATATAAACGTGCATAGTTCTATATTTATATCGAGCCGAAGCCACAACGCACTCATCATTAGTATATTAGACCATGCTGACTATATGCTGACTTCATGCCTGTTCGTCGCTAATGTCTAGCCGTTCGCTATCACCACTACCCATCATAAGAGTGAGTGTATGTGTGTGTGTGCGTTGGTAACGGCGTATAATTGCCAGTGTTTGCCAGCCAAACAATGAGGACATTTACCATGACTTCTGTATAAACAATACACTTACTAGATTGTGTGTGTGTGTGTGTGTGTGTGTGTGTGTATTATATAAGCACATCTATATTTAGAAAGATTGATGATACTATTGTTTCAATGATTGTATGTATTGAGTATCGCTAATGATTGCGATATAATCGCCTACTAATACGTCCACTAATGAGAATATAATACAATCTATTAATACGTATGCAATTGTGCTTAATAAAATAATCATAATCTTCATCGTCGTGTGGGAACTTTTTACGATGGATTATATATAAACAATATTTCTACTAAGTGGGCTACTATATCTATATACTATACCTATATACTATACAGTAGTTACTTTTTTAAGGATTTGAAAGTGAGAGGGCAAATTCCAAAAATAATTATTTTGTTTTCAATTGTATATGAAAAACCAATCCAATAAAATACATCTAATGATTTATAATAAATAAATAGGATTATGATATAATTGATTATTAAATAATGTGATTTTTTTGTTGGCAACAAATTATAGTTGGGTAATTGGCCTCTAAATACCCCTTTAAAAATAAACTTATTACTCCTTACCATGGCAGCCTATATAGTATATGTGTAATAAGTCATGTTAATTAATGAACATTTGTAGTGATTATATGCATTATATGCATACATGGTTATATAGTGATTTTATGCTACATATATAGTATATATCACTTGATGACAATTTTTATATTCTGACTAATTAAAAACTAAACAATTTGAAATTGAACATTTTATATTATTTTATATTATAATATTTATTTTTATATATTTCATTTAATTTAATCATGAATGGTTTTTATATATTTCATTTAATTTATTTAAATGACATAATACCAAATATTTTGCGAAGCAAAGATATAACACTCCCTATGCATGCAACGTAATTTAGTAATATCCCCAACCGCTGCTAGCAGTAGTATCGAAATCACTGAAATAGATTTAGGTTCGGCTCTGTTTGCATACAACAATGTTTTCATTGCTCTATTAAATTACATGCAATATAAATTAACTTTTACTTACTAAATATATACTTATAGCATTTAAAACATAAATATCATATTTGTTTGTTATATATTAGTAATGAACACTTAGTTTTCATCATATAAATATTAATTTAAAACATATTATTTAACATTTTAAAAGTGTATAGTTAAATACGAATTTACATTATAAACAACACATAGTTCCTAAAAGTAACCCGCTATAGGTGGCACCAGGGTATTTTGTATACAAATTCGAATTACACGATTTCGAGTAAGTGTTATATCTTTCCTTCGGAAAATCTTTGATAATACTATCTAGGCAAAAAAATGACAAAATTACTATAATATATAACATCAATATTTTAAATTATTTATTTTTATATTGCGAAATAAAAATGTACCCAAAAAAAACCATATAATTTAAGGATATTAACATAAGTTTGATAATAGTTACTGATAATTGTATTATAATATTTGAAACATTGTTATTGTATAAATTGAACATGTGTATTTCAATATCTTAAATATATTCCATAACTATATATATATATATATATATATATATATATATATATATATATATATATATATATAATTTAACTATAGATTAACTATACATTTATATTCAGTATATATTATTTCCAAAATAAAAAATATTTAAATATTCTATAATTATTTTATATTTAACTATATATATAGTAAATATTTAAATAGACCAGTGTATACATTTTAGAAATTCATAACTATAATAATGTCATTTATCATTAATAGAGCTACTTCAATTATATAACAAAATATGATTTATGATAAAATGTCTTCTGTGTTCATCGTATTTCGATATAATCTATTTATATGTTCAGCGTTTAGAAATGATATATTAAATAATAATAATAATATTTATTAGAAGAATTATTTATTTTCTGTTTAGTTTTCTAGTTTATGAGATTAATATTATTTGTCCTCGTAAAGGGCTTCACAATAAGCTATAGCATATGCACTGTTGTCGTCGCTCGTTCAATTATATATTCGATAATGATTTATTTGTAGTATGCAGTAGATAATGGTAGAGAATGTTAATACAAAATTTAGTATATGATATATCCCGGTAGTAACTAAAGCTAGTTAGATCAAAGTACAATCCTAGGACTAGTAAGTAAGTAAGTAGTACGTATCGTAGAGTAACTAAGCGAAATACCAATCCGTCCGTAACGTTTAGTTAACCCTCTCTACTCTCGCCCTCGTTCAGTGAAACACCCCGAGAAAGTGGGCCGTAAGGTATTCTGTTACGCCGTGAAGATGGGCACTCAAAGTATACGCCCCCCGTCCGTCCGTCACACCTACGATCACAATCACTTCACGCTGCACTACAACAACGAAACTCTAGTCATCAAAACTCCGCACTTTCATAAACTGGTTCGTTGCCGTTACTATCTCCCCCGCTGCGTTCTCTCCTCTTCATTGTAATATTTTATTATTTATTATATTTTAATTGATTATTTAGAGTATTTGGTTAATTAGACGATTTTATTAATTACATTCAAATTCTATTATAATACCCTAAATAATAACATACTATTTTAAATCATTGCACCGCATAATTACTTTTTATAGGTTTTATTCATTATTATATAATAATTATTATCTTCATTTTATGCTAAAATGTTGAATTGCTATAATATTATATAGTCTTCTAGCAATATTAACGATTCAAATTAAACTTACGTTTATATATATTTAGAATTTATCTCATATAAATCTATTAATATATAGAATGATATAAATGAAATAGGTAGATTTATTAATTTCTCACTGTCACTTCTAAATCATATATAGCATACTTTACGATATCATTAGTGACCTCGTTATAATACCTCTATGTTTACCTTTCTCTACCTATCTATACCCATCTCTATCTATCTAGTTATCTCTATCTATCTAGCTCTCTCTACCTATCTCTACCTTTATCTACCTATCTCTATCTATCTTTACCTATCTCTACCTATCTCTACCTATCTCTACCTATCTCACCTTTATCTACCTATCTCTACCTATCTCTATCTATCTCTACCTATCTCTATCTATCTTTACCTATCTCTACCTATCTCTACCTATCTCTACCTATCTCTACCTTTATCTACCTATCTTTACCTATCTCTACCTATCTCTACTTATCTCTACCTTTCTCTACCTATCTCTACCTTTCTCTATCTATCTCTACTTATCTCTACCTTTCTCTACCTATCTCTACCTTTCTCTACCTATCTCTACTTATCTAGCTCTCTCTACCTATCTAGCTCTCTCTACCTATCTCTACCTATCTCTACCTATCTCTACTTATCTCTACCTTTCTCTACCTATCTCTACTTATCTCTACCTTTCTCTACCTATCTCTACCTTTCTCTATCTATCTCTACTTATCTCTACCTTTCTCTACCTATCTCTACCTTTCTCTACCTATCTCTACTTATCTAGCTCTCTCTACCTATCTAGCTCTCTCTGGCTCTCTCTACCTATCTAGCTCTCTCTACCTATCACAACATATATTTACCTATCTCTATCTATCTTTACCTATCATAACATACCTATCTCTATCTATCTCTACCTATCACTACCTTTCTCTACCTTTCTCTATTTATCTCTATATATATATATAGCTATCTATATCTACTTATCTCTGGCTCTCTCTACCAATCTCTACCTATATCTACTAATCTTTACCTATCTCTCTGTAGACCATATTTACGACACACACGCCCACTTTCACAGGAGGAGTTGTACCAATGGAACACGAGGGAGGACAGTAGATTTGAGTTCTTCCTGTCGAGGGTATGGTGCCTCATACTACGTTATAAGGTCACTATAGTAGGCGGCGGTGGTGATAGCCGATTGGCTAATACCGCTATAACTATTGTAGCGTACACAGCCATTAGCTCGCGCTGCATTATATTCATCTTATGTAGGGGCGTTGGAACGATGGTGTGTATGTAGGGGGGACTAACCAATCAAAATAGATGTTGTGGTTAAAGTGGGGGTGGGCACCAATACATAGGAGATCCCTCTAGATTTTAAAGTGGGGGGGATACATCCCCCTCATCCCCCTCGTCCCCCCCTGTTGCAGCGCCCCTAATCTTATGCGATTTAGAATTAACTATTATTATCCGTTAGTACATCTGAATCTATTAATACTTACATAATAATTGCTAGTATTTATATGATAATATACATACCGAACAATAACAATTATTGATATAATCAATTTGAATTTTCTATATTTTATTATTTACAAATTTAAACGACCCAATTTATTCAATTTAATATGTTTTATCAAAGAGTAAACCAAATTAACATTATATATGCGATCTACGTATAAATATAACTTATGAATGTGAACATAAGCTATTTATATACGCTGGTCACACGAATTCATCGCATCATATAAATAGAGTAAGTGATTACACGCAACCCGATCAAATAATTTTACTACCGAGAAATAGTAGTGGCATTAAAGAGATCGCTCTAATGTGTTAGAAAGTAGGTCGTTGTCATTGTGAAATGCTTTGATAACTACTTTATGTGTCACAGTTTCATCTCCTAATTAAACAGCACCCACACTGCGCAGTACAAGCTATCTCTCTAGAGGGGCACAGCAAACAATGGCTAACTCTATGGACTCTTCTTGTTCTATATAACCTTGATAATGGGAGTAGTAATAGGGTGATTGGGAGGCGACCGCTATACCACCCCTCCAAAATATTATTAGGGGGAGGTCACCACCAAATATCATTAAATTTTAATTATATATAAATTATATATAATATAATATATATAGTGTATAATAATGTACAAATAATCATTCCTGCGCCCATAACCTCGATATAACCTTCGTAACGTTTCCATTGACACCTCTCTCGCGATGTAGCAGACCCCGTCCCTCTCGTTCATTCACCTCATAACCCATCCCCCCCACGCCCCATTTATAGTCGTTGTTTGGCATCGGCGCCAACGAAGGGTTCGGCCTACAGGGGGCGCTACCACTGGGCGTGTTCGAGTGTCTGCGGCGTATCTTCGGCGTGACCTTCGAGTGTTTTGCGTCGCCCTTCAACTGCTACTTCAGGCAGTACGCCTCCGCGTTTAGCGACACCGACTCCTTCTTCGGCTCTAGAGGGTCAGTATTCAGAGGCAGCCTGAGTAAAGGTGGTGGTCAGAATAACAGCCGTAACAGTCTGAATGATGACCTGAATGACAATGACCTGAATGACAATGACCTGAATGACAATGACCTGAATGACAATGATCTGAATGACAATGATCTGAATGACAATGACCTGAATGACAATGACCTGAATGGCAATGACCTGAATGACAATGACCTGAATGGCAATGACCTGAATGACAATGACCTGAATGACAATGACTTTTCTCGAATGTTCCTCTCGAAATAAAATTAATTTGAATTAAACTTAAATCTAGCATACATTATTTCAACGCCGTTCATCTAGAGAATCTATATTCTCTACCCGAGACACTCAACTATTTAGCCTGGGAGAATGCACAGTAGTAAAGTAGTCGGGCTTATCTTCACTTCGTTATACTAACATATCAATAAGCACGTTAACTCGCCCTTATTCAATAGTGGGGCGCATAAACTCTTAGTTCTGATTTCCTCGACCTAGCTCTTAGAGGTATGGAAGTAAGAGCGTCGCATTTTAGGCCTATAACTAATGGGCCTAATGATAGTATAAATCTGCATGTTTATATCGCCACTTCTCGCATCAGTCTCAATGTAGTCTTAAAGTTAATGTCAGATTTAACCTCTAACCCCATTAGGTCAGGCCTACAATGAAGTAGTGAATACGCTATCCCCACTACCGTCACTCCTATAATCATTGAATATATAATAATAATAATATGTATTTATTATACCGTGAATACGAATAGAAGATACCAATTTTGACCCTTTGAGAAGTCGTAAAACATATTATAAATAACTACGAGGGGCCCAAGACAATACTAAATGAATATATAACACAAATATTATCCGTATGCAATCAGTGAACATTTAATATCTCCATAACTCTAGCGTAACTCAACACGAATATTAAACTCGCACCTCCCTTTTAATTTCCACATCACCCTTATATTCTGGCCCACCATCCACCCCGATATTAACACTACTACAACCACCACCGCCCCCTATATTCTAGACCTATCCTGGATTTCAAGCCCGTATCGGGATCATTCGAAGCAAACCCCCCATTCTGCGAAGAACTCCTAGAAGCCATGGTCGAACACTTTGAGGTAAGGCAACGTCACCTGCTGGTGATTATCTAATTCATCTAATTCACTATTTTCTATGGCGAGCATGTTAATTTATATAATACGTACAATGTTATATATCATACATATCTTATATAATACTTATATATCGCTTATTGTATGTATATTAAAACAGTAGTTCGTTGATATGATATTGTGGGTATGTTACAATACAGTATAGATACTATAATACATAAACCAGATATTGATTATAAACAATTTAGGCTTCACAGTAGCAAAATCGTAGTTTTAAAATAAACCGCCTCAGTGATATACATAGATTTATAGTTTACCTAGATTGGTAGTCGTGTGATTTTTCTTCAATAAACATGGTGCCTCGATATAGGTAACATAACGACCATCACATATAAAGTTTTATTTAATCAAATTAAATATTGCAATTATATTGCAGTATAAATATATATTATAAATAAATATTAATGTTTTAATGCATGTGATGGTCGTCCATCTTAAGATAACTAAATCGAGGCACCATGTATGTTAAAGAATTTTACATTAGCGAGATATAGAAATACCGATCCAGGTAAAATATAAATCTATGGTGATATTATATCAGGGATGGCAAAAACCCCAAAAATCAAAAATATGTTGCTGTGTTTTTGGGTTTTTAGGTTTTACTGTGGTTTTTGGTGTTTTACTGAGGTTTTTGTGTGGTTTTTGGTGTTTTTCATAAAAAATTAAAAGGTATAAAATCATTTTAACCTTTTAATTTTAAAAATGATTAATTAAAGTATAGTTTATTATACAAATTGATAAAAGTATAGTTTATTATTAATTTATTGTATAATACACAAAAATGAAGTATATTAATTTAATATATAAAAACAGTGATAAACATCATAAAAATACCTTATTTTTTATATAATTTTTTAATATTTTCTATTGTATTATTTTTTATATAATTTTATTCTATAGAATTGTAATAAAATATTTTTTTATTGAATCAATTTCTATGAAATTGTATTTTTTATTGAATTTTAATTATTTTCTATTAAATTAAAAAGTCATGACAAATATTATATTTATTCTATAGAATTTGATTTTTAATAGTAATACAAGGGAGTATTTATTATATTCATATTTTAATATTATATAAATTTTTTAACATTATTTATATATTTTCTTAAAATCTAGAATTAGTTACATAATGTAATATATATTATCTATTAGAATTAAAATTATTAAATGTATAATTTATTAATATAAAAAATCGAAAAACCACAAAAACCACAACAAATATCAATAGGTTAAAATTAAACTCAAAAACCCAAAAACCCAATCTCGGCCAACCCTGTTGATATATGACATAGTGAATATCACTTTAATATAACTATAAATAACTCATATTTGATATAAATTAATAAATATTATACAATTATTTAATTTTTACGAAATGATACTGAATAGATAATGAAAAAATAAATACATATTGAATTTAAGAATTTATTTATTTAATTATTATTTTAATTAAGTTTATAAAATGTTCTAACATATATTTAAATATTCTAAATTTAAACATAATAGTTATTAGTTATTTAATACCTTTACAAAATAGATCTATATTACTAATTATTAATAAAATAACTTACAACTTCAATTTATTATAATAATTTATTAATATAATATTATTTAATAATAAATGTTTAAAATATACTTTTATAACATTTTATATATTATATTAATTTATACAAAATATACAATGGTAATATTTTTTTTAAATAATATTTTAACACATGTATTATAGCTCAAAGATTAAAATGTTATTACATTGAAAAGATATTAATAAAATCTGCATAATTAAACATTCATGTATTTATGTGATATAGATGTACTGGTCTAATATTCCTAGAATTAATACTTTTTTTTCACATTTAATAGAAAATCTGCAATAATCTGCAAGGCCATTAATATTTATCTATTCTACAAATGTCAACTACATGTGCTATTAATAAATTGTCAATTCATTTATAATGGTAATTATTGTACATTAATTTTAATGTTATTTATAAGCAAAACTATATATAATGAATATATGCTAGTATACTAGTATGTGTATTATACACAGTGTATATATATATTCATGTTATATATATATATATATATATATATATATATATATATCTATTAGTGTATATATGTGTATGTATAGTTCTTGTTTTTCTCTTGTGTTTATCAAGAATTTAATAAATGATAAATCAAAACACAAGAAAAAAAATGTTACTATTTGTTTTGTATTGTCCGGGGCTCCTCACAGTTATTTATAACATGTACAAGTCTATGAATTCTTGAGGGGTCCATTTGTATCCTCTATTATTATATGTGTGATTCAATAAATAAATATTATTATATGTTATAGATGTAAAATGTAATGAAATTAATATTTAATTTGAATTTTAATCAAAACAAAATTGCATATATTCTATTTTTATAGTTAATATTCAATGTTTTGTACTTAATATTGCGTAATACTTTGCTAATGAATTATTGTTTATGTTAATCATTATTAATCATGATTACAAATATTTCCGTACATTCTTTCCGAAAATACTGGTAGCGAGATACGTATCCGGGGTACCCCTTAAGGGGATACGATAGGACGCACGCAATTCCGCCGTTTACATGTAATTAGATAGGATGTTTGTATAATATTCAAACAAGTGTTTTGAATTGAATATATTACCGATTTTAATAATTTTTACATATTTATATTAATTAGAATAATATCTCTGTTTCAATCACAGAATATTTTGAATATGATATATATTCGTCGAGTAATTCATGGTTGAACGTCATTACCGATTTTTTCCGGTATTTTAGTGTACAAAATTTACAAAATGTACCATATAAAATTTAATAATAAATATTTTTTAAATATTATGTGATTAAATGTTAGATATATATATTATCTATAATATGTAGTAAAAATTATGAGTGTAGCTAAAAAACGATCCCTAAACATTGACTTATATAACAGTAATTGGCGAAAATATTTATACTGAGAAAAACACATTCAAAGATTACCAATAATATTTCTTAATTTTGTATGAAAATAGAATTTATTGTATTGGATATATACTTATATAATACATTCATATGATATTTTAGATGTATATATATATTCAGCATATATATATATATATATATAGTATATACATATATATATATATATATAGTATATACATATAATTAATACATTACATTACATATAATTAATATTTTATATATTTATTTTTTACATACCTTCATAAAAGACAACTTTTAACATGTTTATATGAATCTTTCAGCCATAAAAATTCATATTTAAATAAATAATATATTATTTATAAGTATTAGCACAAAATAAATTTTATAAAAAAAATCAAAAAACGAAAATTACAAACTACCGTATCCCCTTAAGTGACAGAGTTACTCTGGCAGAGTAGCTCTAATTATCTTTGTTATATATAAAGAATAAAAGTGAATGATATTTTCATAAATAATTAGTAATTGTATTATATAATTATAATTGTAAACATATACATTCTGGTGGATATACATGCACTCGTAGCTAAATCAGCTATTATGTGGTAATCACCGGCTCTTATTGAACTGTGTGCGTTACAACTCGGGTATTGAATTACCAGTGGAAATATACACTACATGCGCGATATCTATCTATGTATCTATATTGTATACGATACGGAAACGTCCGCGATGCATTACAATATTGATCTATATCCATTTGGAATACTGAAACAGACGCGATCTAATGCGATTTGGTGTGATTATATGAAACATCTTAATAGATTACTAAGTCGTATATAGACTAGCTTGCAATGATCCAATGAATCTGTCACTTATGAAATACCTATTGTGAGCGATAGTTATTAAGGGCCGGCGTAACCTTCGTTTTTATTTTGAGGGAAAATTTTTTTATATTGAAATATTAAAATGTAATTCATTATCTTTAAAATGATGTATAATTTATCATATAAAAGTATACATAAATACTTCAAATACGAAGTTTAATCATACACCTATTCAAAATGATGGGATTTAATAATTAGAAAACTTGCATGTTTTCTAGTGTTTCTAAAGTTTTACTTGCATGTAAAACTTTAGATGCCAATATCTCTGGTATTTTTTTTGTTGATTTTTGTTTTTTTAAATGTCTATATATTTTGAACTCTTATATGAATCTTTATAACATTTTCTGAGTATATACCTAATATATGGTTATTATTATATGGGTATGTAAGCTAACCTAAATATAATCTATTAATATAATTATTTGAAAAATAATAAAAAAAATTGGTAATACATTTATTTTAAAATAATTTTAATATTATAATTAACTTTTCTTTAACTAATAATACATTTATTTTGTTATGCTCTACCTATATAACTAGAGATGAATATTATCAAGATAAATAAAAAAAAATTAGAAAAAAATACTAATAAATAGAAAAGATATAGCCTGTTAAAAAATATCTATTTTCCCCTATCTTTTACATGTAAACGCCGGCAGGGTTACGCCGGCCCTTAACGATAGATTCAGTAAATATATAAATACTAAATCGCTAAACCTAGCGATAGTGTATAGTAAACACAATTATTGAATAGAATACCCCGGAAAATACATCTATATAATTCAGATAATTATTTATATTTATTCAAGTATAAATTTTATACATATATAGATCATTTATAATGACATGTGAACAATTAACTGGTGTAGCGATACCATACTCACCTAGAATATCTCCTATGTATCTCTCACTCTCGTCTGTCTGCTATACCATGTATAAGAAGTGTATAAACCATTGGTTTACAGGTATACAGGTTTACTCTCAATATATCTACAATAAATTTAGAACCGATATTTTTCTGTGTTATTAATATTAATAACATCCTCTTAAATCAGTTGCTTCATAGTATAACTCCTGTGTGCACAATGCTTGTATTGTTGATAGTAGTCTGTGTAGAAGATGCGACACTAATATACATTACTAATCGCTATATATAGATATGAGTCAGGCCTGTATAATTCAATGCCGTTCGATAGTTACGCTATTTCGTTTATTATTTTCGTTTCGCGTTTTATAATTCAATTTCAACTTTTTATTTATTTCAATAGTTTCAAAGTTTTTGATTATTTTTCGTTTATTTTTACGTTAAAAGTTTTAATTTTATAATTTTGCTTTCTTTGTTTATTTCAATAACATATGTTATCGTTGGCAAATATTTATACTTTATACTTTCGATAATATATTTCGACTATATATTTTATTAAATAAGTTATCAATCAACAGTAAGTCAATAAGCTTCAATAAGATTACATTGAAACACATCTATAGTATATCATTAACAACATCACATACATCTGTATTGACAGGCTCTTCTCAGCAACACAGAAGAACCCCTATCATTCATCATATTCATGCCTGAGTGGAGAGACCCGCCTCCTGAATCTCTGATTCGTCTAGAGGCCAGCAAGTTTGTAGCCACGCCTACTTATGTATTAGAATAGATCTCTCACAGACTTTATTCTACTAGTAGTAGTAGTAGTAGTAGTAGTAGTAGTAGTAGTAGTAGTAGTAGTAGTAGTAGTAGTAGTAGTAGTAGTAGTAGTAGTAGTAGTAGTAGTAGTAGTAGTAGTAGTAGTAGTAGTAGTAGTAGTAGTAGTAGTAGTAGTAGTAGTAGTAGTAGTAGTAGTAGTAGTAGTAGTAGTAGTAGTAGTAGTAGTAGTAGTAGTAGTAGTAGTAGTAGTAGTAGTAGTAGTAGTAGTAGTAGTAGTAGTAGTAGTAGTAGTAGTAGTAGTAGTAGTAGTAGTAGTAGTAGTAGTAGTAGTAGTAGTAGTAGTAGTAGTAGTAGTAGTAGTAGTAGTAGTAGTAGTAGTAGTAGTAGTAGTAGTAGTAGTAGTAGTAGTAGTAGTAGTAGTAGTAGTAGTAGTAGTAGTAGTAGTAGTAGTAATGATCAGTGATGTTTTATCAGCCCCTCCCCCCCCCCACGTAATTAGATTCAAGAGGGGACAAATACTAATAGATGCCTACGAACACGACTACAGACACGGATGTCAGCATCTGTGTCCCGAGTTAGTACCGATACAACACTACACCAGTATATCTATAACACACACCCTCACGCTCACACAGCATGCGTACGATGGTGTATACGCACTCACGGCGTTACGTATAGAACATGTTCTATTGTTTCCTACGCAACATATAGTTTCATATAGCAAACATTTTAGGCATCACGCAAACCCCCCCTTATAACGTAAGCATCATGCTATTATATCTCATCAACTTCTTACGAAGATAAATACGGCGATATTTATCTTCGGTTGTAGTTCATTATATTTATACTTTACTATGCGTGTGAAGATTTGTAATTTTAATGTAGTTTGTATACTGTTAAAGTTATAATAGACTACATATATAAAACGTATGCCTAGTTTTAAAATAAATTACATTAATAACCAAAATAAATATAAAATATGATAAATATGTAACTATTACTAATTTAGAAACGATCAAATTAAATGTGGTCCAATTTGCTCATATTTAAATTCTAAAAGATATACATATCTAATAAAAATCATAAAAAGTAACAATAAAGGTATAATTAAAGTATTAAATATATAATTTATATTGCAAATAAAGACTACACATTAACTTAATTGAAATATAAACTCATACATCTTTATTTATATGTAGTGCATGTTAATAGCATCATTAATGATGTTTTAAATGGGAGATATTAACAAATGCATGTTATGCATTGTAAATGTAGCAATATACTTCCCTTTATTACCTCCTATTCATACTGATCTATTTATCTGCTTGAAACCTATACCCCTAGGAGAGATATAGGTTTAAGAGACCTCTTGTCAAGGGGCCCTTGATATACATGTTTCTAAAGGTGTGGATGGGTGGTTCTATTACATTGAGTTATAGCCATCGATATAAAGTGGATAAGTAATTGATGTGGACTTGCAATGCATATACAAAATAATGGTAATAAGATAAAGATAATTGTATAGATAAATTAACAAAATGGCATCAATGATTTTGATTATATAGGTCAAATATTAAAACTAGGATTTTCGTCTATATCTATGGATTTAAAGTATATGTCAATAGAATGATATCTTTAATTAAAATATATTTAAATACCAAAATTATGAGGAATTTTTATGTTATATTTTATATACATAACTTTTATTTTTAGTATATTTAGTACATTAAAATTGATCATAATTATCAATATATATATATATATATATATATAAGTAATAATTTTAAATCTAGTAGGTTTAGACTGCAGCATCTCTCGCAAAGTGAATTACACTTCATCAAATTGATTATCCACTTTCTTTACATCAATGGTTTTAGCACTATGTAAGTGTAGAGGTTTAATATATGTGTTTATTGGAAGATTATGTATATTATTACAAGCTCTTCTATAATATGACGCTATTGGTCTATTTTGAAATCATGTTCATTTACCTATTCATAGAATTATGAAATATTAATTCTATTTATAAGTATTATTTTTTTTAATTACTATAATATAAATTGTTTGTAGAATAATCGTATATTTAATATATTGTGTTTTATTTTTAATTATAATTTTTATCAAATTTCATTTATTATATATTATATAAACTGTTTATTATATATATATATATTCATATCGTATAAAGCCTAATATAATTTATAAAGGATATTCATTTTAATAATGTTATATATCTTACATATCTTATACATGTTATACATTTTATAAACTACGAATAAGGATAGGACATCTGACAACTAACACATATTTTATGAACATTTTTTATATACTTGTTATTGTTTTTATAATATTATATAATATTCAAATCCAATATACTAATACAAAATTTAATAATTAATTTTAATTTAACTAATAAACCAATGCAAAAATCAATTATTTCAAATGATTATATTAAAATCACAATAGTGTAATACAAAATATATTATATATCGATATAAATAAAATTTTCAAATCGAATTATAAATAAATTTTATTTTTAATAACTTATTTATTAATAAAATTAATATTTTTATTTTACTAAATAATATCTGAAATTTTGAAATATAATTAAATATAACTGAAAAGTATCTATTTCAGAGTACCGACTTAATATTACAGATGTTCTGTCCTTAATACTAATATATTCCTATCAAAATAACATTTGGTTTTAGATTAATAAATTTTAAATACACATTTTATTTTTGTTATAAATGTATTTGAATGAATAATGTAAAAATGTGAGGTTAACTTTTATATTTATTTACATCTATACTGTATATAAATAACATGTAATTTGATATGTACATATTGTGTATCATGTATTAGAAAGAAATAAAATTGCAATAATAAAGTAGACTTAAATAAATATACATAAGTTTTAATTATATATTTACTAATATAAATATTGAAACGATTATCCATCTAATTTACATTAATATAAATTATTTATTAAGAGCATCATTAATTAATAGTTTTTCATACATAATATACAGGTATTATATTTATATTAGTAACAAATAATATTATTGCGACATGTCATATCCCAAGTATTGTAACATTACTATATTGTAATTTGTACACTAATTGTCAACTAATATACATTAAAGTCAGGAAATCAATGTGAAATCATCGCACGGAACCACGGTTCTATTCCTTCAGAACGACGAGGGTTTCAATCGCTGGGGACCCACTGCAGACCGCATCAGTGAGTTGAGACTAGCTTATGTGCCGAGGAATAACGTTCTATCGGAAAGTTTGTATACAGATCAACCAACTTTTACGATTACTAATCTATGCTAATTTAATACAGCGGATAAAGAAACTAACGAAGATTCCGTTTAATATTCATGTTGTTAAATTTGATATGGTGCTAAGAGTTGTAATGCATTTTTACTAGGAACATTATGTAATATATGTAAAATATACACTTTTTTCAGTGGATTTATAATAAGTTTTATGTAAGAAATACAAATGCAGCTTTTAATGTTTTATGTATTCACTGCAAAACTAATATTATTTATTTTTTATGCATTATGTTTTAGACATTATATATATATATATAGTATTTTACAAATTGAAAACCATTGTTAATTGTTATCCTATAAGTATTATAATTATGTACATAGATATGGTGAACATGTGTATGTATGAATTAACGAATAAAACAATTTTATCATTTATTTAATGAAATTAAATATTATTTTATTAATTAAAATTCACATTAATATATTATATATGTATATTCAAAATAGTAGATTCTTACAAATTATCAAATTGATCACACTAAACTAGCATTACACAAGCACTCTTTTTTTTGGTACATAAAAATAGGGTATTAATTCAATTATCATTTAATCATATACCATTATGTATTGTTGCATTCCACCTGAACCATTGAACATTGTTAACATGATTCATTCTTCGCAGTGAGAAATCTTATACCTCCTATGATAGTACTTCTTTTTATTATCCTTCTTTATGTTAGAATGCCCAGTAGAATTATGTCTTTGTCTTGAGATAGTAGGTACCATCTTTTTCTCAGTAATCGAAGGCTATACATTATTAAAGATACATATATAACATATATATATATTATAAATAATAATTTTAACGTGAAAATAATGCTTGAAAATAAATTGTTAACCTCAACTCTGAAGTCCTCTAAGCATTTGAATTTTGAGAGTTTACATTTAAGCATTGGATCTATGTGTGAATTTCTCCTTGAGTATTTAAGATATGCCCAAAACTTCTCCAATCCGTATAATTGTCCTAAATTAAAAAAATAATAATTTAATTATGTAAAATTGTATAAATCTTAAAATATTACCATTTTCGCAATCAGCTAATGTTTGTTTTTGAAAATCTGTGTAAATTTCTTCCCTGAACCTTTTCTCTAATCCGTAACTGTAGAATCTAAATAAGCATTCTAATCCGTATCTGAAATTATCAAATTTATATTATAATAATTTTAAATGATTAATAATATCTATATATATTATATGATAACAGTTAGTTGAAAAAGTAGGATTATAAATATCTAGTATAACATGTAGTATTGAAGTATAATTATACTTTTATATTTAAGTAATAACCTGTAGCCAACACTTGCATCTTCGACAGCCAATTGTTTAAATTCACGATATAATGTCATGTTGAAATTCTGACGTAAAAAGAAAGACCAGAATCTAAACAATGTATTCATTTCCTGAGATCTTCCAAATCCATTTCTCTTGCGTTCTGATAGAATATTAGTAAGTATAAAACAATGCATACTAATTAATGGATTAATATTAAGTAAGTAAAATAACTACCTTTAAGGCACTTTGTGTGGTATTTATTGTAGCGTGTCCAAACAAAACCGCTAGTCTGTAGTAGTTCATGAGACGGATGTTGGAAAGGTTTGAAAGAGTTCTGAGAAGTGGATAGTATACCGACATCTGGACTCTCGGATAAACTGTGATCTTGTAGCCTACTGAATGAAGGTGGTTATCGTACAGTTACATTATTATGTAATAAGAGATTAATTATAGCATTACTCATTTGAAACAAGAAGACTAGATTATTAGATATCCTAAATAAAGTTGAAAAACAATTAATATACTTACAATATAGATATTATATATATATATATATATATATATATATATATATATATAATTAATGTGGTATATCAGATATGTGAATAAGTAAATAGGTATAGAATTACACAAAGTTAATAGCTAAAGTTAATACGTATATACGAATGTAATGACGCATTTAACAATAACAATTTAAAATATAAACCATCTTATTATATATAAATATATTACATTTTGTATCTTTATTAATTTACCTTGGTACTGAAGTTTCAGATTCTTCAGTACTTTCTGTGAATACCCATCCAACATGAGATTCTATTGGTGGATTTGATGAATGTTTGGTCTTGCGTTTTCTTGGTGTCTGGTTTATTATAAATAAAAATATATTAATAATTGTAAACAATAATTATATCTTATTGGTTATTATTAAAGGATATCACAGTTTAAAAACAACAAATAAATTGTTTTTATTATTAGTATATAATAATACGTTTGTATTTTACTTAATATGTTTTTTAGTGCAGGTCACAAATTATCAAATGAAAATAACCTAGAAATGATATAAATAGAAAAACTATTACAGCTATAATACTAATTTTCTTTGTTATTTATAAAGAATAAAATTGGATGATATTTTCTAAAATATAATTAGTAATTGTAGTATATAATTATAATTGTAAACATATAATTTCTATGGAAATATCATAATAAAATAATTCTATTTTTGATGTCTATATGAATATATATATATATATATTTATAATATGCTATAAATAGATGTTCATAAATATTATTAATAATAATTGTAAATATACAATTTCTATAGAAATATAATTAAAAAAACACTACTTTTGATGCCTATTAATATATCTATATATATATTATAAATATGCTTCTATTACATTATATATATATATTTATATATATATTAATATATAAAATATATAAAATATATAAATATATATATTAAAATTATAACACAAAGAAACTTGTTCAGTGAATACATTTCTGTGCTTTACTTTGAATAGACCTATATATTGCCTATCTATTTACATGTGAATGTATAAAATTGTGTGAGGTGTGTTGAAAATACCCTTTATGTATTACTTATAATATAATTTAATTTATATAAAATAAAATTATAAATAATGAACATCATATAATGAATTATCAACATAAATTTAGGATCTATAAAAGTATTTAAATTTATATTTTAAATGTAAAATGTGGGTCTTCAAATCAATAATTATTAAATACTACATTATTATGTAATAGAGAATCATACATAATACATAATCATAGTGGAATAATTTACAAATATGTCTACACGCCTATTAACAATTGATATAGTAGATAAACCTCTGGGTCTGTGGCTGTTTTATCTTTAATAACGGGGAAGAAGCGATCTCCGTTCTGTTTAGTGCCGCCAGGAGTGCGAGGGGTTCTCGGGGTGGAAGGAACTCGTAGGATCTGTCTGCCGGGAGTTTCCACCATCGAAGAAGGGGGCGCGGGTGGTGTAGACTGAGAATCATCTATTGGTTGATGATGGTAACGTATTATATACAGTCTAATATCACTCATATATGTATATTTTAATTGATATTAGTAATAATTCATTACAAACATGCTTTTGTCGGTGTGTTGATGTTCTTAAACTCATCCTCAGTCATCAGTTTAACAGTCTCCACTTGATTAAACCAATCCTGTAACATAGTAATTAATAATTAATATCTATATGCATACTAAATACACTATTGGAAAACCAAACGAACAAACAAACAAAACAACTTAATAACCTGTATATCCAATCCTATAACATGTATAGTATTTGATAATTAATCGCTATTCGTATACAAAATTTACTTAGATACAATACAAACGAAACAACTGTAATAACCTGTACATCTTGCTGAACGAGTTCTTCTTGTTCGTAATAGAAGAGACCATCGTTAATAACTTCGGCTAGCTCTGATGATATCTTAGCTCTGGCTTGATGGCGTCCGTGACCCCTGTCGCCACCTGGGTGACGTTTCATCGAAGGAGGAGTTTGCGTCACAATTAAAATATTCGATATCATTCCATCAGCTAATTCGCAATCTTCGTCATCGGACCTATATATTGTTGGTATTGCGTAATGACGTTACATGCAATTAAAATTATTTTACAGAAGGTAATAACGGGATGACGATGATGATGGTTTATTAGGGATATTAATTGAAAACTATTAACACTAACCATTCATTGCTGAAGTTATTATTCCTTCCGCAGCTGGAAATGTCAGGCAATTCTTCGTCGAACATGAAATCTAGTTCATCTTTATCACTGGTGCCTTTGAAATCATCGTCATCGATTTCTCTCGAGAATGAAATCTTTTTTGATGTAATATCTGAAATACGATGTCTCCTCTTCACTTCAGTCCACATTCCTTCCAACTCAGGAGGAGCGCTTGAGCTCAATATCTCAGCCGATGGTGGTTCCAGTTCAATGCATAAGGATTTTACTTTGAAATTTTCCTTACGAGGAATAAACTCTGCAACATCTACCTTCAATGTTGATTCTAATGGATCTATGACAGCTGCCATAGGCCAAGATGCAGGTTTATCTTTTGGTCGAATGCTCAGGCCATCTTTAGATAATTCAACTTTGACACTATCTTTCATTGCCTATTTTTATCGGATTAATAAAATTCATTCAAGTTTATAATAAATCATTAGTAACCTCAATGATTAAATCCAGATTATTACTGAGAGCATTGATGCGATGAAATCCGGCAATAATCTCTAAGGAAATCCATCCTTCAGCATCCATTTGTTGTCTCAAGAAAACATCATGCAGTAGATTATCAATACTAAAGTAGTACTCTCTATGAAATAAGAAATATTCCATTACATATTTATTAATTATTTATCTTATAGACAATATAAATTATATTAATTTTTAAATCTGCAAATGATGATAAAATATAAAGAATATTATGGCTAACTTTAATAATAACATATGTATAATAAAATATTTTTAACCCAATATGATTTATAAAATATTTTAGAATAACAAATTATATTATTGTAAGTAAATTATATACAAGTTAATATCAATATCTTTATAAATCTATGAATAATTAATTATATATTAAGTAAAATTACATACATGATTAAGTTAATAGTATTAACTTAATACTTATAATAAAATTTAACAAATAGGACTGTCATAAGGTCATCACTAAAAAATAGATAGAAAATTTATAAAATAGCACCTCAAACATTGAATCAATGAATAGCATCATACAATGTAGTCATCTATATCACTAACAATATATGGCATACAAATATTATCATTCAATTTTATGAATGTCTTTTTCAAACTGGTTATTTTTAGATATATTATGAAAAGATGAAAAATATAATGCTTCATTATAATATAAGATACTACTTATATAAAATATATTTTTATAATATAATATATATATAACTATATATTAATATTGATATATTAAAAATACAGACATAATATAAATATTATTTTAATAATTATAAATATAGATTAATAACATTTGTGTTTGCAATATTTCTCGTATTTTTGGATCACTTATGGCTTTATCACTTGGAATATTATTGTAATATACAGTTCCGGTATAGTACGGCGAATCTCCTTCTTCAATAATATATAATTTAAATTAAAATAATATATGAAAATGTGAAAATATAAACTAACGTGAGTTTATTCCATATTTAGACCTCTTAGGTTTCAAGCCTTTTTTCATATTTTGGCCATATCGATTATTCCGTAACTCTATCAATACATTATAAAATAAGATATTAATTAAAGGATTATGGTTAAAAGCTTCGTGATTTTAAAAATAAGCTACGCACTAAACACCTGCATACTTCATTATTCGAATTAATGATTGTATAAATATATATTATTCATGTTATTATATAATTAATATAATATAAGAATAATCGTGCACACTAAGTGCACTCTAATTGTATATCCTTACTAATATTTAATGTTAGTATAATTATTAAATTTATACAATATTACACGTTATATTAATTTTAATAATATCTATGACTCATATTCTCATATTTATATTTAATATATTATATATATGTGTAGTTACACAATTATAAAATAACTAATTCGAATAAACAATTTTGATGGCTTAGTAAAGAGTATTAAAATAAATCGCGAAGCTCTTGACCTGGAACCTAATTATATTATAAATAAAATATGATATGAAACCTTCATTTTTTCTAATGTTTCTTCTTCTAAGTGACTGAGCATCAATTGCCATAGGTTTCCATTTTGGACGATTAGCTAAATTATATATATATATATAATATATTTAAATAAAATAATTAGTTATTTAATACCTTTACGGGTTTCTGTTTTATTAAACTTTTTTGATTTTTGATTTTCCTTATCATCAAATTTCTGAATATAAAACGTAATACATTTAATTTTATTTTCAAACTATAATATTAATTAAAAATTAATAACCTTTGAAACTTCATTAGATTCAACAATATTTTCATTTACATTAGAAACAACTTCTTCTTGTAAAGGAATCTTATTCTATCATCAATTTAAAATTATACATTTTAATACATTTTAAAGTATTTATTTATAAATAACATTATTTATAAAATATTTGTTTAAAAATAAAGATAATTATAAAATGAATATACCTGTTTTTTATTTCCTAAAATAGGCCATGTAATATTGTCATCATTTTCCTGAAATAATATATTATGAATAAGAAACTAATTAAATAGTTTAATATTATATTAAATATATAATATTAAATAAAAATAGTATATTATAAGAATACCAGTTATCTCGGAAGAGGTAATTTTGAACGATATAATCTCGGAAGATATATAAATATCGTCCTTCATATAAATAAGGACAATAGAGGATATATTTAAGGAAGTTAAGATACATTTACTATCAAATTTATCTACAATCCTTATAAAATAAACTAAATTTAATAAGTCGTACGAGATTACTTTTACCTTTTAAATAATCTATTTATTTAAAATTTCATCTCAATATTTATAATCATATAAATATAATTTATTAACAACAATTATTAAATACATTGTCGTATTATGTAATATATCATTACTAATGATTATGATATTTAAAACACTATTATAATTGAAAATCTATGAATATATAAAATTAACTTTTTCAGGCTTTTCATTTGATTTGTCAGTAGATTTTTCTGATGTATTTTCTGATGTATTTTCTATAGGTTTCTCTATAACTTTTTCTATTTTATTATCTGTAAATATATATATATATATATATTTATAGCCTTTTTACTATTAATAATGTATAACCTGTTGTAATATTTGTTTGTTTAGATTTAGGGCTAGGTTTAGAACATTCTACCGAATCTTTGCCTTTCCATGCATTAGTCGTAGGAACAGGAGCTTCTATGAAAACTTTCTTGGTTGGTGTAGGAATCTGTTGCTTATCAATAATTTCTACTTTTTCATCAGATATTTGGCTTTTATTTTCAATATTTTTATTAGGTATAGCCTTTTTTTCAGATGGAGTAGTTTTTTTAGTAATAAGTTTACTTGCTTTTGGAGACTTTACTATTGTGTATTTACTTTCATCATCACTGCACTTATTTGTTGTAGGTTCATCTTTATTTGCATTATCCGTATCCTCAATCATAGGATTTAAATTTTTATTTGGTGTAGTTGACATTATGATTTTCTAAATATAGTTGTGAAGACAATTTTTAATCACCGATCGCCATATTCTATATTTTTAATTTAGCACACACCTGTAATATTAACTATCATAAATATGAATATTTATGATATAATTATATAAACATATATTAAATAGATTATTATGATGTATTCAATACAAGAACTTATTCATAACATATGTAATAACTATAATTTTGGAAAACTTTTATTTTGACAGTTGTAAATAAATAAATACTAACCCCGTGCGTGAAGTTTAAACACAATAAAATTGATAATTTAAACGTAAGAGAATAATCCAAATAATTGTGAAATAATTGTATTCGTATATATAATTTATTTGACTTAAAATAAGCGTAAATAGTAAGAATTAACTCAAACGCGTGGTTAAATTTGACGTCTAGTGACTATATTTGGAACTAGAAAAACAGGTTGTTTATAAATAATATAACTTAAATATTATATATATGTGCTTATATATAAACTAATAACATTAATTTAATAATATAATAATTTATTATATTATATAATTAAAATCATAATATTCAATATCACTTATATAACTCGTGAAAATACAATATTACATTTAAATTTAAGATCTTAGTATCATTGCGTAAACATTTATTATTTAAAATATAGGTTAATAAGTATATAATGACTTCGATAGTAATATTCTAGATACTATTAAACTATATAAACCTTCTGTGGTAAATATTAGTAAAATATATTTTTATTTTATAATATATTTCAATATTTATACCTAAAAAAAATAATATTTAAAAATAATTTGTCCAGCACATGTAAATAAAGCGTCAGCAATTCCGTTGCTATACAAACATATCGTGTTTATTATTATAGAATGAATTTATATTAATGAAAAATAATGTCTGGAGAAAAGAGTATACAAAAACAATCTTTAGGCGGAAGAATGCATACTGGTAGAACATCTAGTGCAGGAAAATCTAGATTAGCTGCATTAGCTCCAGGAGAAAATTTAAAAGAAAAACAAGTAATTTTAATTAAATTTTAATAAATTTAAAATATATTTTGATAATGATGTAAACTTTTTTTATAATTATAATTATCATTTATATTTTATATTACAACGATTATATAATAAAGTTGTATATACTTGTATACTATAAAATTATATAATACATAGTTTAATAATCATACATTATTTATGATAATTATTATAACAATACATTATTATTAAATAATTATAATCATAATTATTATGATAATATCATATTTAATATGATATTAAATATGATAATGATAATTATTTAATAATTTTAAATTTAATTAAATTTAATATTTATTTAACAATTAAATTATTATGATATTAAATTTAATTGTAGTTACATCATGCTATATTATTTACCAATTATAATTATTATTATATTTAGTTAATCATCTACTAGATCATCTAGTAGATGATCTAGTTAATCTATTATTTATCATATATTATATATTGACTATAATAGTCACTATAATTATTAGAGTGACTATAATATATTACAAAGAATAGATTAACTAGATGACTAACTAAATATTATAATAATAGTGAATAGTGAATTCACTATTTAAATAGTTATTATAACTTATAGTATAACAAAGTTTGTGAGATTCATAACCATTATGTAAT
Source organism: Osedax fenrisi (assembly GCA_964019155.1). Classification (NCBI taxonomy): domain Eukaryota; kingdom Metazoa; phylum Annelida; class Polychaeta; order Sabellida; family Siboglinidae; genus Osedax; species Osedax fenrisi. The sequence continues at coordinate 16,180,289 of OZ025244.1, read as the reverse complement.
TAAATCGAATATAATATTCAATTTAATAACATAATGTTTGTGAATCACACAAACTTTGAGATACTATCATCCCATGTTACATGGGCCATGTATACACAAATCTATATAATATATATATTTGTATAAGTGTAACACACTCTATATTATCATACTTATATGTAATTGTAATCAATTATACAACTGTTTTGGTAATATTACGATTATATACTCAGTAACGATTTATATAACGTCATTGTAAATCTATATTATATTGCACGGAAACCAAGTTTCCATTTAAATTGTATTCCTATTCGTAAATACATACACGAAATGAATACTGTAATCGATATTTAAAATAGGCGCACGAAGAAGTACCCTATTAAATGTACGGCTCATAATTTCATTATTAAATTGTATCGATATTGGAATATTTATGAATTCTAATTTCCTCGTAATGTGTAATGCAAGTGATATATAATCCATAGTACATGCTATACACCTTATTCTATGTGCTGTAAGCTAAATACCACCTTTCATTACCTATCTCTTTGTACTGAGTGATTTCACTCACCTCCTCGGCATAGCTTATCTTATGTACACGCATTCAATTCAGAATCATATATAGTCTATATTTATAAGTACTATACAAGTACTATATACTCTATAGAGGTATATACTATATTTATACGTATACTTATATTATATATATTATATATATATATACGTAATACAAATATATATTGGAAATATTTGATATTTTTGAACTTATGAATATTTGATTCTTTTATTATCTAAATAGATTACAACATTCAGAAGTATATACATATGTAGCAGGTGTCTTCATAAACTAATAAGCAGTATATACTAATAATAATATTTATTAATGACTTGAATATATTTTGTTGCTCATTTCTTTTATTATTTATGAGTTGATTTCTCCTGTATGGCTTCGCAATAGAATGGAATCATTTCTATTAATGTCTATCGTATATAGAGGCTTGGTAGTCGATTTGTATAGGAGTGGATGTTTATGTTAAATAGAATTACATTACCTGCGAACTCAGAAGAGAGTATAGATGTATGTATACCTAAATTAATCTGCAGACCTTATATAAATAATGATTTAGAAGATATAGGTCTAATTGAATAATTTAATATATTTAGAAAAATTAAGACACTTATTATAAATTGGGTTTATATATATATATATATATATATATATATAGGATTATAAATGTTAGGTAACCTTACTAAGTTAATAACCTTATTAAGTTAACCTTAAATGTCCTTGTTTAAATTATAATAAATTCTGCTATTGATTATTTATTAATTTCCTACTAGACTGACATTAATAATATCTATTTATATATATATATATATATTTTAAGATATATGATTTATAATTTATTTCTAAATATCATACAACTATATAAGACCTAGAAATATTTTTCTATTATATATATATTTACACGTATTTATATGATATATATAATATTAAAAAAATAATGTGAATAAATATTATAAACAGAATATTTAACAAATGCATTCACATCTAGATTATTATTACATTAGAAAATTTGTGGTTCATCATTCATAGAGTACTTCACTGTGTATATATGGCGTTATATAGAGTGTGGCATTATATAGAGTGTGGTGTTATATAGAGGGTGGCATTATATAGAGTGTGGCATTATATAGAGGGTGGCATTATATAGAGTGTGGCATTATATAGAGTGTGGTGTTATATAGAGTGTGGCATTATATAGAGGGTGGCATTATATAGAGTGTGGCATTATATAGAGTGTGGTGTGGTGTTATATAGAGTGTGGCATTATATAGAGTGTGGCATTATATAGAGTGTGGCATTATATAGAGTGTGGCATTATATAGAGTGTGGCATTATATAGAGTGTGGCATTATATAGAGTGTGGCATTATATAGAGTGTGGCATTATATAGAGTGTGGTGTTATATAGAGTGTGGCATTATATAGAGTGTGGCATTATATAGAGTGTGGCATTATATAGAGTGTGGCATTATATAGAGTGTGGCATTATATAGAGTGTGGCATTATATAGAGTGTGGTGTTATATAGAGTGTGGCATTATATAGAGTGTGGCATTATATAGAGTGTGGCATTATATAGAGTGTGGTGTTATATAGAGTGTGGCATTATATAGAGTGTGGCATTATATAGAGTGTGGCATTATATAGAGTGTGGTGTTATATAGAGTGTGGTGTGGTGTTATATAGAGTTTGGCATTATATAGAGTGTGGCATTATATAGAGTGTGGCATTATATAGAGTGTGGCATTATATAGAGTGTGGCATTATATAGAGTGTGGTGTTATATAGGGTGTGGCATTATGTAGAGTGTGGCATTATATAGAGTGTAGCATTATGTAGAGTTTGGCATTATATAGAGTGTGGCATTATATAGAGTGTGGCATTATATATAGTTTGGCATTATGTAGAGTGTGGCGTTATATAGAGTGTGGCATTATATATAGTTTGGCATTATATAGAGTGATGCATTATATAGAGTGTGGCATTATATAGAGTGTGGCATTATATAGAGGTGGCATTATATAGAGTGTGGCATTATATAGAGTGTGGCATTATATAGAGTGTGGTGTGGTGTTATATAGAGTGTGGCATTATATAGAGTGTGGTGTGGTGTTATATAGAGTGTGGCATTATATAGAGTGTGGCATTATATAGAGTGTGGCATTATGTAGAGTGTGGCATTATATATAGTGTGGCATTATGTAGAGTTTGGCATTATATAGAGTGTGGCATTATGTAGAGTTTGGCATTATATAGAGTGTGGCATTATATATAGTTTGGCATTATGTAGAGTGTGGCATTATATAGAATGTGGCATTATATATAGTTTGGCATTATATAGAGTGTGGCATTATATAGAGTGTGGCATTATATAGAGTGTGGCATTATATAGAGTGTGGCATTATATAGAGTGTGGTGTTATATAGGGTGTGGCATTATGTAGAGTGTGGCATTATATAGAGTGTAGCATTATGTAGAGTTTGGCATTATATAGAGTGTGGCATTATATAGAGTGTGGCATTATATATAGTTTGGCATTATGTAGAGTGTGGCGTTATATAGAGTGTGGCATTATATATAGTTTGGCATTATATAGAGTGATGCATTATGTAGAGTGTGGCATTATATAGAGTGTGGCATTATATAGAGGTGGCATTATATAGAGTGTGGCATTATATAGAGTGTGGCATTATATAGAGTATGGCGTTATGTATCACGGCGGATTATAGAGTTTTGTAAACATGTATCCCAGCCGATAATAATAGATAAAGTGGCATTATATCTAGGTGAAAGTGTATGCCGTACACCAAGCCGGTTCAGTTTTTACAGATATTGATTGTTAAGATTATATTTAATGTAGGTAGTATTTCTGTCACTCTAGTATATACTTTTTTTATTTTATAATCAATATTGGACCTGCGCCAGAGCTTTTAAAAATGACTATAAATATTTTAATATAGAAAAATTACCGCTCTTTCATATAGTGCATTCACGTTTCCAATTACATTATAAATAAATTATTTTAAAATAGAGTTAACTATTAATTCAACTTAATGATTATACGCTATTATTAATTTGTAATATATTATATAATAATTATATATTTTTATTAAGAGTGATTTTACGTTAAAAAAAGTTTAAGAGTGATTTTATTTTACAGATCATACTGCTATATACTAGATTCTAGAGATATGATGTTCATGATACTATTTTATTAAACCATATACATTTTGGTTCAATATTGGTAGGGGTTTTAAAAAAAAAAATTATTAAAAAAAAAAATTTCGAAATGTCGTTATTCCTATGTAATTGTATTGTATATGTTTATAAACAAGTGTCCTTAAGGACATTTATTTGAATTTTGTACATTTTATTTGTATTTTATTGTAATGGGTATATAATAATGAGTAATTTTCTTAAATACTATAATCTTCTAATAGATAACATTAATATATAGTAAATATCATCTATAGTATCCCTAATTACAATATTAGTTATTGGATAATTAATTTAAACAAAAAATAAATTTATATATATATATCAATTTTCTAAAAATTAGGCCACTTTTTATAACTTTTTAACACTTTATAGACTATTTATTAAAATTATAAAGAGCTATTTTTTTAATTTATAATACTTGTACGTTAAAATATTACATCTTAAGATGAGGTAGAAAAAAAAAATCTTAAAATTTGTATAGGTAACACACAGAAAAAATGGTCATTTATTGATGATTTTTAACAACATTAAAGAATACCATGGTAGTTATTATTTTTTCTGCCAAATTGTAATATATAGTGATTAATTATTTTTTTATTATTATATATAATTAAATTTATAAAATATAATGATTCTGTACAAAATCATGAGAGGTCAAAAAAGATTCTGGAAAATCCTATGATTTGAAAAAAAAATCCTAGAAATAAAATTAATTTTTTATAAATTTTATATCATTCATAGGAACTATACACATTACACATATTCTGAAAATATCATGATCTTATTATTATGATTGTATCTTATCTCTATTATAAATGTGAAAAATGTACATATTTTGTTTTTTTTGGAATAATCCTATCTATTCCCATGTTAATTTTTTTGTAAAGTGACCATGGCCTCGCACAGCCAATACTGACCTAAATCAAAAAAATTTGTGTTGGGTATTCTCAATACTCAGATTTTTATGTCATTCGGAATTATTATTATTATAATGAAAAAAAAATTGTTTAAATTATTATGTTAGAAATAACATAAGCAAATATTTATCTATCATGCGATCTATAAAGTATACTTCAAATGTCATATAAGTACAACAAAATATGACTTTATTGTAAGTACAAATGAAATTAATTTAAAATTACTAGTAATAATTACTAAATAATCGATAAAATAAATGCTGTATAATTTTGTAATTTAATTATCAATTTTGACAATTTAAATTAATTTATTAACATCAAATAGTCTTTGTTTATTTACAATTTATTTAATACTATAGCGGTAACAATGATACGAGTATTGTTCAGTTAAATATAAGCATTTTAGATAACAAGAAATGACAAGTGTGCACGTTAGCAATTTCTTTTTAAATTGAATTTACATAAAATAATGTTTTTCATATATTACTCTCACTAAAAATTCAATATCTCATTGAATAATGGAAATAATGAATTGAAATTTTCAATACAAGTAGACAATATAGTAGCCTACAATGAAATCGTTTTTTTTTAATAAAAAATATTAATTTTAATTTGTCTTTGTTTATTAATGATAAATAAAATAAATTAATAATTTTTTTCTCAAAATTACCTTGAAAATCGAAAAAAAATATTAGACACATTTTTTCTTAAAGAAAAATACATTATTCAAACTATAGTTAAAGAAACAATAAAAATTGTTAATGAGTTAAATCAAAGTTTCACAATATCTCATATCTCCTCCGTGTTAAAATCCCATCTCTTCAATATTAAACTTTAACGAGGTGGCGCATAAGAGATGCATAATTAGAGCTCTAATAATTCATTTTTTAATTTATTAGCGTTTTATTGAATTAATTACGTTATTTAATTCTTACAAAATGTTAATCCTCAATATTTATAATAATGTTACCAATGTGAACCCGCTTAACGTACACTCTATATACAGTGTATATACGTGTGTATATTCAGTGTATATGTATATAAATATTTATTAGAAGTTTTAAATTGTAAATTTTTGTTGTGTATGAAATATATAATTATTTATGTTATTATTTCCTCTAAAGGGCTTCAGATTAAGAACAATATCTTTTCTATACAGTCGCCCGAGAATATATGATATACAGTATTATATATTACAATATATATATATATATACAGCGTATTACAATACAACTAGGTACCGAGGTCATGCGGTAACCAAGCACTCTCCCACTCTACACGATATGAACGTGTCTTATCTAGTAGCAGCGGTGGTGGTAGTCATTCTTCTCGTATGATTGATATGGCCAAGCGTCGATCCATTTACAGGATTTCATAATTACACGCATTCGATTATACGATCATATATGTATCGATATATCTATATATTATGTATACATACTCGTATGCAATATTTATATAGTGCTTAAATGGCGTATAGAATCTTATTATCGACTGTGATTAATTTAAGAATAACGTTATGTGAATATTTATCAATATAATTCTCTATGTATATAGAATTATGAAAATTATAATTTGCAAAGTGATTAGTTATTCAACTTTATTAGTAAATCGATATTCTATATACCATATTATAGTAATATATGAAAGCTGACGAATAATATTGGCCTACAGTTAATTATAATAATAATATAAGATTTGGTATTAACATTTAGGTTGATATAGAGAAAGTTTTTTTAAACATATTGAGATATCATCTTGTCAATGGGTAAACCATACGTGAGGCATACCGAGTTAAAATCTCAAAAACACAATGACAAAATGTCGTAGATTATCATAAATTTTTAATTAATATTGGATACTACAATAAACTGACCACCACTATGATGTACTATTCACTAAGTACACATCATTATTACATTAGATGTACACTAAGATGTGTCAATCATCTTCATGTCATATTATTAGTTCATATTTTGATCTAAATATTCTCAGGATGAATTTGAACTAAAAAAAAAATTTAAATATGCTCATTCAGATCAGTATGACTTAAAAATATTGATTTTTTTTAAATCTACAAAAAATACTACTTTTCCATATATATATATTTGTGATAAAAAATATATATTTAAAAATTTATTAATAAATTTTTAATTTTTAATGTAAACATATTTATAATGAAACATATTAAAATAAAATTAAAAGAGTTTATTAAAGCAGAGTTGATGCGATCTACTCATTCACCTACTCATTTAGATGTTTTACTCCAGTATATATATATATATATATATATATAAATGACAAATCTACAGATATCAAAAAAATTAAAAATTGTTAATTTAAAGCGACTAAAAACAATTATGTCTGATACATCTATAATGAATAAGATCACTATATATATACAAACGGCAATAAAGATTTTAAAAAACACAAACTTCTAAGTATTTTATGGTAAAAATGGTAAAACATATGGATAAATTTAACCATATATTTGATATTTGTGCATGTTAGGTATGTTACCATCATAGATTTATAGTTTACAGAAGTTTATAAATCTATGGTTACCATATAGCAATGATATTTTTTATTTTTTAGCTAGAATAAAATTATTAGTACGCTTAGAAAGAGGATGAAAGAGTAATATTAGGGTCATATTTTACGTTTTTGATATAATTAATAATAATAAAGTTATTGTCAAAAGAATGGCCAGATTTGAGGGTATTAATTCAAACAGCTATTACATGTAAAATATACAGATATGTTGGTAATTCAATGTTGATCAACTAATATTCAGTATTTTTATATATTTTTTTCACACATTATTTTAAATATGATTTTACAATATATGAAATAAAAAAAACTTTTTGTTTACAACATTTTTTTTTCAACTTTTTATATAAATTTAAAAAAAATTTAAATAATTTTAAATTTAAAAAAAAATAATCTTGATATCTTTAAATTAATTTACTATAGAAATAATAAAAAAAAATTGTATTTTAAATTCAAAATTAATTTATATATTACAGATTACAAAGCTAAGAAGTATCAATTTATGTTAATCTGCTAAAGATTTAAACCTGGATTTAAACTATATTTCATATTTATTTTATTATTTTTACAATGAATGTATATTTAAATATAGTATGTTATACATTATTTAATTCAAATGTGAATGTTATAGTTTAGCAAATATACTTTACATTATTTACTTTATTCAATTATATCTTTTATTAAATAAAAATCAATAAATAAGATATATGATTACTAATGGTGTATTTCGATATTTAATTTGGTGTATTTATAAATAGATACGTTTAGTTATAACACAACAACATAATGATATAACGATATTACATAGATTTATACATAGCATAGAATGTACATAGAATTAATTATTTTGATAATATTTTTATTTATCTATATCTATATTTTATATTTTTATGTAGAAACCAGTAGCTTTAATTTTAGCTTAACATTTTGTATTATAATATATTATATGTGTATAGGAAGTTTATCTATATTATTCTCAATATATATTCTTATAGAAATTAATTTTCATGTTCTGTTATATATATTATTATTTCATTAAAAAATTAATAACATTTTCTTAAAAAAAATTACAATTATTTCTTTCATTATCTGTTAAATTTCCAAAATGAAATTGACAAACTTTAATATATAATTAATGAAATAGTTATTTACCGTATACAAAAACAAAAACAAAATATTTATTTTTTTAATAAAGCGAGTATTTTTTCTTCAAAATTGTATACTTTTTTTCTTAATAAAATACGTATATTTGTAAAAAAATCAATCCTTCTTTTTTTTTCAAATTATTCCACTTACTTCATTATATTAATAGTTTATATTATATCTATATGTTATTATTATTAATAAATTATGCAAAATTACAAATTTTTGGATTTCTTGAAAAAAACTAATTTAAACTAGTAGAAATTTTAGGAACAAATTATTAAAAATATTTTAACATGATATTTAAATTGTTTTATGATAGTATTAAGATATTGTAAATTGTTATATCAATACGAATATTATAAATATATATACAGTTGCATATGAAACCAACCATCACATTTTGTTGTATACATAATATTAAGATTATAAACCTTAAAAACCAAATACTGGATATGAAATTCATAATATGTATACAAATTTACCCATCTTAATGTACACATTGTTATGTTGTACAATCAATACAGTGCACCGTCAAACAGTCTGATGTCATATGTGTACTAAAATCTTTAGAAAGTCATCACTTTATATGATTTTGTAAACATGTTACATAACATAAAAACTGTTAATTGGTCAAATATTTGCTGGGTATTCAGAATAGATTGTTGTATTGTTTTCATTGTATTACTTTGTTGCTGAACGATTAGGCAGTTGTGCTTATAACACCAATAGGTAAAATAGTGAACAGCTAGGAATACCCAATGCACACACATAACTTTCTATATAATAATATCATAGATTTGCATTTAAACTATACATCTATGATTTACTTATACATAAACTAATATCACATTATGAATCTTCTGAATCCATTGCTTATAATAAAATAGCTGTTTTGATTTATGTGGATATAAAATATATTTTGTCAATAGTTTTTTTTCAATAGAATTTTTCAATAGATTATTTCAATAGATATTTAATTCGATTTTTTTAATAGATTTTTTTCCACTAGATGTTATCAATAGATTTTATAAATAGATTTTATCAATAGATTATTTCAAGAGTTCATATATTCAAATCTATGAAATTAACCAATAAGATAGATTAATAGATTTCATTAATAATATAACATATATAACATATTTAATACAACATGTATATTAAAAATGTATATTTTAAATAAAAGGATAACAAGTCTAAAATAATGAAATATTTCATTTAAACATCGAACAATATAATAGGCTCATATACCTCAGTAGGCTAATCTAGATCGGTTCATTTTTATTGTGATATAATCGATATCGGTAGATAAACGTTCTCGGATTAAATTCTCAGCGCGCGAGATACCACGAACGCGCGCGCGCATTAATCCTGGCGTAATCCTGGCCGCTATTTTAATACCTCGCCCTGCACTTGTGATTATGCTATTAGTCGCTCGTTATGTCATATAATGATTACGCTCGATGGCGATTATAAATGAATTATATTTTTATAAACGCGTGTGTTCACCTACGAATGTGTATAGATATATAATGTATAGTATATGCTGTGCTATAGTACTGTGATCTCTCTGTACTGTGATCTCTCTGTACGGTGATATCTCTATACGGTGATATCTCGTAGATATTGGCGGATAGCGCGCGTTGTATCGGAATCTAATTATTAAATAGACGATTTGTCAACTATCGAGTACATTCTGTACAGGAAATATGTACACACAAATAGTTATACACATACACACACACACTCTCACATACACATATATATATATGTATACATACACATACATACAATTAAACCCAGACACACATGCATGATCAACTCATACACACACATGCACACACATACACATATAAATGAGTACAAATATATATATATACACGCGTTCGTATACATATACATACGTGCGAACAAACACACATATATAATATATATTATATACGATTAACACACACACACACACATACATACACATACATACATACACACATTATAGACAGTGGTCGACATTTAGTAACGGGTTCCAACAGATCCAAATGGCCGCCCCCTCGCTCTCTCTCTCTCTCATTTTGTAACCGATACAATAGATACATTAATCACCACTACCGCCGCCACCCTAACCCACCTCCGCCCTACTGTACCCCTACCCACCCCCATTGTTACATCACTGCATACCCCCACACCGATATCATTCATTATCGCATTACGACTGGCTTGTTGGTTTAACTACGCATGCGTATCCCCCCCCCACCCCGTCTACCTCCCACACTACCCTACCCACCCTACCTTAGCCGCACAATCAATACCGTTATTGATGTAATATTGAATTACGTAATGGACGTGTCGCGACCGTTCAACGTAAACAAACGCTACCAACAATGAAAGTTTACTTATAGATTACAGGCTTACCACACACCCCTACGTCGTAACGTAGGCCGGGCCACATTCGAATAGATTTGTTATTATTTATACGAACGACGTTTATTAAATATTAATTATTTTAAACCGAAATTAGATATTTATTGCCGAAATCAGATATTTATTGCCTAAAATAGATATCGGAGGAATATTTTTATAAATTATCAACATAATAATCTGATACAAATATAATTTATATGATAAACTTAATCTCATTAAGTTAGGTTAATTCAACTTATGAATGTTTAATCTGCAATGAAGTACTAATATATTACAATATTTATATTAACAATTTAATACTATTTATGATTTTATATAATATAAATTTATATAATTAATTTATTGTTAATTTTATAGATTATAGATTTAATAAAATTAAAAAATGTCCATATTGGTATTAAATTACTTTGACACTATATTGTAATACCATTATACCTATTATATATATATATATATATATATATATTTAATATATTTATTTAATTAAAAAAAAGATATTAACAATAATTTTGAATAAACCAAATGATTTTTCAACTGTTTCTTTATTTAAAATGTGTTAAATAATTTAATTTTTACAATATTTTTTTATTATGTATTTTCCAAGTTCTGTATTTTATTTATAATATCCTAAAATATTTTTTAATATTTTTGAGTATTTCTATCAATATAAAGTGTTTTAGGAGTAATCAATTTATAAATATATTTTGTATTTATGTAAATACTTGTAATATGTAATCTTATATTACGATTTATTAGAATAATCGTTTAATTTAAAAATTTCTAGATTTATTTTAGCATAGATCATAGATTAAATAGCATTAAATAAATGAACAAATCATGTGTTATATAATCCTATTTGTTTTTATATTGTATATTTTATATAGTTACATATTTGTACATATTATCTATGATTATTTATGTAAAAACTTTGAATGTCATTTTCTCCAGTTTTTACTTTTTTACTTAGTAACCACATGTAAATACCTACTACTTTTTTAATTTATATCATTTTTATCTGAAATTTATACTGTAAATGTATAACATATACATCTATATAAATTATGTTTTAATTATTATTATATTTTATATTAATTAAATAAATAATGATTATGTATGATTATGTAATATATTTATAATAAAAAATATTCATCGTTTATAAACTGTTTTATTTCATACTTTTAAATTAATTGTATTTATAAAAAACATAATATATATGTATTAGGATAGTATCTATTGAATAAAAAAAAATTATGTAATTATCTTTATTAATTTTTTATCAGTAGCGTTTTCGGTGGAGCTATAAATAGCATGGTGTAGATGAACTCCAGCGCCTACCCTTAGGAAAATAAAATATTATCTTTATATGATATTTGTAAGTATAAGACTTGAATTTACATGTATAAAATATTCAATAAATTGTGCCATCCTATTATTTTAAATCATTTTACATTGACATCTAAAAAAGATTTAATACCAGGAGTAACTGTGATTTTATTCAACTTTATTTTAAATATAATTATATGAATAATACCTTAATTACATTTGGACCAAGACTTTATAATGATTTAAGTATAGATATAAGAAAGTCAAATTCGTTATCATTATTCTGTAAAAATCTTAAAATAATTTTATATAATACTTAGTCTATTTTAATGCATTTATTTTTAGTTTAAATTTTTATTTAATATATTTGACTTATGATAATATTTTTTTATAATTTATTTAAATTGTGATTTTATTTATATGACACTATAAATACTGACGTTATATTAAATGTTGACATTATAAAAAACTGACTTTTTAAAATTATTATATATGATTTTAAGATTGTACCCAGCAAACAGTAAGAGCAGCATAATAGCAGCATAACAGCAAATGCTAGAGCCTCAAATGTTTACATTGTGCTATTATGCTGCTCTTAATTTGTAATGATATTATGCTGCTGTTATGCTGCTGTTATGCTGCTGTTATGCTGCTATTATGCTGATATTATGCTGCTATTAATTTTAAATGTCTATTATGCTGCTATTATGCTGCTATTATAATAATATAAACTGTTTGCTGGGTATTATCTTTTATTTTATTTTTACATTTTTTGACATTAAATAAATTACTTTGGGTTATATATTTTTCTGTATGTACATCGAATATTGTTAACCTATATTTATTTAATATATTTTCTTATTTCTTATCTTTTTTTTCTCTTGTTTTTTTACTTTTAAATGTTGGCTATCTCATATTTAGTTCCACTATATTTTAATTTATATTATTTAATACTTGATGTATTTATTAGCTTTAAATTTTATACTTTTATCATTTATTTATATTATTACATGATTACATTATTATTACATGATTATATTTAGTTACATGATAAGTTTCATTATATTTTATTATATATTTTATTTATTTTTATCATATATATGTAAACAGGAAGTCATAAGGTTATACCTTGAAAATCTTGTGAACATTTTATTTTTCCTTTTATTGTTTTTTTTCTCTCTTGCAATGATTACAATAATAAAATATATCTTATATTATCTTATAATAATATAAAATTATTATTAATTATAACTATTATCTATAATGAAACTTATCATGTTAATAAAGGGGTAATTGTCTCGATAAGCAACATTGCTTCTACAATTACATTGGCATTGCCTAAATCTGATAATAATAATAATAATATATATATATAGATAAATAGATAAATAGATAGATAGATAGATAGATAAATAGATAAAAATCTATTTTTTATATAAATTAGTATCAAACTACACTGTTGAAATGTAAAAAATTATTATTTATATGATAAAATATGTATATGATGAAAAAAGTATTCATTACTAATATATAATAAATCAATATCATAACTTAGTTTTAAATACTATACATATCTATGAGGTGAGTAAAATATAATTTATTTTGCATGTAATTTAATAGAACAATGAAAACATGTTTTAACATGTTAAAGTACACTCTTGTATGAAAATCACATCAAACCTAAATCCATTTCAGTGATTTCGATACTACCGCTAGCAGCGGGACGGGGTAATATTAATTACATTGCGTAGATAGGGTGTGTTATATATTTGCTCTGCAAAATCTTTGATAATATATTTGATATATTATACATTATATATATATATATATCAGTATTATTACTTGGTTTTCGTAGCATAGACATTTGGACAGGTGAACATATGGATTACTGTTGTATCTATGCATAGACCGACTGTCCATCTGAACAATTGTACTACTATAAAATCACACCCTTAAAGACTCCTGATTGGATAAAATACCTAGAAATTTGAGTTAAAGTGAAATATAATACTCTACCTTACATTGTAATGTATAC